>JAHHFK020003848.1:0-551428 GCA_024533555.2 Aedes koreicus
AATTTTATAATATTTGGTAGGATTGTTCAACATCGAAAAATATTAGACCCGTATTTTTTTATTTTCGTTATTAGACTGGACCTTTCTGCGTTAGACTGGTCCAAAAAATCGTGATTTTTCAAAATCTTCAATTTTCAAAAATTTATAACTCCTAAACCGTTTAACCGATTTTTAGTCATTTTTTGGCCATTGTATTGGTATTTTTTTGAATTTCCAAGCAAAAAAATGAGAAAACTTTTCAGATAATATATCAATTTTTGTATGAAAAAAATAAAAAACAAATAGGTTTTCTTGAATTTGACTGCGAGGGCCTCAACGACTCCTTGTTTTAGTATTTTTAAATGAAAGAGCATTCAATTTTACATAACATATCAAAAAATTGGAGATGTTCTGCGTGTCGTTTTTTGGAGATACAATTTTTTAAATAATAAATCATTACTCTTCATTTTATACATCACCCTCCTGTAGAAACGATGAAGATGCATGGTAGATTACCATGCGTCTCCATACAATCAAACCTATGACTAATGAAATCAATAGGTTACTTACAAACTTAGTATAACATTCGAATCAGTCTTTAAGGCTTTCCGTTAACCACACAGACCAATTGCTATTTTTTGACGATTACCTTTTCAAATAAATAAGGCTTTAAAATTTCAAATATTTTTTGCTTAGTGTAAGTTCCAAGAAAAAAACACTTTAAAGCCGCGCGACATGATGAACATGTTAAAAAATAAAAAAAACACTTTTATACATTTATTTTTATTTATTAAGATTTTTCCTAGCTTTAATTTTATACATTTTTCTTCCGTTGAAAATGAATTTTGTTTCACAATGATCTCACTCTTCGTTTTGAGGCTTAAAAAAACTATGGAATGACTGGAGTCCCTGAAATTTGCTTCACACGTGTGTAACGATTTTTTAATTTTCTTTCCATTTTATTATAGTCGGATTCGAAAAAAATTGATAGTGTGTTTTCGATCTTAGAAGCGAAAATGACCATGAATAAAGTTTTCGGCCGTTGTTATGTGATGATCTTGCAAACTGGCTTTCGCAGCATTTCGTTTCAATACGCCTCCAAAGCATCACAAGGGCCCTTTCCATGACAAGTAGCGAAAAAATTCTACTCGGCATCTATGCCAAAATCTTTTTGCATGTTGCACAAATTAAAAGCGGTCATTTTATTTTTGTATTGGTCCCCAGATCCAATTCTGAGAGAGAAATAAATTTTCTCTAAACCTGATAACTTAATTTGTGCAACATGCAAAAAGATTTTGGCATAGATGCCGAGTGGAATTTTTTCGCTACTTGTCATGGAAAGGGCCCTTGTGATGCTTTGGGAGGCGTATTGAAACGAAATGCTGCGAAAGCCAGTTTGCAAGATCATCACATAACAACGGCCGAAGAACTTTATTCATGGGCTATTTCTAAGCCAGACTCGAAAATACACTATCAATTTTTTTCGGAATCCGACTATAATAAAATGGAAAGAAAATTAAAAAATCGTTACACACGTGTGAAGCAAATTTCAGGGACTCAGTCATTCCATAGTTTTAAGCCTCAAAACGAAGAGTATATTATTGTGAAACAAAATTCATTTTCAACGGAAGAAAAATGTATAAAATTGTTATGAAAAAACTTAATAAATAAAAATAAATGTATAAAAGTGTTTTTCTTATTTTTTAACATGTTCATCATGTCGCGCGGCTTTAAAGTGTTTTTTTCTTGGAACTTACACTAAGCAAAAATATTTGAAATTTTAAAGCCTTATTTATTTGAAAAAGGTAATCGTCAAAAAATAGCAATTGGTCTGTGTGGTTAACGGAAAGCCTTAAAGACTGATTCGAATGTTATACTAAGTTTGTAAGTAACTCATAGATTTCATTAGTCATAGGTTTGATTGGATGGAGACGCATGGTAATCTACCATGCATCTTCATCGTTTCTACAGGCGGGTGATGTATAAAATGAAGAGTAATGATTTATTATTTAAAAAATTGTATCTCCAAAACGACACGCAGAACATCTCCAATTTTTTGATATGTTATGTAAAATTGAATGTTCTTTCATTTAAAAATACTAAAACAAGGAGTCGTTGAGGCCCCTCGCAGTCAAATTCAAGAAAAACTATTTGTTTTGTATTTTTTTCATACAAAAATTGATATATTCAAAGGTTTCGTATTTTTGCTTGGAAATTCAAAAAAATACCAATACAATGGCCAAAAATGACTAAAATCGGTTAAACGGTTTAGGAGTTATAAATTTTTGAAAATTGAAGATTTTGAAAAATCACGATTTTTTGGACCAGTCTAACGCAGAAAGGTCCAGTCTAATAACGAAATAAAAAAATACGGGTCTAATATTTTTCGATGTTGAACAATCCTACCGAATATTATAAAATTCTGAGAGATCGTATAACTTTTTTTCATGGAATTGCTGTATATATATATATATATATATATATATATATATATATATATATATATATATATATATATATATATATATAATATGTGATTTAAAAAAAATCATTGAAATTTTATTGTTTTGTTTGTTTGTTTTTGGGTTTTGGATGAAGAATTTATAATTGAGATGAGGCGAAAACAAATCACTTTAATACATTTCTGATGAAACCGAAATATGTACGCCTTGAAAATCGAAAGAATTTCATTAATTGTCTAGCTAAAATTCTTCAATCATGTTCAGAAGACTAGCATTTTCGATCACTCGTATACTTTGTTTACATGAGCAATCACATCTAATCGGGCGGAGAATTCTGTGTATAAATATAGAGAGATTGACTTTTGACACATTGACATAGAGCATGTGCGACCCACCAATGGAAGCATTACTTTTGAATCGTTCACAATACGAAGCCGTTAGGTAATTGACATTCCCCATTAATTCAGTTTGGTCGCTTTGGTTAGTTCGTAAATAAGTGAATAAATTGATAGATGAATACAAATCTGGAATGGGATTTTGCCTTACAATTGTGGTAGCATGGAAGCAGCACGGTTTCGTTCTCATACGTTTTGACCGTCGTGGGTACGCTTCTGAACTGTTGACCGCAAAGAGCGAACGGTCGAAGAACGATGACTACGAGCAGCGTCGCTGAGATCCAGTTGAATGAATGTTTGGCACTGATGCTAACGATCGAATCCATTGCGTTCTGTTGATGCGAATGTTGCTTTTTTATATCCTGCAAATCGAAAGGAACAAAAACACAAGATGTAAATTAAAATGTATCAACTCCCAGTCACACAGCATGGTGCTGAAATTTAATATGGGTCGTTGCTAGCGATGACGCTTAGCCTTCACACATTACGGTCATTTAAATAATTCCGCTTCAAGGTCTGGAATTGAATTTCATTTGCTCATCATGCAACACGTCACCGATGCTTTAACTCTAAAGCGTTGAATAGGGCAAAAACGGAGTAATCCAGTATAGGCGAATTTCGCAGCACCTCGTCTAGTGCTTGACAACACTATCCGAATCGAATGAAACTTTGTGTATGTCAAGACTTATTCATACTAAACATCTTAACTTGGCATTCTTTGCTTTAGAAAATTGATCTAGACTAACATTTAAGAAGGGCTGAAGTATTTTAAAGTTGTTTTTTTTTAAATCGACGAAACGTAGCAAACGACGAGACCGCCAACAAGTGATTTTTTTAGAAATTTTATTAAATTTCCAATTAAAAAACTTAAATTTGTTTATATTAAAAAACACTTAAAACTAAATTGATTTTGAAAAAAAAACACCATCTCAGAATTGTGAGTATTTTCTTCAGTAGGTAGACAATTTAGTTGCCTACAACTCTTCTGAACATTTTGCGATGGGCATATTGAAGGAAACAAGTTTTTTAACAACAACTTTTTCACGTCTAATAACGTTTAACGTGTTTGCTCTCAAACCACCACGCGACCACCAACTTGATCAGAAAACGTAAATTATGAATTTCTCTATCTTACCATGGCCTTTATGAAAGCCATTATTTTTAATGCTTGAAAGCCGTTACAGCAACAATCAATAGGAAAATAGCAATTTAAAATGGGTTCACTGCTGTAGAACCTCTTGGTCTCAGGTACACCATGCACCAAGCACCTTGCACCTAGAATCTTTGTTTTTGTTTGGATTCGCTGTGTTGTTTTGAGGCGTTGTTGTTCTGTAAGTTATGTTTTTAGTGGCGATTCATTAGGCTTGGGACCGATGTGCAGATAATTCCTGGGCCCAAAACTATGTCCATTTTCTTCTTGGCTATCCAGCCCCTAGTTACAGTCTAGGTTGGCTATATTGGCTGGAAATATTTGTTTAGCTTCTACGTTCTACCTAAATACTTGTTATACCTAGAAAAATCACTATTTAAGTCAGATGTAAGATCAACGCTATTCCAATAGCAAAGACAGTTGTGAAGAGGAGTTGAAGTAAATTCGTTATCATGTACCAAACTTATTCAAGTGTCTTAGATTTCAAATTCCGAATTCCAATTTAAGTTTATCAATATCAATCATCGAAAAAATACTTTCTTTGGGATACGAGCACCATCTGGATAGAAAGATGCGGATTTGTGAGTTATGCCTACCGATGATATAAGTGTACCTACAAAGAACGCCGTCCGCAACCTTTGATTAGGGGTCAACAAATCAATGACATTCTAGGTAAGGATATTTTGAAAATCTATTTCAGCATGGGCAATATCGGGTGGAAAAGGGAAATACTCATGTTGGTGCGTCAACTTTGACGCTAGCTGTAGTCCAAACCGCTAAATGGAAACAGTTCAAATTTTGTACACATTAATTCTTATATTTTAGGTTTTGGTGACATTTTTAATATGCTACCTAAATTTTTCACAGAAATACGGATTTTTGAAAATGGTATGACCAAAAATGACTGTTTTACATATGTTATGAAAACTTCATAACGTTTAAACGTTACCCTTACGTGTAAAGATTTAGTCAAATAATAGGATTTGATTGTCTTCAAAAATTTAGTGAAGAAGATAGTTTATTTTATTAAAAGAATGCTCAACATTAGTCATAGAATTGATGAGGAAAAATTAACTCACCTGTTTACCAGAAATGCATTTAAACTTGCTTCACTAGAGATGTCGTTAATTGAATGATAAATGCTATCACAGTATTTGAACTCTTATTCAGATTGATTTGGTTACATTTAAAAGTTCGCGCCACCACTTTATTTTCATTCAGAACTGATCTGCTCTAGTCGGAAGGAAGTAGATCTCCGTAATTAATCACCATTCAACAGTTTCCATTGACAATTATTCTCTTTCGACACGTTTTTTTTTTGGTCACATTTCTCTCATTCTTTCCTTTCGCTGCCGTCGTTGTTAGTGACAAATATTATACGGGTTCACTTAACCGAAATCACGCAACCGCTTAATCCCTGCACTTCTCATGTATTTTTTTTTTAATTTGGTCGCACACCACTGGTTGTCGCTTTTGTTGTTCACGTTTTCCCGCTCCTAAAAAGGCACGTCCAGATCAGTTACCGAGCACAGAAAGGCACAAGAATGAGAACTGTTGCATTCTTCAGCCCAATGATGGTGCCCGCGCTTTCTTCCCTTTCATCAACAAATATTCTTTCCTCTATGCCCGACCGATTGAACTGATCCGGTCTAGCAGCATAAATCACACGGTTCTATTCTTTCCTCTAAATAACAAAAATAAAAAAAAACTCTGGAATGCACTTTCAGATTTTCCTGCGCGTATGTTGACGGCTCGATCATCGAATGGATACTGACCGGGCTGAATTTTCATTCATCATTGTCAACCCTCTACTTGCTGGCCACCGAAATGGGAAGAGAGGGCACCGTCAATGTCGCTCCGGGTCAGATGACCATCCGTCATCATCACCCACCATCATTGTGCACTAAATGTGAACTGGACGTTCTTTTGAATCGTAGAACTCGGTCAACAATTGCTTCACAATGGAGAGAGGAGAATGCCAACTATATTTGGTCTGATGGGTGAGAGTTTTGTTCACGCGGATGCACAATTCATGAACCGTGATCGAGTGATCTCAAGTTGGTTCAAATAAATAACATTACTTAACGTTCTGGAGGTATACGTTCAATATCAGGTGTTTCAAACATGATGACCACCCTCAAAGGCGAGGTGCAATTCGAGATCACCCAGTACATTGTTCAATATACTCATGATATTCAAAAATTTCCTTCAATTTCATTCAGATGTCGCTGCTGTTCTTAGCGGTGAATCCTTCAAGAATTTATTACAAACTGCCTTCTGTTATTAAAAGTTATTCAAAGAGGACAGTGCAAATACGACCTCACAGTTTTCGAGAAGGTGTATCGAATGGCCAAACGTTTTTGGTACCTTTTTGGGTCCCCGCATTCATTATTAGAAAAAAAAATCAAAAATATCTGAATATAGATGAAATGGCTCTAATATGAGCCTGGTGTCATCCACACTCTAAGAAAAGGACCTTGTAAATTTAAGTCTACATGAATGCACAAAGACAGAAATTTGAAGGTCATCCATAAAGTACGTCACGCAAATTTTGGCCAAAAAGTAACCCCCTTCCCATCTTGTTACGTTTTGTCACAACATTTGTTTTCAACATTTTTTGTATCATTGTTTTTAACTTATCAATATTAATTCAAGAAAAAAAAACTTTCAAGAAACAAAAAAAAAACTTTTCAAATTATCAATCCGATCAACCCTCGATCCATGGACACTGCAGGTGGTCTCTGATAGCTACGATCGGGTACGTTTCTGCAGCTTTGGGAACGTCCATTAATTATGTCACGCATAAAGTGACTTTTTATAACCCCTCCCCCTGGTCACGTTTTTAGTATGGACCTTCAAAAATTTTTGTATGGATTGTCACGTTATACCGACCCCCTCCCCCTATCCCCCCTTACTGCGTGACATAATTAATGGACCTTCCCTTTCGGTGCGTCAATTGATGCTTCTTTTATATAAACTTCATTCTCATCCATCCACTCGAACACGTCAGCTCCTTTTGGAAGAACTAGGAGCCGTATTGTGGATCTCGAAACGAAGAACTTTTTCTCACAAGCATTCGTACAAAAAGTCGTTCGTTTCGAGCTTCATAATGCCACCTCAGAATTTCCTGCTGACGTCTTACAGCCATCCGTTTTGGAAGAATTCTTCTTCGGTTTGTGTCATTTGTGTATTGTCTTGTGTTCTTCCAACATCACCTGGGATGCGAAATAGAGTCCACTTATGGCACATACTCTGTTCTTCAAAGAACTTTTAAGAGATGAGCACTAAAGCTCATATGGGAGAGTCTTGAAACCAGCCAATGATTTCGGTAAAATTTTATGCGCGTCGATTCAATTTAGGACAAATACTGATGGGAAGCATTGTACTTGGTCTCTGGAAGCACCTCTTTGTCCCTCAGATGATTGTACCAACGGGATTGGCGGTGGTAACAAATTTCTCGGAGGCACCGTGGCAGAGAGCTATTCATTGGTGCACAGCAGGTTCTAGAAATAATGCAAAAATATTTTAGGGAGGGTACCTTGTACCTTGTTCATCAATTATGCGTTGATTTCTGTCATTTCATTTCACAATTTGGAGGTAGTACTGGCTGGTTCTAACGTGCATGAAGAACCAACTTTGATCGCGGCATTCAACTCTTTCTGGATCGACTTCTGAAGTATTCGGGTCAACATACTCAGGAAAACTATCAATAGATACATCACCCCATACACCGCCGAATGTTTCACCAGCAAACTTAAAATTCGGATTTTCCAGCTCAAAAGCCGTAGTACGTAGTTGTGAAAACAAGTGCGATCCAAAATGATCGCGAGGGATAGTCAAGCCAGCAACCTCCTTACTCAGACGTGTCATTCTCCTTGCCACGCGATTGAAAGCACTTCTGCCAGGAGCATTCGTAGCGACAAAAGTGAATCCAAGTTATGTTTCAAAAAAATAATGAACAACTAGGGTTACTGCCCCCATATTAATCTCATTGTTCCTATATTCATCCTACGATGAATCAAACAGTTGGGCAGTTGAAGGATCGGTTTCGTTTTCTAATAATGTTTGCTTACGTTAAATAACTACAACAAACATTACTAACTAATTCTGTCACGTGTACATTGTTTTATTTCAAGTAGGATGAATTGCAATGTGATGAGATTAATATAGATACATCTTCCCTACTTGAATAACTTTCCGACAACGTGGGTTTTCGCCAGGACCACCATCGACTGTGTAAATACCAATAGGCTTGACCATCCATTTTCATGGTAGAATCGCAGTCTTTCAATTCTAACAGCCGCTTGAAGTCAACTGCATGGGAGTAGGCAGTAGAAGATGAGTGCTTTCCCGATCGGATGGCAATATAAGTGGATCCTGAGAACACCACTGATTCAGTTTACACCAATCCGTTACGTTTAACCAGCTATGACAGACGGGATCAGCTTATGACGTTGACCCACAACCCAATAGTGATTTGGTAGAGTTATCTTATATTGAACATGCATAAGCATGGGCGCTTGTCTATTAGCAGCTGTAAGTCCTATCACAACCTTTGCTTTGTCATCTTCACTTATAGACTGTTCCAGAAAACAAGGGCATACTTTTCTAACGCTGCCATTTGAACATACTTTTTTATTCGGGAAGTCTGTCGGCTCCATTTAATTGTTTACACTCAAACGTCAAACCGAACACAACTCACAGCAAAGTTTCGCGTGCATTTCGAGAGATGGGAAAGACTTCAGAGGACTGAAGAAAGCGTTAGTTGAAGCCTATCACTTTTGGTGATGATTTTAACATTTTAAGCTCAGTTCACAATGGATTATATTTCTTTACAATATGGCATGCACCAAATTACTGGTATCAGAAATTTAGTTAAAACATTATAATAGCTGGCTGATAACGGCCGTTCACACCAAAATCCGGTCATATAAAAAATATTCTAGAAAAATAACAGCATGTTATTGATTCATATTATTTATTTCATTTTATAGATAAATGTGATACTCAACACAACTGCATATAGATTTATTTCCATAAACTGTTGCGCGCACTTTCTTATTCACTTCTTTCATCAATCTTTGCACGGTGTCCTTGTCAATTTTCTTCGAAGCAGTAAGCCACTTAGAACGAAATTCTTGGATCGTTGATACCTCTCCACCAAGCTTTTTGAGGTTTCCCTTGACAATTGACCAGTACAGTCTGTTTCAATCGGGCGGAGCTGTGGACAATTTGGTGGAACGTAATAACGTTATTTTGCCCATACCAAGTGGTTGTATATTTAGCGTAATGACAGCTGGCCAAATCTGGCCACAATAAGGATTGAGTTTTCTCAGGAACGGTAAGAGCCGCTTTTTGAGGCATTCTTGCCGGTAAATCTCAGCGTTTACGCCTGTGGTTGCGAAAATCCTAGATTTAAGCCCAAAGGAACATCTTGCTTGCCAGACCAGATATTTTTCAGGGAATTTGGTTTTACACTTCCGTTTCAGATGTTCAGCGGTATTTTTGGGGCTTTTATTTTTGAATTTTTTGAAGCAGTGTGTTTCGTCATCCATGACAACACAATGGAATTTTGTGAGAAGTTGTTCATAAAGCTTTCTGGAGCGTGCTTTTACCGATTTTAGTTGCTTTGCGTGACGATCTGGGTATGTTTGAGCTTTGAATGATCTCAATCCAGCCTTAGATTTCACTTTTTGCACAAAACCGGTTGACATTTGCGCTTTTTTTTCGCAAATGTCGGTGTTGACACCTTCGGGTGAAAAGCAGCAAGGACTCTTTTATCCTTCATTGTGTTGCTTTGTCCATGTTCACCACCACTTCCAGCTTTCCTTTCGACAGTAAAACCCTCTTTATAACGTTTAATCACATCTGCAGCAGTTGATTTTGGCACAGTTAACGATTGTGCGATGCGTCGAACAGTAGAATTGGGATTTTCCAAATATTTGTGCAAGATAGATTTTCTGCGTTTTAGTTCAGACGGCGCCTTCTTGAATGCTGAATGCGCTTTTGTAAACAATGTGTATGATTCACGTTTGTCTATGTATTGGTGATGTACATAACAAGTTTCATTCCATTTCGTAGTGATTTGAGAAACAGGATAAATACTTTGTCCGGTTTTGGTGTGAACGGCCTTTATACAATGAAAAAATACTATCGTTGTGATAACCACTGCACTAAGTACAACACGGAAGATTTTGTGAAAGACTTTCGTTGAAAAACGCCGTACCATCGTACACAAGTGGAGCACTATTCCACTATTATCACTAACAAAGTTGGCGAAACTGGAAAACATTGGTGTGAAAGCGGTGCGTCTTGCGATCCGGAAGTTCCCTCGCAGACCTGCCACGAAGTGTCAAACCCCAAATTGAACAACAAAATCCGACGAGCTTTTCCTAAGGTAAAAGGGGCCTCAGTTCGCGATTTGGCCAAAAAGCTGAACACCGCGAAGTCCAAAGTTCACCAAGCCAAAGGGAAATTAAAGCTGAAGACGTATAAGAAGCAGAAGCAGCCAAAAAGAAGTCCAACACAAGCAGCCAGCGTTAAACCACGGGCGTGGAAACTGAATGATACAGTTTTCATCAAGAATAAGTCCTGTATCATGATGGACGACGAAACGTAAAGGGTGTCCACAATTAAATTGCATCACTTTAAACTCGTCCTCAAAAACAAGTCTCTCAACCGATTGTCATGAAATATTTAGGGAATAAAATACAATCTATAATCTTGGTTTAAGTATTTTTATTTCACTGTATTTCTTTACCAAATCCAAAAGCCCAAACTTTCTTCTTAATACCACGCATAAGATTTTGTACAACGCTTGAACCGACATTTTTTTCCGCTTTCAACCATGAATTCAACATTTCCTGTTCTTCAGTGACAACTTTAGGATGCTTACGAAGTTCGTGCTTCATTATAGCCCAATATTTTTCAATTGGCCGCAACTCTGGAGAGTTTGGGGGATTAAGATCCTTCGGCACGAAATTGACACCATTCGTCTTGTACCACGCCAGAACATCCTTGGAGTAGTGACAATAGGCTAGGTCCGGCCAAACAATTGTAGGAAGCAGTCGCTTTTAGGCATTCATTCATGTATACTTAACCATTTACAGTAGAAGTTGTTACGAAAGGCTTGCTCCGTTTACCACACGAACAAATCCCCTGCCACATCATGAATTTCTTGGGGAACATTGACACTTGCAGACTCTGGCAGACTCTGAAACATCGAACTTGTCTTTCGCAGTCACATACTGGTTGTCGGGAATTTGTTTAAAGTCCGCTTTTACGTGTGTTTCATTGTCCATGATGCAGCAGTGTTGTTTCGTCAACATTTGTGTGTACAGCTTACGTGCACGTGTTTTAGCTGTCCTATTCTGTTTTTGATTGCGGTTTGGAGCTTTCTGAACTTTTAATGAACGGAGTCCAGCTCGTTTCTTGGCTTACTGCACGAAACTTTTGGTCAAGTGTAGCTTTTTCGCGACTTCCCGAACAGAACAGTTGGGTTTGCGTTTAAAGGCAGCAACCACTCGCTTTCTACCACTCACCTTCTTCCGATCGACAGTTAAACATTCCCCGAAACGTTTTATGACACGAGACACTGTAGACTGGTGAATTTTCAACATCTTCTTGCGCACTTGCTGTTCCTTCGACTCCATTTTCGAAACTACGACACATTTCGCAATGAAACTCATGCAGTGTAAACAATACACGCTGAGGTCATTTCACCCAAAATTTCGTTGAAATCAACCCGAAGGGCGAAATGTTACAGCTTATTGAAAGTGATGTAATTTAACTGTTGACACCCTTTATTCTAAGTTGGACTATAAAGCATTGCCCGGATCGCAATATAACACGATTCGTGAAGATGATGATGTTGACAAGGCGGACACCTCAGTTTTCACTGAAAAATTTGGCAAAAAGGTGATTGTATGGCAAGCAATTTGCTCTTGCGGTAAATTTACGAAGCCGTACATCGTAAAGAGAGCAACGAATGGAGACATTTACGTAAATCAATGTTTGAAAAAATACCTGTTGCCGCTTATTCGTCAACATGGCAATCCTGTAATATTCTGGCCCGACCTTGCTTCGTGTCATTACACTAAGTTGACCATGGGCTGGTACAAATTGGAAAACGTGATAATTGTACCTACGTACATAAATCGTCCAAATTGCTCTGAATTTCCTGTCCCTTGTGCAGAACTTTATGAAGAACGTTAGAGGAACTTGCTTATATATGAAAAAGTCATCAAAAAACTTTCACGAACTGTTTATAAACCATATGCAAGAATAATTGAAGGTGTGCCCTTTTTCCTGAGACGGTCTATAAGTCTAGCATTTGCCTCCAATTTCCTTCAGATGTCACTGCAGTTCTTAGGGGCGAATTTATCGAAAACTGCCTTCTGTTATTAAAGCTATTGAAAGAGGACAGTAAAGATACGAACTCGATTGACGATTGACCAATTAAACTGATGAACTGATTCAACAAAACCATTGAGTTGAAATAAAACTTCATGCTTTATAGAATCGAACATCGTGTTTTATTGTTCCAAACAAAATGTTTTCTTGAACCAACTAACTCATTTGTTGAAATAATAAACAATGATGAAGTAATTCAAGAAAACTATTGAATTGAAATAAATCTTATTTTTTTATAAAACTGAGCATCGTTTTTAATTGTTCAAAACAAAATGTTTTCTTGAACTAACTAAACGCATTTGTAGAGTTAATAAACATGGATGAACTAATTCAACAAAAACATTGAATTGAGATAAAACTTCATGATTTATAGAACTGAAAGTCGTGTTTGATTGTTCAAAATAATTATTTATTTCCACATTTTGGCAGGTTATCGTGCCTACTATGAACTCCGGAAGTAGCTCCTGTCAAATAATCGCCGTAGCATAAAGTTGACCATCTATAAGACTCGACACTGAAGAAGTCTGTAAGTCGCAGGCGAAATAGGTCTATCTGTCAAAAGATAGACTTTCTATAGCGGAATTTAACGGAATTTGCTTGCTTTTTGTGATAGTTTGAGAAAGTATTTCAATTTTTTTTTTCAAAGTGATCAAGTGAAGTGTTAATTAAAAATTTCCTAGTTTTCTTATTACCATCTGATTTACAGAAGTGGTGGAAAAATTTGACAGCTCAACTGTGCAAATTATGATGACTTGTGTTAAGTGAAAAGTCCAAGAGTTCATCCGAAATGCTGATGAATAATAAAAACTTCAAAAAATATCTGAATCTGAATGGTCGGTTGTGTTTTTGAAATCCTTCTGGGTTAAAATTTCACCGTACAAGTTATAATTCTCTCGAAGCATATTTGATTGAGAACAAAAATTATAAAAGCATGAGCATGAACATGACTGATCACCCGAAGTTGCTACCCCGTTATTGCCAGACCAGCTGTTATTACACAGAGAACCAACAGATGATGTTAGGGACTAACATATATCCTCAATGTGTAAAAACTGGTAATGTGATGTGATGTGATAGGAAGCCACCACCAGTGCAGGACTTGCCATGGCGTACAGTTCATCCTTATGACAAGATCTAACTGTACATACCTGTAATCCTCACTATTCCGTTGTATGAAGGGCCAAAAACGGTGGTGTGGACCCGTAAGCAGAAGCATTTACACGAATCCCACGGAAAGGATAGATGATCACCTTCCAACGAAACGCTCTTATTACATAAAAAAAAAACAGGAAGCAATACACATTAGGATTTCCGTCTGGTGGTTTGTTAAAAATAGGGTTAGCAAACTCACAGTAGACTGTCGGAAGATAATTAGACCTTTGCTGATCTCGATCTGACGATTTCCATCAAGGAATGCATAATCCATGAACTTGGGCCAGATAACCATGAATCCCTCATCCAGCCTACACTTCGTCTGGCGCCCTGTATTCACCCTTACCCTTTGAATATAATATATGTATTTACAAAATATATCTTGCGAGTGGTTGCAAAATAATAATTACATACATTAAAAATCAGAGTAGTGTATTCCAATCAACGAAGATAAAATTTAAATAAAAGGATATTTAATTTGTGTTTTTTTTAGAATCAACAGATTATTCTATAAGTCGAAGAAGGCAGTTTGAGTGATCGAAGAGCCCGGTTTGGTGATTCCTGCAATAAATGAAGTATCTTATCATAATACCACTAAACACAAATATTTAAATACAATTCTAACATATCGATCAATAAGCCCCAGGCCTACCTACCAGATGGCGCCACTAATAAAATATCCATATGATTTTTTAAATGTACCAACCAAAAGATTACTGTCAAAATTTGATGACGTTTGGTTTATTATTTATCGAGTCACAGTGGTTTAAGTGACGCAACTTTTGTGATTCTTAAAAACGAAGGATTCAAAGCAATTTCGTGTGTTGATATATCATTCCTTTTTATGGGAAAAAAACACCGCTCAAGCCCAGGCTTGGCTTGAAAAATGTTATCCGGACTCTGCCCCATCGAAACGACCATCAAACGATGGTTTGCCAATGTCAAACGTGGTCGTAAAGACACCGATGATGCTGAACGCCCTGGTCGGCCAAATGAGGCAGTTATTCCGGAAAATATTCAAAAAAAACCCTGAAAATCATCATGGGCAATCGCAAAATGAAGTTGCAAGAGATAGCTGACACTCTGAAGGTATCAAAAGGTAGTGTTTACACCATCATAAAGGGTGTCCACGATGAAATTGCCACACACAAAATTGATTCGCAAAATTCGAGTTTTCATCCGATTGCCATCAAATTTTCAGGGATTGAGAAATAACTATTAAACTTCATTTTACCATTTTACTCGTATTTTATTTACAGTCCATACGCAAATGCCCGCACCTTGGCCTTAACCCCGGCCATAAGATTCTGCACAACCTGTGAATCAACCGTTTTTTGCATGTAAACCCATACTTTCTTCAGTTCCTCGACTGTCTTCACTACCTTAGGTCGTTTAAGAAGGTGCTGCTTCATAATCGCCCAGTACTTCTCGATGGGGCGGAGCTCCGGAGTGTTGGGAGGGTTGAACATTTTCGGCACGAAATTGACCTTATTGTCCGCATACCACTTCAGCACGTCCTTGGAGTAGTGGCATGAGGCCAAATCCGACCAGAAGATTGTTGGGACGTTGTGGGCCTTCAGGAGAGGAAGCAGCCGCTTCTGGAGGCACTCTTTTATGTACACCTGTCCGTTCATCGTGTCCTGGGTCACGAAAGGTGCACTCCGCTTCCCGCACGTGCAGATGGCTTGCCAAACCAGGAATTTCTTCGCAAATTTGGACATCTTCTGAGTGCGGACATGCTCCGGAACGCTGAACTTATCCTTGGCCGTGAAAAACAGGTTGCCGGGGATCTGTTTGAAGTCGGCCTTCACATATGTTTCGTCGTCCATGATGCAGCATTCAACTTTCGTCAGCATGTTGAGGTGCAACTTCCTGGCACGGGTTTTGGCGGACTTGTTCTGCTTCTCGTCGCGATTAGGGGCCTTTTGTACCTTGAACGTTCGAAGCCCAGCCTTAGTTTTGGCCTTCTGGACAAAACTTCGGCTTAGGTGCAGCTTCTTAGCCACATCCCGAACGGAGGCGTTCGGATTTCGGTTGAAGGCCCCAACTACGCGGTTGTGATTTTTGGTGTTGTACGGAATACTTTTTCCTTCACTTCTGGGCTTCCGATCGGTGGTCAACCGTTCCTCGAACCGCTTAATCACTCGCGACACCGTGGAATTCGCGATTCCCAACGTTTTAGTGATGGAACGATGCGAGAGATCCTTGTTCTCGTGATGAATGCGCAAGATTTTATCACGCACGAGCTGTTCTTTCGACTCCATTTCCGCGAGTTTTGATCACAGGACTTTAACTTGCAGGATGTAAATAATGCACTATGAACTAAATCCACCCAAATTTTCATTAAATTCTACCCAACGGTTAAAAAGTTAGAGCAATTTCATAGTGTGGCAATTTCATCGTGGACACCCTTTATACGAACATTTGGGTATGAAAAAACTGTTTTCCAAATGGGTGCCGCGTTTGCTCACACCAGAGCAAAAACAACAACGAGTCGATGATTCAAAGAGCTCTTTGAAGATGTTCACGCGAAATAAGGAGGAGTTTTTGCGTCAATACATCACAATGGATGAAATATGAATTCACCACTTCACTCCGGAATCAAATCGGCAGTCTGCTGAGTGGCCTGCAGACGAAGAAAGCCGTCCAAAGCGTTCAAAGACTCAAACATCGGCTGGGAAGGTAATGGCCTCTGTATTTTGGGATGCGCATGGAATTTTATTCGTTGACTACTTTGAACATGGAAAAACAATCAACAGTGACTATTATATCGGTTTGTTGAATCGCTTGAAGGCCGAAATCGCCCAGAAAAGGCCTAATTTGAAGAAGAAAAAGGTGCTCTTTCACCAAGACTATGCACCGTGTCACAAGTCAATAAAAACAGCCGCAAAAATGGTCGAAATAGGTTTCGAATTGCTACCGCACTCACCGTATTCTCCAGATCTGGGCCATAGCGACTACTGGCTCTTCGCAGAACTCAAAAAGATGCTCCGTCGAAAGAGATTTGGCTCAGATGAGGAAGTGATTGCTGAAACTGAAGCATATTTTGAAGGTCCAAAGTCTACGCTCCATTTTCCAAAATTTGAAAAAAAAAATTGAAAATATTGATTGAGCGCAAATAATACAAGAGCTTAAAATTTTAAACCCCTTTCTCATGGGGATTGATCCACGTATTTATATAATATTTGTCACATTATGATGGCATCGCACTAATTATTTAATTGTCACATACGTTTTAGTGTCACCCAGCAGTGTGCCTTTATTTATTTATTTCACTTCATTTCCCGAGAAAAGAGCAATTGTACTACACTGCGCATCAAAAGTTTTATTTCTCGAGTACTTTTTCAAACAGACGTACCTGATATTGTAAACAGAGAGGAGAAGTAAGATTCAAATGTAAATTTCTCAAAAATCTCAGCACCCTCACGGAAAGTAGCATCATGTTAGGAAAATGTTATTCCTTGTGTTGGTGGCCCTAGTTTGCATGAAAGTGCCAAGGATTTCAAGAATTTAACGTTTGAATCTTACTTCCCTCTTTGTTAACAAAATCAGATTCGTATGTTTGAAAATGTATTCGAGATTTTATCTTAGCAACTTCGACTCAAGTGTTATTGATTTGCTCTACTAAATATGTTTATGACATTTATTCAAGAGACAGCTGTTTTTAGGAATATCCTTTTCGGTTTTCTTTATTCTACGCCAGCCTGAGGTAAATTTCAAACACTTTCATAATTTTCACCAAGCCCACAATAATGTTCGATAGTCATTTCCATCGCATCGTTTTGCCATTGCGATAATTATTGAAAATAGAGAATTCTTGACTAACATTTTAAAGGCTCGACTTAATTCGATCCTGGCGTAAAAAAGTCTATCCTAAACTCATACTACATCTAGTGTAATCTTTAACTAATAGGCATTTTCTCACAGAACTACCAATCCCTAAATGGATCTTCAACGAAGGTCGGTTCGCCAAAAATGGTCATCATAGGCGTTTCCAGAATGGTCTTTCTCTAGAGACGCTAATTGATATTACAGCGAGGGAAAAGAAACGACAGCGACAACGTGTTTCATTTTCGCCAGAATTGTTACGCTTCAGTGGCAGTAAGAAATCGAGAAGAGAGTCTGCGATGAGTATGAGACCTCCATTAAATCTAATTAAAATTGTATAATTCCATCGGATCTGCTGTGAAGTCGGCTCAAAGATAGGGCGATCCCGCCGGCTGCGACTAATTGATCAATTAATTAATTTACGATACAATCGCCGTTGCAAGCCTTCTATGGGAAAGTGTGGCGCGCATAATTGCAATTCTACTAGTGTACGCAAGGCATTACAGAACCAACGGAGCAGGAAAATGCGATTGTCAAAAATGTCGGTGATGTCCACATTGGCTGAAAACGCGAAAATGCCACTGAGTAGTTATTGGGCGACGAAATGACCCTCATGTTTTTATAGCATTAGCTTTTTGTGTACAAATTTTGAACCAGATGCTAATGCGGGTTCGTTGTCATTTTGGGACTTAATTAGTAAAAAAAAGTATTTGCCTCAGAAATACATAGCTAAACACAATGGTTACAACATATAATAGACTTTTCTCTTCTCGAAATTGTTAGGGACGTAGATGTGGGCGATAATTACATCTAACCAGCACAACGACAGCACTAGATCTTTGATCATTTTGACAATCACTAGTTCACAATTATGGTTAACTGTGCGACTGAATTTCCTATCACTGACGGCACCTGACCAGATCTCTTCGTTCTTTTCTAAGATAAATGTTTTACTGTAGAATCTAAGGTTCTTACCTGAGCGTATTTTTAGCGTCTACACTAATAGCCTTCTCTCTAGATTAGGATGTAACTATCCACTATACTTAAGATGCCATCCGAAATCCTCTCTGATCTTTCCCCTGAGATCAAAGTTCATGTATATGGCGATTTCAATCAACGCAATGCGGACTTCATTTCTGACGTTGAAAATGAAGGTATTATGCTTCCAGTCGTTGGGGAAAATGTGACATTACACTTAATTTTTGACAAAACTGTCAGCCTTGGATTTACCAAATTAATCATGTAAAAAATCAGCTAAATTTTTATTTCGATTTTTTTCTGACAAACATTCATGAGGATTCTTGTGTTAATGAATGTCTGACACCCTTATGGAAAAACAAACAAATGCATACTGCAATTTAATATTCTTTATTTGTATATTACAATCCACGGCCCAATGACTATGAATATGAGGAAATCTTTGAATGCAACAAAGCTATTTACGAGAACATAAAAATTAAGCTAAATTCAATCAACTGGCAATCAATTATACGAAATGAAGTACATATCGAAAGCGCTTTTGATGTCTTCTAGAGGTTTTTATTTGAAATAATTAATGAGAAAAATACGCAGATATAACTCCAAATATCCAATCTGGTTCAACAGGAATATTATTAATTTGAAAAATCGGAAGCAAAAAGCTCACAAAATTTACAAATAATAGGTGCCAATCTGCAAAATTATCAATTCCGAATTGGAAGAGTATAATTTCAGAACAGAGAGCGAAATCAAATCATGTACTGAAACAGTTTATCAAGTATGTCAGAACAAAAATTAAAATCAAACAACTTCCCTTCAAAAATGCATCTTGATGACAAAAACGCTGGAAACCCTGGTGAGATTTGTGACTTTGTTGCAAAGTTTTTCCAAGATATTTACACGACATTTTCAGACGATGATCGTGATCTAGATTACAGTATGTCCCATGAAAAAATGCGAAAGTTTTCAATACTTATTTTTGGTTAGCTTTAATCATTATTTTAACCGTTTTAATGCGTGTGTGTAATCATCTGACTGTATACTTTGAAACGATGTAAACAAAACAGTGGTTCACGAGTAACAAAGTTGAGAAAAATGTACGCAAAGGAGGTTGTGTTTGCTGCTCGCCCAAAAGCCCGTAAAACAAACTGCAACGATTGTGGGATGCCACCTGGCTACCGTTTACCGTATCCAACGTTCACTCTTTGATGGACCACGTCCACGGAAGCTGGGAAGTGGCCGTCCACGGTCCGCTCGCACACCGAAGGTCAGATCAGTGAGAGACAAAGTGAGGCGAAATCATATCAAATCGATCCGGAAATTGTCTAAGGAAGCCGATATTTCAAAAACTACCATGCAACGGTTGGTCAAAGATGACTTGAAATGTTCGTCCATTTTGATTTTTTTTATCATGTTCTGTGAAAAAAAATATTTGAAACTGAGGTATGGATTTTCGCATATTTTTATGGGACATACTGTAGATCAATAATTTCACAGTATTTATTATAAACATTCAGCATCCCGTGGTGTATTTTTTGCATAAGTAGTTCTTTGAGGCTTGGCTTGAAATAGATTCCTTATTCTTAATATACGTAATGGGGCGTGAAAGTTCAAACTGGCAAAGATTTTTCCCGATTTAATACGCTGGGAAATTACATCACTAACAAAAGAGATCATGGCAGTTTCTCTTTGTTTCTTCGGTGTTTTAATGTTAAATAATATGCAACGAGATTTATAAGACACAACGGGAAATGATGTTTCACCCTTTCTAAGCCACTGGTCTAAGAACTGGTTTTCTAAGAGCGAATAACAAAAATTGCTTTTCAAGGGATTATATTCGATTTATACAAGTTTCACAGTAAGGGGTCCAAACTACACTGCAATATTCAAGAATTGATCTTACATATGCTAAAACAGTATTTTGATGGTATATGGATCCTTCAAATGGCAACTAGATATTTTGATAAATCCTAACATATTACTTGCTTTAAAAATTGGTTTATAAAATTGATCTGCATACGTGAACATTGAGCCAAGCGTTACTCCTAAGTCCCTAATCTTGTAGCTTCCTTCAATTAACTGTAAACCTTAAGTACAGGTAAAATCTTGTTGGCTAATAGGTCTATTAGGTCATTTGAATAAAGTGAGTAAAAGCTTTTACTTTGCTTAAATGCGTACGTCAAATCTTTTACTTGAGTATTTACTCTACAAGAATTTGAGTATTTATTTTTCGAACATCCAAATCTAATATGAATAAAAAGGTTAATCTGAGTAAATGCTCACGTGAGAGATTTTGTAAATTTACCATTTACAATGGTAGTTGACGTAAACAGTGGTTATCAAAGTTTTGATCGTTCAGTGAAAGTTTGAAAAACACGACGAAAAGGAGACGCTGATAACCTCAGGGGCTTATTACGGTTCTCACTTTCCCCGTGACACCCGTAATAAGGACAGTGACTCTCATTTGATTTATACGTGAGTTTTTTCACAGTGATTCGTTTTCACCCGTGAAGTGACATTCGTGTTAAGGCCCTCAAGCAACTCTACAGGTTTACTCCAGAAAATGTGAACTTTGTGGCAAACATTTTTTGGAAGATGATTCTGAAACCCGAGAATGAGCATTATCAAATATATTATACAAAAGACGAAGTGTTTTTCGCGATACGTGGGTGATCCCGGATCCCAGGTAATAACCAAATACTTTTGTGCAAACGATTTATTTGCATTGCTTGATTGTTAGTGTATGGACATCGAATCAAACTCCGTCAAATTGCTCACAGCACGTAAGCAGTACAAACTCGAAGTGATAAAACCTTGAATATCTAATACAGATTCTGAGTTATATAAATTCTAAATTTTTGTGGTAATGGCTGTTGTCAAAAATGTTTCACCGCAAGCTCTTAAGAGTAGCTTATCTGCTTTGATTCTCTTCATCGACTTTCTTTCGTTAACATCTCCGAGAAGATTTCAGCTTCAAAACATTTGTTTCGCTTAAGATATTAAGCGGTAGTAACCGTCATCAACCTGTGTGACTAATTTGAATTGGTTTATTTGTTTGAATAGCCGTGGTTATCAAAAGAGCAAGTCTATCAACAGAATTGATCCCTACAGAAAGGCCAATTGAAAAAAAAACTCTTAGATCTGACCAAGTTCATAGCGATTGTACTTATGTGAACGTTTACTCATGCTGAGATTTCAACGCCTCCCATTTACTGCAAAAACTTCCACCTCGTTCAGAAAAATTTTCCGGATCCAAGTCTGCTCCTGGTCCGACTTTACTTTGACTCTTTGCCATGTTGTCAATTCTCTTCGTCACTTGTTGAACGGGCATGTCGATTCCATGTTAGATCAGCAGCTGGATACACATTTCTTTTGTGGCTGATTACTTTTTCTGCTTCGCTGACAACGCTTGGGATTTTTCCAGCAGAGCCTTTCCACAGGATGTCAGAATATCCTCAAATTTCGCATCATCAGCAGCTTGTTGGCAGGTAGTTTCGCTGCCCGTTGGATTCTGATAGCTGGGAATTATTACTGTTGTCACCTCCACTTTCACTTCCACTTCACTTACACATCACCTCAATTTTGTATGCTATTACCGGTATCACCGTGATCAAAATGAACTCCGTGAGGTGAATGTAATAGTGAGATAAAAATCGTAATAGCTTTCGGTAAAACCACGGTTTGCTTCAATTTTTTCGGTGGCGTGATGGTACCATAATAACCCTGAGTTGATTCGAATCGTCACCTCTGATGAAATGTTTCACATTTTTTAACTTGGGTGACATTCGTAAAATGTTTTTTTGCTTTCACTTCGTTTTCACCGTGAAGTGAAAACTGTAATAAGCCCCTCTATTTTCACAATCCCTACCCGAAACGAAGTGAAATAGCGCGCACAGGGTGTCCTACATCAAATTGCATCACGGAAAAAACGCTTTAGGAAATTACCCAATGAGTATTTTTTTTTAAAAATTTGGGTAGAAGTAGTATTTATTTGCTGTATTTTTATCGCTATCCGATTTTCAAAAACTGGAAAAATTGGCGTCAAACGAAAAGCAACGTCGCGAATTGATTTCTATGCAAGGACCTGGAAAATCCTCAACTTTCTCATCGGAACATCGGAAAACAACAAGGAAACGTGCAGTAAACGGTGAGTTGTTTGATTAAACGTTACTACGAAACTCTGAACATCGAAGGGAAGGAGAAATGCGGTCAGAATGGATGTTCTGATCAGAGTCACAAGCGTGTCGTGAAAGCATTCAAGCGGGAATCCCAATGCTTCGGTCAGGGATGTGGCCAAAAAGTTGAATCTGTCCAAGTCTTTCGTTCAGAGAGCCAAGGACCTGGAGGGACTGCATACGTACAAAGTGCAGAAGGCTCCAAATCGTGACGAACGGTGGGAAAGTCACGGGCCCGGACACCTGCCACACCCAGATGCTGACAAAGCTTCATTGTCTCACTACGAATGATGATGCAAGACGGACTTCCGGCAGCTTCCGGGGCATCTCTTCACTGCCCAGCACAAGTTAGATGTTTCGGAGGAAGTAAGCAAGCAGAATCTTTCAAAGTTTGCCAAGAAATACATGATTTGGCAAGCGATCTGCTCAAGTGGCAAACGGAGTGCGCCGTTCGTAACTACCGGGACTGTACACGGGGAGATCTACCTCAAGAAGTACCCCACAGAAGCGTCTGCCCTACGCTCTTCTGGCCGAATCTAGCTACGTGCCACTGTTCAAATGTTGTCCTGGAGTGGTACGAAGCCAACGGGGTCACTTGCGTACTCCAAGGACATGAACTTCCCAACGCACCGGAGCTAAGGCCCATTGAAAAATACTGGGTTATTATTAAGCACTACGGGAACATCCCAAGGAGGTCGAATCTGAGGACATGAAGAAAAAATGGGTTTCCGTACAGAAGAAGCTGCAGCCAGATGTTGTAGTGAACCTAAATGAGTGGAGTTAAGCGTAAGGTGCGAGCGTACGTTTATGGTATTGAAGTTGAATGAAATAAATATGCCAAAAGCTTACTAATGGTCTTAGAGAAATTCAAAATAGAGAGCTCGTTTCGCAAATGCAAAACCATGCATCAACACATATGGCTCCTCTTTTTTTAATGACGACTGAAGGGTGAACTAATTCACAGAAACCGTGCGCATTTCATATTTTCACTCACGTTGGGCTATCAGCTGTCGAACTAACAAAACCGATTTCGACCAACGAATTAACGGGAGATATGGTGTGAAATGAATCGTCGATCGATCTTCATCGGGAAAAGTCGGGAAGGGTAGTAGGCTCACGCCGCCGCCATCGCAGTGATGCCACCAGTCCATTGCACTTCTATCGAGCTGATTCACAATTGATACGTTGCGGATGCGCTGACGTAAATTTGACATAAAACCTATGGGAAAACTGTCAAATCCACGTAAACGCATCCGCAACGTATCAATTGTGGACCAGCCTTAATGCTGTTGCTGCCACTTCCACGGCGCTCATATGTTCAATTACATGAAAAATATTTTAGCTATAGTAAAATAATAGTATAGCTGTTGTTGTTTTGATGTGGAGTTCTAACAACAGTTGTCAGCTTTCAGATTATCGAGTTCAATGTATGTGACATAAAAGGCAGCATGAACGTAAACACTCTCCCGGTGTTCTTGAGCATAGTTTGTCGTGACGTCAAAACGTGAAGAACGCTATCAGAAAGAAAGAGTCTGGTAGTTTCCTTCTGCCACAGTTTTGTAAGCCTACTGATCAGTTAAAGTTGTCATAAAATGTGCCATTGATTAATGTGCTCGCATGCGTGTGCACGGTAAGAACAGCTTACACGCCCGTTTCATTTTACTCAATTTTTGATTACAATTGTATATCATCTCTTTTGCTCTCACGGAAATGTTACTCAATTTTCGTTAAAAAGTGGATCTACTCAATTTATGAGTATAGTGGAGCAACATTTTAAATGGGACTGTATGTGCAATGTTAACAAACGCATTAAAAGCTGATTGTTTTTAGGTTTATACTCACTCTGCCGAAAAAACAACTGCATCTTGATGACAACCCAAGTAACCACGAGGCTGTAATAGCATGCATATATAGGGCATATGCATTACGTCTAGTGCATCATTGAAGTTGGATTAAAGCTGAAAAGGGCCCCACTAAGATCGAACTAATGCTATATCTTTTCTAATGCCTTAAGAAATTGCTAAAGTAGCATTATTGCATTGGTAATGCATCACTACATTCTTAAGCTAATCTAACGCTTCATTACTTGACAACTGTTGAATTGATGCGATCCCGCATTACCGATGTTGATATTGGGTTGAATAAGTGCAATAATATAATGCTTGTGGTTACTTAGGAAAGATCAGTTTTTTAGAAAAGGAATATGATGGCGTGAGCATTATGCAATTCGTCAGCAATCGACCTTTAAAGTTATTGCTTACATTTGGTACACATACTTTTTTCACATGTTATTTTAGAAATGCGCACTTACTCCGAGTAAAGTACAACTTTATTTATACGAATTTGAGCAAATGCTCTAACAGTTTACTTTACTCAAACCGGTTTGCTTGTGAGTAATTCCTCATTTTTATTTATATGGTCTATTGTGGGAGTGCCTATCTGCAGTGCTAGTGCTACGAGCTGGATGAGCATTGCTGTCTGGGTCCAACGCTGCCGGGTCATTCGTTGGAGTACAAACAAAATTTGGAATGCTGTCGAATGATCAACCTGTTAGATTGGCTGCAATCTTTCCGAACGGTTGTCGACTATAGACACTGTATATAGACCGGACAACGCAAAATCATACAATCTGCCAACCCTGAAAAATGTCTCAAATTTGAGCAATTGGTCTGGCACCACTTGTACTTGTACAAACTTGAAGTAAAGAGCGCAATTGGCTAAAACAAAATGATTCGGGTTCGATGTTGGTAGTTTGTTTTGATTCCGTGTGAAGATATTCATTAAAAAGCATAGTGAAAAGTGCCGTGTAAAAAATGAATTGTTTGGATCAAAATTGTGGCAATAACTCGCGATGTGAAGTGAATTCTGTGGGTTTCTTCCTGTTTCCAAAGAAAGATAATATAAGGCAGAAATGGCTTGCATTCTGCGGCCTTTCGGCAGATTTTCAGATTCTAGGAAGGCATAGGCTGTGCAGTGTAAATACAAAATACTATAATTTGTTTTTTCAATTACTACCCGCATAATCACAAACCATTCCTGGACCATTTCCCTTATTGTTGACGACCGTTTCCGTTATTGTTACGACATTTAACCTTATAGTTGACAACTATAAACGAACAATCTCCTATATAGTTTTTACAATATGTCAGATGGTAAAAGGCCAAATAGCAACATGTTGAATAGGCGGTTAAGTTAGGTTACCATAAAAAAATGGTAATTTTCACGAACAAAATTTTTGCTGTACTCTATGCCAAAAAGTTTGTTAATAATCCAGACCGAGTGCAGACAATAAAAAAACCATTCAATGCCAATATGGCATACATTAACAATATGTGTTAATGTAGAGGTTGTATGGTGAAAATGAGATTAAACTATTCGATAACAATAACATAAAATGTGATATTATATTTTATATTCGTAATGTAGTTTTGACTATATAGCAAATTGTTTTTCGTTATGCGGGTAATTGTAACAAATATATCCAGTTACATTTTCTTGCTAGTGATCTCTACTTCGATATGAACGGAAAGACTCGAAAAGTCTAGGATGCTGTTCCGTTTTATGCCAATGTCATGCAGTTGAGTACCAGGACGAGAAAGAGATTTAGCTAAAATGGTTTATACTACAATTTCGGGACTTAATGTATCATTTGTAAACACGATAATTGATAGCGCTGTGAAATACACGTTGAAATGGTGGTCCTATGGTCGGCACTGTGTAGAGAAAGAATTTTGTTCATTTTTAGTAATCCAAACGGCAATAAATAATACACCAAAAATACCTACATTTACTGAATATGGAAGTAGAAAATCCCTTATTTGTTCATAATTGGCTTTTGTCAAAACAATACTTGATCACAATACTTGCTCCTTTAAAGTGAATCAAAACTTGACAGTCCGTTTGGCTGCATTTTTTGACAGATCGTTTGGCTGCATAAGACAATTGTTGTCCGGTCTATATATCGAGTACTTTGTTAAATGGGCGTATGTCGCAAAATGTAAACAAATGATTTGAATATAATTGCAAAACGTCAAAAGAGTATTCTAAATTTATAACATTCGTAACAATAATTTACCTCAAGTTAAGAAATTATTTCATAAATACGGTGGAACATCCCTATTTACTGAGGTGTTTACATTTTCATTGTCGAATATAAGTAGTTTATTGTAATCGTGTATCATAATTATGAGTAGTTTGTAGCTCACCGTGTGAACAAGAAACGATCCGTTGAACGGACACCAATACAAACATGATAAAATAACATCTGATTCCGCAGACGAAGGTCTGATCAGAAGAATAAATAAACGAGGTTGATGAGTCTTATGTGATACCTGAAAGTGAACAGTCGACTTATTTATTTCTTCCTAAAATTAAGTTTGATTCCACTTTGAGTCTGATAATAACGGTCATTACATTTACATTATTTTTTAACTACGCAGATACGTTATTTTGGTTGCAAATCAACGCATCTGGCAAGGTGGCTGATTGTGTAGTTACGCGCTAATAAAACCATCGAATGTGGTGAACAGAAAAAAAAACATAGCACCTCAAAACATAGCACCCCATGATTCATTATGCCAAAGTGCAAATTTGCTTTGATTTGTTTCAGACAGTTTGATTAATTTACTGCTTAAAAGTCGAAAAAATGGAAGCGGATATGTTTTCTGGCATCCAACTGCTGATAGGTAAGTGTTTTATTGTATATTGTTAGTATAAACAAACTTCTTTGATACTCCCAAAACTGTTTCGTAGATGCTGGCACACAACTTGAAGAACTATCCAGTAATCCATTCATGTCCAGCCCAACATTCTCGCTCAAGCAATCAACTGCTGCTGATCGATTTGTATCACGGGCATCACCCTATCCGTTGGCTTCTACGAAGCAAATTAAAGGAATTGAAAGTGATTCCTCCAACCGTGCTACACATTCGAACGTTTCCCGGCAGTGGGCTAATTCCGAATCCTTGCGTTCTGATTTTTCAAAGCGCAGTTTGGCATGTTCCGACATTAATGGTAAGTATTTTTAATGTAAATCAACTTTTTTTTGGCTAAAATTTACGCTAACTTATTTAACTTTTTATGCATCTTCTAGGTCATATTCTACAGGATCTTCTCAACACCTCTAACACTACCAACCGGGATAGTGACATATCTATGAAATGAATAGTAGACCGCTAGTTATATTTTTTCTTCCTTATTCTAGATGCACATTCTAGCTTGAGTTCGCGATGTGAAGTGGGGTTAGAAGACAATGAGAACGACACAATTAATACAACCCACCGTAATTTGGAGAATGAACTAGTTGAACCGAAATTAAAAAAAAAAAAGTTTCACTGAGAGCAGAAAACAAACTGTTCAGGATGAAGGGGTAGTCATACACCAGGCCGGAAGGTACCGTGGTCCCCGCACGCTCTGTTAAGAAAGGATGCGGTTGCAGAATGAAATGTGCTGAAAAATATTCCGATGCTGATAGTATGCAGCTACTTCAAAATCTTTTGAATCTCAAGCTGTCCGGACAAAATCAGTTAATTTCCAACCATATCATAGTAACCCAAACAGCTCGTCCACAGGTACTATACATATCATAAAATTATATAAAGTACAGCAACCGTTCGCTAACTGGGCTAAGTGCACAGCCCAGTTAGCGGATGCTGCTCGGTAACTTGGCTGACTTTTCAAATGTAAATACATTTCGAGGGGGCTTTCGATTAGATTTCGGTTGAGATATTTCATTGCACAATATATAAATTCAATAATGTTTTTATGCTTTATACGTTATTGCAATGTAGCTTATTGTGCACCCCATTGTGCAAAATATTTGACTCAGTTTGTAAGGAATTACGACTCAATTTCATGCAATTTAACAAATTTTCACTCCTCCATGAACCTTATATGCCTTTTACATGGTGATTTTGGCAACAAAATATCAAATGCTGATTTTAGAAGTTTATTTGCTTTTTAACTGGGCTATAGCCAAGTTAGCGAACGCCCAGTTAAAAAGCAGCCCAGTTAAACAACAGCCCAGTTAAACAGCACCCACTTAGCGAACAGTTCCTGTACTAAGCAAAGGCGTAGCTTAATTATGATCCTATAGTAGTTTACCGAGACAGCCACAGGCACCTACAACTTTCAGATCGCCCACCTCATTGTTTTCCTTTTCAAGTTGTCAACTCCCGTCGTACATTCTCTAGATCGTACAGACTTCCAGGTTCCCGGCATGGTGAAGGTGTGCATGTTGCGCATTCTTGCTGCAAAAATAATTGCCGGAAACGGCATAGCTGAAGATGACCAACGTCCGTTCAATACATCTAACAAAATAATCAGCCAAGATCACATCGACTTTATAAAAAACACGTTGATAGCTTTCCAGCGTACACCAGCCAACACGGTCGTGAGCGGTCTGAAAAGCGATATCTATCAAGCAACCTGAATGTCAAGACCATGTAGGAACTATACCAAGACAAATGCAGCAAGCACGGTTTATGGATTCCTGTACATTATGACACATATAGACTCATCTTCAAGCAAAAGAACAGGAAGCCTAAAGTGGACGTGTGTGGGGAGTGCGAGAAATACAGAATCGCTCTGAAAGAGGAGCTGGACAGCTCGATAGACACCAGCAAGGAGCTCAGCGTGTTTATGAGGAGAAACGCAAGGACCGAAAGATGTGCAAAGAAGATCCAACATATCGAACTGTTTCGTTCGATTTACAAAAACAGCTACCGACACCGCATCTACGCTGTGACCTTCCTTTCGTCATACCTGAACAAAAACCTCCATGGTGTGGGACGAAACTAAAGCTAAACGAGGTTCTCAGGAACCATGTGTATGTGTTAAATTCAATCGAAAGTTGTTTATTTTGCACTGTCTCGATCGAAGAATTTCTCGCGTACGAATTGCTTTTTTGCGTATTTTTTTGTGGTGTACCGTCTAATAAGCACTCCGTTTATCTGTTGGTAGTGAAGTTCACAGTGAAAATCCTGTTTTTGTGCATATTTTGCGTTGTGAAAATAGTGAAATATCGATCAATTATTCAGACTGCGGTGTTGTTATTGTTGCACACTATCACAATTGGAATTAAGCATATTGCAGAATCCACCTCCATCGCATACACGCTGAAAATCTACACAGAGAAAAAAAAATTAAGTGAATAATTTCTCCAGCGGCTAGGCTACACGGAGGAAAAAAAGTCATCAGTGAGAAGTTAAGTTCACACACTTAAATTCGATTTTGCTGTTCGGTAAAAAAATTGACGAAACATTTCGGTAAACATAACATCTTACCGATTTTTCGGTAAACATAAAAAATGTTACCGTAATTTTGTAACACTTTACCGAACGATCTGTAATGTTGAATTTTATTTACCGTATACGGTAGAAAAAAATACAATCCATACGGTAAAAACAAACAATTACTGAATACGGTAAGAACTTTACCGAACAAAACGTAAAACGAACCCTGAATCACCGAAGCCCGGTAAAGTATTATTAACTATCAATCTGTCAGCCATTTTCTATGAAGCCTCGTGGTTCCAGTGATCGGTTGTCCAGAAGGTGGTTTGGATATTGATTAATTTTGATTATTCCATGTATGTATATAGAAAATAAACCAGCGTTAATTAGAGCTTTCATCCAGCTAGCTATAAATATTTCAAATGTGCTGATTACACGCTAAACAATCAATAGGTTCGATGTAATAATGGATTTTTATTCTAAATGATACACATGCAAAATATATTTGCTGCATTGTATCCATCTAGAGGTAGAACACAACTTCACTGACCAGCATCCGATGCAGCCGACTCTCATCGTTCGTATTATTTTGTTGACTGCGCCATATGCTGGAAAGACCCCACAGTCCCGGTCGGAATAACAACAAATATAGTTTTGTTTAATATATTCAATTGACCAATAACATCCGAATATTTTGGTGTTTAACGATAAAAACAAAAACAAAATACCGAAACGGTTCGGTACCAGAGTACACAAATTACCGAACTGTACGGTAATTTTTGACAGATCATCAAATCTTCCATTACCGAACTGTACGGTAGTTTTTGACAGTCCATCAAAAAATTTGAGTACCGAACGTTCGGTAATTGATTTAATTACCGAACAGATTACCGAACGTTCAGCTGTTGAAAGTTCGGTAAAAAATTACCGAATACTGTAAAATTTTCTAAGTGTGCACCGTGAAAATCTTGATATTGAATTTATCATGAGTTCAGCTTGCGACAAGTGCGCTAAACCTGTCAAAGGTGACGGCGGGTTCGTTTCGTGTATGGCCTTTTGTGAGCGGGTGATTCATCTGAAATGCTCAAGTATAAAATGAACAAAACCTTGGGGAACGTAATCCATTCAAGCCCGAACTTGTTTTGGATGTGCGATGAGTGCGTTAAATTGGTAAAATGTGCAAGGTTTAAATCAGCCATCTCGTCTTTCGGTAGTGTGATCAAATCTATTACTGAGAAACAGGAGATCGCGAATGCCGAAATTAAAAACGAAATGGCAGAGCAAGGTGAGCTTATTGCCCAGCTTTCAAAAAAAATTGGGCCATCTACTCCGGCAATTATGGATCCTGGAAATCACTCTCGTCAACCACCTTTAAAACGGCGTCGTGAAGACGGCTTATCAAGCAGTAGACCTCTTATTGGTGGTACTAAAGCGGTTACTGATTCCACAGTGCTTCCTGAGCCTGTTGAGATGTTCTGGCTGTACTTATCTCGCATTCACCTTACTGTGAAACCGGATGCTATCGCAAAACTTGTCAAAACGAGCGTTCAGAGTGAAGATTCGGTTAAGGTTGTTCCGGTAATCTGATCTGCTTCCGTGTTCCAGCGATGCCTCCAACTGTTTCGAACCCCCCAACACCAATTTCAACATTTCTATTGCTTCTGGTCGAAGTGATCATACTAATGAAAATAGCCTTCACCGACTTGTTTTACAAGGGGCGCACGTGTCTATGCCTTAAGGGAGTCCCCATCGCTCTTATCGGAGGCGAGCTCCCCCGCGGGTAAAGGCCGCCGGGCCTGGGGTTGGGGTGGGGGGTGGGGGGTTCCGAACTTTTATGTCGTGACGCTTTCCAGCCATTTTCTTTTCTTCCTACTATATCTTTTACTATCACTCGAAAAATGCGACTAATCGCGATAACTAAAGCCAACTGAATGACGAACTGAAATGTTCTGCCTCCTCTCGGAGCCAAGGTTTTCCCCTTTTATTTTTGTAAAATGTGATCTTCTCTCTCCCTCTGCTTCTTTCTCTCTCTCTCTCTCTCTCTCTCTCACTCACACACACACACACACACACACACACACACACACAAACACGCTCACCCGTATGGTAACCCGAGAGCTCACTCGAGTAAATCCGAGAGCTCACTTCAGCAAGGTCGGAAGCCAACAACTCTCCCGATCATTCCCCTTAACAACACAATCGGTACCAAATTTCCGGAAAAGAATGACGTTTCTGCATCGCTAGCTTGCAGACAATTCGTTCTTCTGATTGCGTTAGGAAATAATATACACAGATGGATATTAAATAATCAATTTCAAACTGAATAACTTTTTTCTCTTTTTTTTTTATTGACCCAGCTTGAATCTACTACAATATTCCTCTTCTCTACTCGAGAAATGAATCTGTGAGACGATATTAAAGATGCAAATTAAATCAGTACAGTTTGTTAACTCGCATTTAAAACACAAACACTTGTTGTTATTTTTTCTTTTTGTTTGATTGACCATCAATAATTATAAAGTAATTTTATACAAAGCTTGTTCCACAAATATACAAGTCATTACTCATAAATAAAATTAATGTAGCGAGCTGGTTTTCTGATTTCTTCTCGCCGTCGAAGTACTGTTGCAGTATTGTTCTCAATTGGATTCACCCGATTGGGACCCACTTCTAGATTACCATCTGGAATATTTATCATATCACGTGAAGTACCTGGATGACCCCCCGTGAATTCTTCAATGGTTGCATTTTGTTGATGATTTTCTACACTGTGTGTTTCACTTCCCGTGAAAAGAGGAGCCAGTTTTACCTCTCGTACGTTCCTAGCATATTGTACACCATTTTTACTCATGATGACAACCTTAGCTCCCTGGCGTGTAACAACAGTGTAGCATTCGGAAGAAAATGTCGGGTCAGTCTTGCCTTTCCTTGTTTGACTTAGCAACACAATGTCACCTACTTTGACATCGCTCTCTTTAGCACCCCGTACGTCATCTGCGTAATACTTGCTGTTGAGTTTTGCCTCAGCATCTCTTTCGCGAATATTTGTTCGGTCCAAATTCTTTGTGTTGAAATCGGTCCATAAGCTGGGGAATGTTCCCCTAAATTTCCAGCCAACCATTAGCTCAAATGGAGTAGCAATAAGTCTTGTGTGTGGCACCAATGTGTTGTGGTTGTGTACAAAGCGCTCTAAACCGGAACGCCAGTTTATTCCATCTATTTTGGCAGCACTTACAGCCTTGATTATAGATTGGTTCTGACGTTCTACTAAGCCATTGGATTGCGGACTTAACGGGATAGCTTTTCGAACCTTGACCCCCTTATTCTCCCAGAAAGAACAAAAACTATAGCTACAGAATGGTGGTCCATTATCGCTCTGCAGGATACGAGGGCATCCCCAACGTTTGAAAACATCACAAAGAGCGGCATTGGTCGCCTCAGCGTTTGTTCGCTTCATCTCAATGACCGAAAGATAACGAGAGTAAGTATCCACAATGGTCAGAAATTCACCTGATCCAAATCCCGGGATAGAAAGAAAGTCAATTTGAATTATCTCCCAGGGACCCTCTGGTAAATCACGGGACGACAGCGGTACAGGTGGATTCTTTCTTGATAACATACAGCAAGTTCTACAGTTCTTAACAAACTTCTCAGTGTCAGAAGCCATTCCAGGCCACCAGAAGAACTCTCGCATAATTCGCTTCATAGCGACCTCTCCAACGTGTCCACCATGCGCGCAAGAAATTGCCTTTGGGCGCAACGAGATGGGTAGAATAATCTTATCGTCCTTGCAAATCAAAAATCCAATATGGTGAAGATTTTTCTTCTGTGCCTCGTACTTACGCAATTCACGAGGCCAGATATCATATTCTATGGCTTTCCTTAATTCGACTAGCTCGTCGTCTACTTCTGCACAAGCCTCGATCTCTCCCAAAGAAATGTCCATATGTCCTGTATCCAAAGCAAATAGAAAATGGTTTTCTTCACTGATACTTTCAAATGGCTCGGCTTCTTGAGACAATTCTATCAATCGCGATAGGGCATCCGCAACATTGTTCTCTCCCGTTACTCGCTCAATAGTGAAGTCAAATGGCTGAAGCCGAAGAGCCCAAGCTTCCGCTCGCGAAATAGCTCGTTTACCGATGCGATGATTGCCGTTGAATATAAACTGATTTGCCTCAGCGTCCGTACGAATAGTAAATGTTCGGCTAGTTAGGTAGAAAGCGAACCTTTCTACTCCCCATACAACAGCTAGAGCCTCCCTGTGTGTTTGAGGGTACCGTTGCTCGGTTTTGGTTAGTGCTTTGGAGGCACACGCAATAATTCTTGGTACATCATCGTTGTTGAATTGTACCAAGACAGCTCCAAGTCCGATTGCAGATGCATCGACAAACAATTCCGTCCTATCCATGCTATTAAAGTACCCAAGTGTCTGAATCTTGTTTATAGCTTCTTCCTTAAATGCTAAGAATTCCGCATCCTCTTCGTTTGACCAGTAAAAATAATCTGCGGTAGCAAGGGCTCGTAGCTTTTCGGTTCTACTAGCCCGATGTGGAACAAACTTGTCTACGAACGTCACTAAGCCTAAGAAACTCTTCACTTCCGAGATCGTTTCTGGTCGTCGGAAGTCTCGTACCGCACTCATCTTATCATTTTCTATTTGCCAGCCATCCGAGGTAAGCCTGAATCCCAAAAACTTAACAGACTGACTTCGGAATGTGCACTTATCAGTATTGATCCGCACACTTTTCAGATTTTCATCGTGTTCTTCTATAGTGCTTCCAAAGATCAGAATATCATCCAAGTAGTTCTTTGTTCCCTTACATCCTCCGAGAATTTTTCTTTGAAGAACTTCCTGAAATATGTCCGGAGCGTTACACAATCCGAAAGGCAACCTTACGTACCGGAACATACCGAACTCTGTACAGAAGTTCGTAAGATGACGACTATTTTCACTAAGCTCAACATGATAAAATGCATTCGACAAATCTATTGTCGAAAACCATTGGGCACCATTCAAATCGGCCAGAATTTTTTCCAATGTAGGGATAGTAAATGGTGATCTTTGAATATGCTTGTTAGGTCCTCTAAGATCGATCACTAATCTTATATCATCCCTTCCTTTGGGAATCGCTAACATTGAAGAACAGAATGATGTATCCATATTATCAGTCACCCGTTCAATAATATTTGCTGAAAGTAGCTGATTGAGTCGTTTTTGAACGAGAGGCTTTACAGCAATCGGGATATTCATAAAAATGTTCCGACATGGCGGCCTTGATTTGTCGTAGAAAATCTCAACGGGTGGAATATTAAACTTTGGGAAAATTTCCTCAGTCCAAACTGTTGCAATTTTATTAGATTGATACCAGGATTTTGATGCTAACTCCTCGTGGAGCAATGGTACTTTCAGTCCAAGTAACAAAACACTGTATCGCGTCGCCGTCGCTCGACCTAGAAGGGAGCGAAATTCCTTTACAACGTAAAATTTTTCCAATAAAATCGGCCTATCGTCAGTAATATGTAGGAAAGCTTCAAACGTTGACAGGACTAATATTTCCCCTGCGGATGCGTATGCCTTTAAGGGCCGATCGGTGTTATACTGTAAATTGTACAACACCCGTCGGTGCCGCTCAGTGCTACAAAGCAGATTGAATTGCTGCTCGGTTATTGTATTGACCTGAGCTCCAGAGTCAATAACGAACTCACATGGTAAACCAGCTACTTTTGCCAGTATTAATCCGTCATTCTCGGATAGCAATGGAACAGTTAATGCCGCAACGTTTAGCTATGAAAAGTTTTATTCGATTACTTAAAATGAAGTAAAAAAGTTATCATCATACACATTCTATCCAATGAAACAATGAATCTTCATTTATAACTCATTTAACTTTAGTTTTTGTATTGTTGAAATCTTATTAAAACAACTTATTAAATACCGTTGAAGCGATAGAAAACAAATTCAGAATTTCAATGCATAAAAAAAAATGATGATACGTCATTAAACAATGTTTTCTTCACCTACATTATTATCGCCGGTAGTTTCCTCTTTCTTTGTTCCGTTATCCACATCGATCGCAGCAACCCTGCCAGGTACGATGTTTGGTTTCTCTTCACCTGTCAAACGTTGATTTTCCCTGTGCACAGCAGAACGACAAGCTCTCTGAATGTGTCCTTTGCGGCCGCAGCTCAGGCAAATCTTATCGATGGCGAAGCAGGTATCAGGTTTATGGTAAACACTGTTGCACCTGTAGCACCGATACGGTTCCGTTTCTTGCTGATTAATTAATCCTTTCTTTTCATATGGTGGACGAGAGTGTATTGCACCACGGCCTGAGAATGGATATCCAAATCGTCCACGGGGCATTGAACGAAAAGATCCGCGTCGTGAAGGACCAGCTCTCGCATAATCGACACTAACAGCTGCCACCGTCGCTTGTTCTGGTTTGCCATGTTTAAAACGATAAAACGCCTCATTCATGTTCACGGCTTCGATTTCACGAACTTTATCGATCAAGTCTGTAAATGTGCCCTGTCTGCTTAGCATCTTCAGTGCCACAGTACGTACCTCTTTGTTTCTTGCATGTTCGGCAATAGTGCTTATTATCTCCTCAAATTCATTTCCTTCAGTGAAATCGCAAAGGCGAGCAATAGCACCAACCCGCAGAATGAATGATAAATCAGTTTCCTCCGGCCGCTGAATCATCACCGCAAGCTTACGTCGCTGCAACATGATATCCGAAGCAGAGCCAAAATATGCTTTCAACCGAAACAAGGCGTTGGAAAATGGGTACAGTTCAACATTCGGAGCCTCCGCGGTGGACTTGGTATTTTTGTAGATATCCAGTAGCATTGGTCCTGCTTTTACTTTAAAAACGACAAACTGAATAGCTTCATCGTCTACTCCAGCCAAATTGAGTGAATCCGTTAGGAGGTCCTTCCACGTTTCAAAATCACGTCTTCCAATTTGTTCACCTTCCACTGATGGTCTGCACTCCGGCACGCTGATCGAGGAAATTGACATCTGATTCATTGAAGACATGAATCTAGATAATTCAATTCCCGACTCGTTTCCGAAGCGATTGGTGCTCGATGGACCAACATTCCTGTTGAATTCAACACTGCCTGTGTCTCCATTATCGCTCCGATTTGTTTGTGAAGTAGTCTGAAGGGACAGTATGGTTTATTGTGCCTTTTCGAGTTGTTCGGACAGCCTTTCATTGGACGATTTTACTTCAGCCAACTCTTTCATAGCGGCCTCCAGCTTCGAACTTTTCTTTTTGATTTTTCTGAAAGCAAATACAATCATAAGCCATTTTGTTTTCTTTTTTTTTCTTTTTTTTTCAATATTATTTGCGTTCTAACTAAGCATATCGTAGGCATATATAATTTTACAACCGTGATTTAATGAAGACCTAATGTCAAGCATATGATTTTTGTAATATTTTTTTTGTAAGTCTAGGCTCGTTTGATTTTTTTTTTTTTTTTTTGTTTCAAGATGAGTCCTTTCGCTCCATTTTATTTTAATAAGAAGACCTTCCGCTCCTTGTCTTGTGAGTCCTTTCGCTCGTTATTTTTCCTTGGCATGAGTCCTACCGCTCATTTTTTTTTTTTTTTTTGATGTGGAATCCTTCCGCTCCCTATGCACATGTGGATTCTTTTATCCAACAGCTTTCTTTTTTTTTTTTTTTGATTTACATATTGGTTGTTTTTTTTTTTTAATCAATCAAAGCTAACTCTCATTTTTTTTCACCCAGAATTTTGATTAACTTACCTCTCGGGAGCGTCCACTGCGCCATTGTCGTGACGCTTTCCAGCCATTTTCTTTTCTTCCTACTATATCTTTTACTATCACTCGAAAAATGCGACTAATCGCGATAACTAAAGCCAACTGAATGACGAACTGAAATGTTCTGCCTCCTCTCGGAGCCAAGGTTTTCCCCTTTTATTTTTGTAAAATGTGATCTTCTCTCTCCCTCTGCTTCTTTCTCTCTCTCTCTCTCTCTCTCTCACTCACACACACACACACACACACACACACACACACACACACACACACACACAAACACGCTCACCCGTATGGTAACCCGAGAGCTCACTCGAGTAAATCCGAGAGCTCACTTCAGCAAGGTCGGAAGCCAACAACTCTCCCGATCATTCCCCTTAACAACACAATCGGTACCAAATTTCCGGAAAAGAATGACGTTTCTGCATCGCTAGCTTGCAGACAATTCGTTCTTCTGATTTCGTTAGGAAATAATATACACAGATGGATATTAAATAATCAATTTCAAACTGAATAACTTTTTTCTCTTTTTTACCCTTCTTACACCAAAAGAAGGGTATTAAGATCGCTTGAAAATTCGACTTTTTATCCGAGGCCCAGAGGGCCGAGTGTCATATACCATTCGACTCAGCTCGACGAACTGAGCACATGTCTGTGTGTATGTGTGTGTGTGTGTGTGTGTGTGTGTGTGTGTGTGTGTGTGTGTGTGTGTGTATGTGTGTGTGTGCGTTACAAATAATGTCACATCGGTTTCTCAGCCATTTGTGAACCGATCTCAGTTCTGTTGACGGCAAATGAAAGCTACAACATTCCCATAGAACGCTATTGATTTTTTTTTATTCGGACATTTCGTTACGAAGATATCAACGAAACAGTACTTGACGGCCTATTATAATAGTAATCAAACAGTTTAGTCTCCGATTACATACTGAGCTATTTGTGTACCGATTTTAGTTTCGTTAGCGCCAAATTAAACTTATAAAATCTTCGAATAACTGGTCAAAATTTCATTATGATTGGATAATCCTTCATGGAGATATGACCAAAACAATACCTGAGAGCACATAATTGCGAGATGAAAATATACTCGTTGCAGTTCAAAACCGAACAAGACCACTCACCCCAATCGATGCCGCTTGCATTCTATTGTTCCGCATCTGGTGCGTTGTATAGCACATACAGCGCACTAGTCACACTATGCGGCTCTAAAGAATTAGAGCAGGATCGATTGGCTCGAGTGGTCCGGTTTTGAACAGCAACGAGTATATTCGAAAATTACACAAAGTCTCAATTTACTATAACTACACAATTTTCAACGAACATGTACTTATTGAGCATCTTGAATCCATATCGCTAATCAAAATTGACGCTTAGGATTGTCTAATAATTCATTCTATGGACTGAATGTATGAAATTTCTTATGTAATTTATTTAATTTCCGCTTTAATATAACTAACATAAACAGCTTGTTAAATACTTCTAATGGCAATATTTTAACCATATTGATAAACAATACGGTCAGGATTGACAAATAGTTCATTTTATAAACTCAATGTATGACATATCGAATATTCCTGAATCTTTATGGAATTTCTGATGAAAATATGTATCCAGTACAATATTGGCCACATTTGAGTTCGTAATTTTGGTGAAGTGTAAGAAGGGTTCAGTCTCACCATCGGTGGATTAATTCGGGTTTTTTTTATTGACCCAGCTTGAATCTACTACATACTACAGGCAATTACTCTGTGAATTCGAACAATTCGTTGCGTGATTGGTTGGGGGTTTTCGGGTTTTTTGCCAGCTTCGATCAACGTTTGCAAGCAGGATACCGGGACGCACAATTGCCGCTAGTCTTGAGGAAGCCCCTATTTCGCTCAACGCAGTCAAGCCCTACCTGCCAGCGACCAGCAGCCGTCCCGGCCCTGCGGTTGAGTTGGAAAACGGGGTCTTCCAGATTCCAAGTAACGGCAAGTATGGTCAACAAACGGACACTTCCCGCTCTGATGGTATTTCCTTTCCAGGTGCTACAAACCTCGAACGTCGGAATTCGGACTCTGTTACCAGAATGTTGGTGGAATTATGGATGATTATCGGTTAGCGTTCATGGATCATTGCTACGACATTATAGTCTTAACCGAGACATGGCTGGATTCTCGGACTGTTTCTAGTTATGTTTTTGGAGATGGTTACGAAGTTTTCCGCTGTGATCAGAACATAAACAACAGTAGGAAATTGACTGGCGGTGGTGTTCTCGTTGCAGTTAGTGTCAGGTTGAAAGCAAGTGCAGTTGAAGACGATTCCTGGATCACCGTAGAACAAGTTTGGGTAACAATTCAGCTTGGAGGCCGTATGCTATTCCTTTGTGCGGTGTACATTCCTCCGGATCTAACTCGAGATTTAGACCTAATTGATGCGCACTGCCGATCTGTTTCTGCTATTTCGAATACGATTGCCCTCCATGATGAAATGATTATTTTGGGAGATTTCAACCTAGCGGGCATTGCATGGACTCCAACTCACAGCGGCTTCCTCCGTCCCGACTCTATCCCAAGTTAATAACGTGGTGAATGAGAATAATCTCTCTCTAGATCTCTGCTTCGTGAGTGGCCGAGATATTGCTCCCGTCATCTCTACAGCTCCCGTGCCTCTAGTTAAGGATGTCCATCACCATCCTTCTCTAATAGTTGCTGTCGAGGACGTTGTAGCTCGAGACTTCGTCGACACTCCTGCTACTGTGTCATATGACTTCCGTAGAGCCGACTATCGCAGTATTGGTGATGTTTTATCTAGTTTGGATTGGCAGAGCATTCTTGATTCGACCGACGTTAACATCGCTGCTCAAACTTTTTCCCACGTCTTGGCTTATGTCATTGACAGACACGTCCCAAAAAAGATTGTTCAGACTGGCTCTCGGGTCCCTTGGATGACGAACGCTCTTTGCTCGCTAAAACGGATTAAAAGAGCGGCTCTTAAGAGATTCACGAAACACCGCACCATGTCGCTTAAACGCCACTGTAGCAAGCTCAACTACGAATATAAACGGATCAGTTGTGCGCATTTTCAACGTTATCAGAGTGGGGTTCAACGGCGTCTCAAATCTGATGTGGATTCAGAATCAATCTCGAACGCGGCATTAAACCTTAAAACATCGCTTAAGCCCGGACCCGATGGGGTTCCGTCGGTTTTTCTGAAACAGAACATGGCTTGTCTTCTGTATCCACTTTATCAGATATTCCAGATGTCCCTCTCTAGCGGTACATTTCCTTATTGCTGGAAAATGGCGGACATGTTTCCGGTATATAAAAAAGGAACATTTATCGTATGTTGTTGACAAAGCTTCAAGGACACTCGGTTTTATATTCAAGGTTGCGAAGAACTTCAGCGACATTCACTACCTAAAATCGCTCTATTATTCTCTCGTTCGTTCGACACTGGAGTACAGTTCAGCGGTCTGGAGTCCATGCTATGATAATGGCGCCGAGCGAATCGAATCTATTCAACGCCGTTTTCTTCGGTTCGCACTTCGTAGACTTCCTTGGAGCGACCCTTTTCGCCTTCCTAGCTACGAAAGTCGGTGTCAGTTGGTCGACATGGAGCCTCTGCGGGTCCGTAGAGATATCTGTAGAGCTTTAACTGTTGCAGATGTGCTACAAGGAAGAAGCAACCAAAAGTTCGTTTATTGGCTTAATCAGCTTACCACTAAATCATGAAAAGAATGCTGTTCAGCTTACTTTTTAAGTAATTAACCGAACCTTCAAGTTCACTCTTAATAGTCAATAACATGCCTTCAAAGTTCAGAAAAAGTTCAATGATACCGCTGTAATTAATGCTATTCAGCTAAAAAAATAACTTGACCAAAATAAAAGAAAAATAAGTTTTATTTTTAAATTTTTAATTATTTATTTTCAATAGACCACCCCGCCGCTACGGTGCTGAAGAATATTTTTTGGTTCACACAGTTTTTATGGGTTTATTTTGAGAAGTGCTTACCGCTAGTCTCGATCTCAAGTCCTCGTCTTCATAACCAGTACACATTCCACGTTTCCATATGGACATTGTGGAAAACCAAGGTATTTTACTCTATGTAATGATTTCACAAATCAAGTTGTTCAGATCGTTCAAGATAGAACTGTTTCTGAAATTTGAATTCATAAAAAAGTTCACATCAAGATTGACTTGAACTTGACAGTTCACGTAAAGTCCATGCGGAACTTTTAAGAACTTGATGTGACATTTGTTGTTTGTTTTGTTTTAACATCAGTTTTCTATCAAACCTCAAGCTATAAAATAAAAATCTTTGTCTCTCAATCAACTGTTTTCAACTGATTTCCACAGGGATACACTAAGGTAAGTAGTTTTCAAATAATTGAAAAAAAAAAACGATTTGGTAAAAAAAAAAACCATTACAGAAATGCCATTCGCCGTCGTAGAAACGACTAACGCCCGAGGCTGCAAGGAATTATCGGTTGTTTCAGATAAATGGCTGCGAGTCTTCTGAAACGGAAGTGTTGTGCTTTGACCAAATGCAAAAACTATTACGGAACAAGAGAAGCTGCTTCGTGATGAAAATAGCAATTTCAACGATTTCAGAAGTTGCTATCCTCGAAGTTTTCAGTAAAGTTCTTGCGGAGCGAGGCAACTTTTTCATGTTTGTTTTTCTCCGTATTATTTCCATTATCATGTTTATAGACTCATGAGATTGATTAGTTTTGAGGGCCCAATGTTTAATGCATTCACTCAAATCCATTTGATCCAGTGCATCACCATAACTATCTTTTGCAAATGTTTCAATGAAGTCGTCATCGCTTGCTGAAAATTCTTCAATATCATCATCGTCATCTGCTAGACTATCTTCTGGCACATATGTTGGATCTGGAAAATCTGTGACTGTTTGGGTCGGAACATCTTTCGATGAAGAAGGTTGTTCTTTTTCTATAAATCACCAAAAATATGATCGTTTGTTAAACTAATATGCAATTAGTGGCTGAGCAACAGCTTGGTTTTCCTTTTCCCACTTGGCTAATACTTTTTTACGGTGGTAATAAAATAAACCATTCTTCCTTATGGCTTTAGAGTAATCCATTTTTTTCTCGTAATTAGTGAAACTTGAAATTTGTGTCTTCAGTTGTAAACATTAAATAAGTTAAGAATTTCTAGTAAGACAATTTTGCAAAGTTTAGGGCATAACTTTACGTGTACTTCGGTGTCGAAATAAAGTTTCATTTAGACTAAAAGTGAACTCTCATGCTAATTGAAGGAAAAGTGAGAACTAATAATGAACTTTATATTAGATGTTCCAAATAAGTTCCATTCTATCTTTAAGTAAACTTTGTAGCTGTGCAGGGAAAAAGAAATATACTTATTTTGAACTTTGAAGATTCCTACAAAATTATACTGTACTTCTTAAAGCATATGGTTTTAGTAGAACTTTTTTTGCCATGTTAACCAGCAAAAAAGTTTCACGAAGCTAAATTTGAACCTAATGTAAACTTCTGAGTTCGTTTATTAAGTAAAATGTGAACTTTTGGTTGCTTGGGAATCGACTGCGGAAGGATCCTTCAACAGATTAGCATCAACGTCCAACCAAGGCCAATGCGTCACAACTCCATGCTGGGGTTTCTTTTTCGCCTCCCCAATTTTGGGTGGGAAGGGGGTTTTTCGGGGGGGGGGGGAACCTTTGGGGGGGGGGGGTCCTTTTTTGTTTTCCCTGTGGGGGGGGGCGCTCTTGGGGGGGGTTTTTCTGTTTTTTTTTTTATTTGTGGGCGGTTGTTATAAAGTTTTTTTTTTTTTTTTTTTTTTTTTTTTACTTGACACCACTTAAGACACTCGTTTCTTATTGTTATTTTTTCCTATTTAACATCATCAGGACCTAAACTTGGTCTGTTGATGTATACTTCTCATAAACAAATAAACACAAATAAACAAATAAACACAAATTGGCTCTTGCTTCCTTCGAGACTTCCGTAAAATACCACTCATGCTGCGTCATGTGACCTACTACAGCGATCGCAGTGTAGGTCGAAACCTTAATAAAACAGTCGTATTTACGTTTACCTATTATGTGGAGCTTGATTTACCCAGAAGAGTCACGTCACTGCAGGTGACTTTTCTCACTTCACCAAGTGACAAACGTCACTTTGACTCTCGGAATAACCCTCAGTGAGGAGTAGTTATGAATGAGCCAAGAGTTGAGCCTAAATTTTTTTTTTCTTCGTTACAGAGCATTGTAAAAATGTTGTATAAAATGTGTTTCGAAACCAGGGAAAGCGAATCCATTCGACTGATTTATCAACGATTGCTTTGCAATTGTTTTACACACAGTAGTTTCATGCATGCCCAAATCTTCGCCCACGCCTACCAGTGGTGTAAATCAAAGAATGCAAATAAATCGTTTCCACAAAAATATTTTTTTGTTACCTGGAATCCAATATCACCCACATATAGTAAAAACCACTTCATCGTTTGTATAATTGATACTGCTTTTCCTCGGCTTTCAGAATCATCTTCCAAAAAATTTTGTGCTACAAAGTTCTCATTTTCTCGAACAAACCGGTAGAGTTGCTTGAAGTTAACAGCGTATCCTTCTCTTCGTGTTTTTTGAACTATCACTGAACGATCAAAACTTTGATAAACACTGTTTACGTCAACTACCATTGGAAATGGTAAATTTACAAAATCTCCCACATACATTTTATGTTTTTTCTTCCACGCAACACATGATTATGTTATTTCGATTTCAACTGAGTATGCTTTACAGATGATTTTGTGAGTGTTTCTTCAGATTATACTTTTTATTCATATGGATTTGGATGTTCGAAAAGTAAATACTCAAATTCTTGCTTTTGTCATATCGACGTTAGTAAATGCTCAAGTAAAAGGTTTGACGTACGCATTTGAGCAAAGTAAAAGCTTATTCTACCTTCCATGAATTTTGGTAATAACGATGCGTTCAATTTTAGGACTAATGAGAAACTTTGCAGCAGACAGCAAAGCACGAAAATACTTGATTTCAGATTTTCCAACGATGTTCTTCTAGATTGCATTTCTAATGCAGCGCATTATTTAAACAACAAAAGAAACCCATATGCAACCGCATGACGCATCACGCCTAATGCATAACTATATTCCTGGGAGAGCCACTGATCGCCGTTTGCATTGCTAGCATTTAAGGACGCACGCAGCTGTGTCTGATTGCCATACAATACAACAGTTACAGCAGCAATGACATGAGTGTCTCGAAGGATTGTTGATTTATTTTGTTTGATCTGGTCAGTTCCACTTTATTTCGACTTGGATGTAGCGATCGAATATCATTGAACCCTTTGGCAGTGAATGATTCGTTTAAAAGGCACGTGCGCTTCATCTGTCCCCCACTCCATAGTCATTAAGCCGAAAGCGAGCGTCAAAGAGATATTTAAATATTTATGCAATGAGTTGCAAAAAAAAAAGGATTTCACCATCACGAGTCGTACATTCAAAGAGACTTGAGCGGTTTTATATCATTTCAGCAACGAGTAATTTTCATATTTTTTTATTTGCATGAAACCTTGCATACAAGTTTTTGGGGAAGAAAAACGCCGTTTTGCATACTTGGTTCGCCATTTTGAATCTAGCCTTACTTATGAGAAGGGCCTATGAAAAATGCACATGATATCTTCAAAAAATTGTATCTCGGAAACGGTTTGTCCGATTGGTTTGGTGTCTTCGGCGAAGTTTTAGACAATTGTTGGTGCTATATGGAGAAAATATGCACGGTAAAAAAAAGTTTGGTTTTTGTGTTTTGAACCAAAATATAGATTTTCCCTTAAAAGTTACATGTCAATAATGTTTTAATTATTCTTATGTTATAGCTGACTGAAAATGCTATCTAGTGCACAGTGGGTTGTTCTGGAGAAAAATAGGTTACAATGAAAACAAATTTCTTAAAAAAATTACAATTTTCAAAAAAAAAGTTTGTCACTCTAATTTTATGAAAGTACATCAAATTTGCAAGCAAAAAGTACTTCGGTAACATTTTTCTAAGATGCACCGTTTAGAAGATATTACTGATTTAATATTGATTTTTTTGATAACTTAATAAGTTTTGGCCTTTTCGGATGTACTCCGTGTTTTTCCAGTTTCAAAAGTATTTTTTTCGGAAAGATTGGAAAATTTTGAGTTTAAATTACACTGACAGCTTAAAGATTCGAGTGCAATTCTCTGCCTTAAAAGTATTTTGAAAAACAAGTTACAAAATCCCACTATCAGGAACAATGATTTCTTCAAGTGATTTTTGGTGCGTTGTGCTGAAAACGTGCTAACAAGTATTAGATACAGGTAATTAGATACCAGTTAGCTGTACTATGTACAGTTGGTGATTGTAAACATGGTCTTTGTGGGGAATTGATCCCCGCGGCCACGGGCGGGCAGGGGGAGGCGTGGGCGTGTCCGTTTCTTAATTAATAATAAAAAAAAACGCACGGGGCGGGCTTTTGTAGGTTAATGTCGTTCAGTATACTGCAGCATATTCTAGATAGGAAATAAAATGATATTCGGTAATTACATTTTATATTCATTGTATATAAGGGTAAGGTAAATCATTTTATATGTTGAATTATATAAATTTGTTTGTGTTGTTGGTGTGCATTCGTTTAACCAATCATTCATCCAATCGTTGTGTTTTAGAGTGTGCCAAATAATTTGTGAGTGTACGCAGAAAAAAGAATATATGTATAAATAAATAAATTGTTATTTTATTATAATATGTGGTCAAGCGGTTAGCGGCGTCATCCATCGTTCAAGCGATTGCCATGAAGTGAGGGTTCGATTCCCGCTCTAGCCTGTGGAACTTTTCGCAAAACGAAACTGTCCATACTGGTCCACTGGGTGTTAGGTTAAGTTGTCCGTTGTAATTCGCTATATGTTCGATGTTCAGTCTGTACAACCTCGAGTTGAAGACGGTGTAAATGTCTTTAACACATAAATTTCTGCCAAGATGTTTACTGTGGCACAGTTCTATGAGAGGAAACAGCTATGTGTATTAGCGGTTCCAGCTTCTTGGGTGCGCGATGGTTATTTAATGTGGCCAAAATTGACGAATGAAAAGGTAGATAAGTTTCTAGGATTGGCAAAAGCTCGTCTATAAATAGATTAATATGTTCGACAACTTCACATTACACACTTTTTAAAATATACATAAAATTATTTGGCTCATACATATGATGCAACTTTTATTATTATTATTATAATTTAAGTCGTAAAGCATGTTTTGCGTTACCACTTTGTACGATGTGTTCCATACATAGTACATATATTAAAAAGTAATTTGATAATGTACGTATATTCATAGATGCATGGAATATATACGGCTTTTCTCATTCATAATCCGGAGGTTTTCACATCATTATGCGAGTTTAAATGAACAATCGTAATGAGTACTAAAAAATGCATTTTATGCGATAAATTGTGCACATCGACCATACATAGCATATAGTTATATATGATTGTGATTTCAACTCACATTTTATACGATATTATCTGTGAAATCTTATACGATTTCTGGTTGTCTGGGAATGTTATAAATGACGTTATGCCAAGAAAATAAATAAATAATCACATCTTTGTAACAACACTGGAAGGTAATATATTTATTTTGCTTTGCTTTGTGAGTTGCTGCCTGGGGGTGCGACACATATAAATCCAGATTCAAGATGATCGAAAAATCTCACGCTTGCGAATCAATCTTTGAAAAATCTTGTTTCAACTTGTGAATCTTAATCCATCTACTTGCATCGTGCTGCATCTTTTTGCAGTAAATCTTTAAAATCTTCATCAAAATCTTTAAAATCTTCTTTCTATCTACTAAGCGTGCGCACATCGCACAAAAGCATAACAAAAAATATTCTGCATCTGAGATAGACTCGCACCCCCTGGTTGCTGCGGCAATTTGCACGGCTTTAATCTTGAGATTCAAATAACCAAAACATGCTAAAAAAAACTAACCAGACTCAACGCCTAGAATCAACGTTGCCGGATGAGAGAGAGAGAGCTGTTCTCAACCCCTTTGAAGACTACTTTTAATGTAGTGTTAAAGCGTCCATCAATAACGCAGCAGGAGGTGCCATAAAGGCTTGAACACAGTGATGACGGCAGCGGAAGAGCCCAATCTGACTAAACCTGCTTGTCGGATAGCAAACTGATTAGATCCAAGTTGATTATTGGACATATCGACGTCATTTGCGACAACTGTCAAACTTGTCGTTTCCGTTCCATTTCCGTCCAAATTGCGTTTGGGCCTTAAGGGCTTACGCTGAAGTACTCTCGACGGTAGCCATTACCTCAAAATTTAGAATTGATATAAATCAGAATCTGTACTAGATATTGAATACTCCATCACATCAGTTTGTATGTTTACTTGCTGTGAGCAATCTGATGGAGTTCGATTCGATGTTCATTCACTAACAATCGATAATTATCAATTTGAAATAGCGAGGTAAGTTTGCGAGAGAGAGAGAGAGATAAAAGATAGGAAAAAATACACGGAGCAGCAATTCACCTTAACGTTCGTGGAATGGAAACTGTCGGAACAATTGATTCGACGAGGAGCGTCAGGAGCGTGTTATGAAGAGAGCGGACTTTGCGGGGACATGCGGGGTACGATTTTCAAGAGATCCAGCCAGTTTATTTGTTTCGCTGACGATGTGGACATTGTCAGACAAATATTCCAGACGGTTGCTGATCAATATAGTTGAATTCAATGATGAATACGTCGAAGATACTTAGGGCAGGACGCAGCAAGCGTGACAGCTCTCTAGGCCTGTGATAATCATCGGAGATGAGTTCGAGGTGGTAGACGAGTTTGTGGGTACCACGGATGATTGGTGATGTCAGAAAACAACGGCTACAGAGAAATTAGGAGACGAATAATAGGAGGACTTAATGAGGACTTGCATCTACTTGGAGTTCGCGAACGACGTGTGCTTAGAACCATCTTTGGCGTTGTATGTGAAAACGGCATATGAAGGATATTAATAAACCACGAGCTGGCACAACTCTCTGGCGACAGCTCTGAAGGTCTCTAACGCTGTACAGGTACAATTTGCCATGTTGTAAGAATGCTGAACAACAATCCCGCATAAATTGTGTTTGCTTCGAATCCGACCAAACCAAGACGCAAAGGTGCGCAGCGAGCAAGATGGTTGGGTTAGGTGCAGCAAGATCTTGGAAGTAAGGGACACTCAAGGGACTGCAGACAAGCAGCCCTCAATCGAGTTCTATGGCGAAGTATTGTTCCGCAGGTGCGGTCCTAATGGGACGTTGGAGTAAATAAATAATATGTGAAATTTTTGTAAAGGTTGTACGGAATCAAATTGCAGCACTTTTAAATGGCTGTAACTTTTTACCCGTTGGGTATTTTCTATTGAAATTTTGTGTGGAATTAGTTCCATGTGTATTTGTTTACGCTGTGTAGCGGCGCTAAGAAATATTGCGCACGTACCTCGAAAATCCAGATCTTTCTCATCGTGTCATCAGCAGGAAGCTGGGAATGGTAAATTCTACGGTGTCTCATGTTTTAAATCGGTACCACGAACGTTTGACCATCGATCGGAAAGAAAAAAGTGGCAAAAATGGATCTCCGTATAGTGTTAAGGATCACAAGCGGGTAGTTCAAGCTTTCAAGAGGAATCCCAACAGTTCTGTTCAAAATTAAGGACTACACTCGTACAAAGTCCCAACAGTTCTGTTCAAAGTGAAGGACTACACACGTACAAAGTCCAAAAGGCGCCTAATTGCGATGAACGGCAGAATACGGTAGGTAAAACACGTGCACGGAAGCTCTAGACCCAGATGTTGACGAAACCACATTGCCTCGTTATGGATCATGAGACGTATGTAAAAGCAGACTTCCGGCAGCTTCCGGTGCTCCAGTTTTTCACTGCTCATCATAAATTTGATGTCCCTGAGGACGTTAGAAAGCAGAAGATGTCAAAGTTTGCCAAAAAAAATCTGATTTGGCAAGCAATTTGCTCGTGTGGAAAGCGGAGCACCCCAATCGTGACAACTGGAACGGTCATTGGGCAGGTGTACCTAAGGGAATGCCTCCAAAAGCGTCTACTTCCTTTTTTTTTTAACTTAATTGTTTATTTATAAGGCTCCAGTGCCTTAGGCATAACGGAGCCGAGTTCCAATTCATTTTTACAACGATAATAACTTACTTACTAGGTTAGTTTTGGAAAGCCGAAAAACTCGCGGCTTGGTCGAGGTTAGGGATTACAATGATTCAGGAAGGAACGGGGAAGTAGGAATCTTAATAATGGCTTTCAACAGCAGATTGGCGATGCTATATTGTTGCTGTAGGTCTGGCGTAGATGTTGCATTGCGTTAAGCTGTAACGATACAATAGAAGCGGTATTACGGGGGGAGGGGACGAGGTGGACATGTTAAAGCGACAGCTAAGAGAGGATCAAACGAATACATCTATTTGTTTCAAGAACTTGTAAATTAGCCCAGCTTACCCAGCACGTCTCTAATATCTTCCTTCTCTGGTTTCCCTCGGGCCCGTAGGGATGCGCAAAGATCAGATCTGGCAATTTCGTAATCGAGGCAATGCCAGACAAGGTGGTTGATGTCCTGATAACCTGCACCACAGCCGCATTGATTGGTGTCTGAGAGACCTATTCGATAGAAATGAGAGCCTAACGAGTAGTGATTGGACATTAGACGACACATTACTTTGATAAAATCCCGGCTAATATCCAACCCTCTGAACCACGATTTTTTCGATACCTGTGGGAGAATGGAATGTAACCATCTGCCCAAATCCCCTGCATCCCATTTTTGTTGCCAGCTGATCAAGGCCTGTTGACGGAAAATAGCAAAAAATTCGTTGAAGGCGATTTGTCGATCATAAATATCGCCTGCCATAGCGCCCACCTTGGCAAGTGAGTCCACTTTCTCATTAACCGGAATGGAGCAATGAGAAGGGACCCAAACCAAGGTGATGGTGTAGGAATTGTTTGATAGGGCACTCAAAAGAGATCGTATTTCGCTAACGAAATACGGTGAGTTCCTTGTCGGCCTCATTGAACGAATAGCCTGAAGTGAGCTGAGACTATCCGTAAAAATGAAAAATTGATCAGAGGGAAGAGAGGCGATTCGCTCTAATGCATAGTGTATAGCCGCCCATTCTGCGACGTTTACGGAGCAAGGATTTTGAAGTTTGAAGGAGGCGCTATGAATTTCGTTAAAAACACCAAATCCAGTGGAATCATTTGTTTTTGACCCGTCGGTGTAAAACTTTCTATCACCTCTGATATGGCCTAACTTGCTTGCAAAAATTGATGGAATGTGCTCCGAACGGAGTGGATCTGGTATTCCACGAGCTTCTTGCTTCATGGTTAGATCAAAAACTACAGTAGAACTAGAGAAGTCTTGGGAGTAATCACGATTAGGAACATTCGAAGAAGGGCTCACTTCCAGAGTCATGTACCAATGGTACAGTGTCATGAACTTAGTTTGAGGATTTCGTTCGATTAGCTTTTCAAAATTTGCAATTACCAATGGATTTAGCACCTCACAGCGGATGAGGAACCGGAACGATAGCTCCACAAAACGATCTGATAAAGGAAGAACTCCTGCTAATACCTCCAAACTCATAGTATGAGTTGAGTTCATGCAGCCTAACGCGATACGAAGACAACGGTACTGGATTCGCTTCAGCTTCAGAATATGAGTTTTCGCGGCGGATTGAAAACAGAAGCTACCGTACTCGAGAACCGACAGAATCGTTGTACGATACAGCTTTATCAGATCTTCCGGGTGGGCTCCCCACCATGTTCCGGTGATAGTACGCATGAAGTTTATTCGCTGCTGGCATTTCTGATGCAGATACTTAATGTGCTTTCCCCAGGTGCATTTAGAATCGAACCAGACCCCTAGGTATTTATAAGACAAACTTTGAGTTATTATTTTACCCATGAGTTGAAGCGGTATCTGTGCTGGATCACGCTTCCTAGAAAAAACAGCTAACTCTGTTTTCTCCGGGGAGAATTCGATACCCAGCTTTACAGCCCAGGTAGACAAATTGTCTAGGGTATCCTCCAACGGTCCCTGCAGGTTGTTCGCCCCTGGTCCTACAAATGAAACAACGGCGTCATCCGCAAGCTGTCTTAGCGTGCAATTGTCCATGAGGCAGCTATCGATGTCTCTAACATAAAAATTATAAAAAAGGGGGCTTAAACAAGAGCCCTGGGGGAGACCCTTGTAGCTAATTCGTGAAGTTGTCGAAGACCCATGAGAAAAGCTCATTTGTTTCTCAGACAACAAATTGTACAAATAGTTGTTTAATAATGGTGAAAGGCCACACTCGTGGAGTTTGTCTGAAAGGACGTCTACACAAACTGAATCAAAAGCCCCCTTAATGTCCATGAAAACTGAACCCATTTGCTCATTTTGAGCATAGGCCAGCTGTATTTCTGTTGATAGCAGCGCAAGACAATCGTTCGTTCCTTTGCCTCTGCGGAAACCAAATTGTGTATGAGATAGAAAGCCATTAGATTCAATCCATTTGTCGAGCCGATGGAGAATCATCTTCTCTAGCAGCTTCCGTATACACGACAACATCGCAATTGGGCGATAAGAGTTGTAATCCGACGCGGGTTTCCCGGGTTTTTGTATAGCTATAACTCTAACCTGCCTCCATTCATCCGGAACAATATTGCTTTCCAGGAACTGATTAAATAAGTTCAGCAAGCGCCTCTTTACGACGTCTGGGAGGTTTTTCAACAAGTTAAACTTGATTTTATCCATTCCTGGTGCAGAATTGTTGCATGAAAGAAGAGCAAGTGAGAATTCGAGCATCGAAAAGGGCGCATCCATTTCGTTACGATTGGTTTGAGTATCGCGAGCAATACGTTGCACCGGAACCGAATCTGGGCACACTTTCTTGGCGAACGCGTAGACCCACCGGGAAGAGCTTTCCTTGTCTTCATTCACCGACGACGCATTTCGCATTCTTCTCCCGACGGTCCAAAGAGTTCTCATCGACGTTTCACGCGATAGCCCTTCGACGAAGTGACGCCAATATCCGCGTTTCTTGGCCTTGGCGAGGCTCTTAAACTTACGCTCAAGAGCAATGTACCGCTCGTAGTTATCTCGCGAACCGCGCTTCCGATATGCTTTAAACGCGACGGATTTTTCACGGTAGACCTCAGTACATTCGTCATCCCACCACGGAGTGGGCGAACGTCGGCGAATTGTTGATACTGGTACCGGTCTGCGCTGTGCGTCGATCGCACACTTGAGGATTAACCCGGATAAAAACCGATACTCTTCCAACGGAGGAAGGACTTCGACCGATTGCTCGCCATCGAGATCCTACGCAATGTCGATCGAGCGAGATTGACATGAACCATCGGTGATTGAAATTTTGATAGGCAGGTAATCACTACCATGGGGATCTTGAATCACTTTCCACGTGCAATCCAATGATAATGAATTCGAACAGATTGAGAGGTCTAATTTGCTTCCAGGGTTTTGAGGTGGAGCCACGCGTGTTACTTCCCCAGTATTCAAAATAGTCAAGTTGAAGTAGTCCATGAGGTCTAGAATCAATGCAGAACGGTTGTCGTCGTACGGTGACCCCCAGGCTGTACCGTGAGAATTAAAATCTCCTAAGATCAACCGTGGCTCTGGCATTGCGAGGCAAATAGTTGAAAGGTCCCTGCGGGATATTGCCGTATTCGGCGGCAGGTATATGCTGGCTATACTAAAACTTTTGCCTCGAATAGTCACTTGGCATGCAACTACTTCAGGGCCTGTCATCGAGGGGAGATCAATTCTATCAAAGGAGTGGAGCTTATTAATCCCCAACAGCACCCCTTCATATGAATCCCCTCGATCCTGCCGAATAATGTTAAAATCGTGGAAAGAGAAATCTTTATCAGAAGAGAGCCATGTTTCACAGAGAGCAAATACGTCACAATGCGATTTGTGAACTAAAAACTTAAAAGCGTCCAAATTTTTTAGAATACTTCTACTATTCCATTGTAGTGCTTCGATTATATCCCCGACCTCACTGGATAAATTATTCATCGAAAGATATGATCGAATCAAGAAGAGGCCATTTTGAAGACAGTTTCTTTAAAAGAGGTTTTACAAATGTAAGGATCATGTTGATGAGGTTTCTCGTGGTTAGTGAGACCTCGAAAATGGTGAAGATGAATTCCACAATCCCAGAAAGAGACATTTTTTCGGATTCTTCGACTTGACACGGTCGAGATTCCAGATGTGGTAGTTGGCGTTCTGGGCAAAAAACTGGAACAACTGGGGTTTTAGATGTTCCCGGAAGTGGTGGAAAGTCACCAGCCAGTGGTTTAAAACCTGGAGGAGAAACTTTTTTTTGTATTACCACCACTTCTTAGATTGTTCAGAGGAGGGTGGGGAGCCTGTTCTACAGTCAGCGCGTTTTGAGATGCTTGCTGATGGTGCCGTTGACGTCTTGCTGTAGCGCGCTTTCTCTTCGCTCCCGTCTGAACAACAGAGTACTCCTCAGCATCCTCAAAGTCTGAGCCATGATCATCAATGGGCAGGGAAGAAAAGATATTGATGTCAGGTTGGGCTGGTGGAACAGCGGCCGGTGCGATCTTTTTAAGTATTTCGGCGTAAGAGCGCTTTGACCGCTGCTGCGACGAACGAATTTCATGTTTCTCCCGCTCTACATACTTCGGACACGTAGAGAGATCATGTGGAGCTTCCCCACAGCATATACACTTGGGGTCCGTACTGCAGGGACCCTCCACATGTTGCTCACCACATTTACCGCATCGTGCTTTGTTACAGCAGTAAGGTGCAGTATGACCAAACTGCTGGCACTTATCACAGTGCATGACCGTCGGTATATAGAGGCGAACAGGTAACCAAAGCTTCCCCAGCACGAGGAAATTCGGAAGGGCAGCTCCAGAGAAGATCACTCGATACGAATTTGAAGGCCTTTTTTTGCCGTCGGAGGACACATGGTTCATTTGCCTGACATCAAGAACCTGAACTGATGGAACGGCACGATTTTTAAACCCACCAGTTCCATGAGCCTTGATGTCAGCGCACGTCAAAAACGGTTCGGTGATCACTCCGGCTATTTCAACAACGTGCGAGGGAAGATACACATGGTATTCTAGGGAAAAGAGCTCTGAGGCAACAATCTTGTTAGCTTCTTCGCGATCACTTAGAGTGATGCGAAGCTTACTGCGGCTGGGAGAGGTTATTTCCTGAATGCTCCGAAACGACTTTGCCAGATCTTTTTCGATTTGGAATTTAGTCAACGGTTTACTCTTGGGCCGAAAAAAAACCAGAAAAGGACCTTTAGATCCGGTTGGATAAGCTTTCCGGCGGGGGAGCTCGGAGGAGGATGTACCAGAAGTTGCTTCTGTTGAGTTTGGCTCCGAAGCTTTTTCTGTCTCCATTAAGGAAAAATTAGGAAAAGGTCGTAGAATAGGAGGAATATCATCATCCGAGCAATCTAACTCCTCCGAACCCCGGCTCGGATTATTTTCATCCATCGTGGGGACTTAGAACGCCCACGAGGAGAATAAAACAATTGTGTTCAGTTCAATATCAGAAAAAAATAAAATTCAGAACAAAATATAATATCAAAATATAGGACACAATAAAGATTTTCGTAACTGATAGGTGGGTTAATTATTTATGTTATCGCTGCGATTATATTCACCTAAAACATGCCAAAAAAAAATCCACATACACAGCTCCTATCACAGAGAGAAAAAAAATTAAAAAATAAATTAAAATGAGATTATATCCACTTATGGGTGGATTAATCAATAATTTGAAAAAAAAAAGAAAGGAAAAATAACAAACCAAAAAAAAATAATAATAATAAAAAAAAATTCTTATATAATACTAACAAAGGTTTCCTGTTATCCGGGAGGATTATTCAACAATATTCTTCGTCGAAAAAATTTCAAACCAAAAAAAAAAAATTAATTTATATAAAAAAAGCAATAAATTTTACCGGAAAAGTACTTCTGCCTGCAAGGGGGATTATCCTCTATCTTCAGTCAGTAGTGGAGCAAAGTAGAAATCAAAAGAAATGTTTACCTATTGTTACACAATTTGGTATGATGCGGCAGCTACTCGTGTCGGTCTGTAGATAGGCTATTGAAAAGCCTCCGGGTGCGTGTGGAACAAAGCCTTGACCGACGCGATGGAATGGTGCGATGATGATGATGATGATGATGATGAGAGATGATGATGATGATGATGATGATGATAGCCGTTGTGGGGGAGAACGAAATTCTTCACACTTTCGGTGTCGATGACGGGTCGTTGGATGGTCCTTTACAAGGCTCGCCTGTAAAGGCCACTTCCTTCGTTCCGAACGTCGCACTGTGGCACTATCAAACTAGCTATTACACCAGCTTTAGTGCAGAAAAAAACCACGATCGTGGAAAAAAAAAACCCAAAAAAGTAATTCGATTGCTGAGCTAACCAAAGTTGAACTTGCACACTCGAACGTTCGACAAGGAATGCGTCTACTTCCTCTTCTGAGGTCATACGATGGTCCTACGATTTTCTGGCCGGATTTAGCCTCGTGCCATTACTCGAAAGAGGTTTTGGAGTGGCTAAGGAGGTCAATTTCGTGCCGAAGCATCTCAACCCCCCGAACGCACCGGAACTGCGGCCAATTGAAAAGTACTGGGCCATCATGAAGCAGGCACTTCGGAAGCATCCTAAGAAAGTGAAATCGGAGGAAGATATGATGAAAAAATGGATTGCCACGCAAAAAAAAAGTTGGTCCATATGTTGTACAGGGCCTTATGAGTAGTGTAAAGAAGAAGGTTCGTGCATTTGGATATGGAATTGAAAGTGAATAAAACCAACATGGGAAAATATTCATAACATGTTTTATTTTACTCCCTGAAAGTTTGAAGATGATTGGTTGAATGGGCGAATTTTGCCGAATATTTGTGTGTGTCGCAATTTGATTCCGTACACCCTTTAAGTGAGCATACCATCGACCTAGGATTACACAATTTTGTTGATATTCTCATTAAACTAACATAGACGCCTTTTTTCGGCTGCTCACAACATTTATTCTATTAGGACTTCTACAATTATTAAATGAGAGATTTGTCAATATTGCCAATGCCAACACCAACGTATGCATTTGTATATTGTGTGGCATGCACAATAATACTCTATGCCCAAGGAAGTCGTGAAAATTTCCAACCCGAAAGCTTTCCTCGACTGGACCGGGCATTGAACATGCCGGCTCCGGCTTAGTAAACCGTGCTCTTGTCGACTGTTTGAAGCCCACCCCCACTAGAGCTTGTTCTAGGCGTTGGATAAGTCGACATGACTAGTGTTCCTCAGAGTAAAAGGTAAGCAAAAGTTGCCCCTTTGAGCTAATCGTGCAGCGAGAGCTGTCAAAATCTGAGCCAATCGTCGAACACTTGTTGCTCTGCAGCAAGTGTTATCAGCCTCGGTGAAAGTTTCGCGCGAAATTTACTGAACTAGAGAATCGATATTCAAATTTAACCGAATGTTTTACATAATTATGCCAAACCGATGCTTTCTTTTTCCGTTCCACTACAGAAGGTAATAATAATCCCGTAATAACGAGCAAATATTTTTCAATCATTTATTTGAAACATTTTCTTCACTTTATTTACTGTCTGAGAAAAAAAATCATAACTCTAATTATGTAAAAAAAAGAAGGATTAGCCATCACCACAATTGTATTGTTTCTCTTTCCTCACTTTTACTCGCTTTGCTTGTGTGTTGTAACTGATTCACTTTTAGCATGGTTACACCCTCGTGTTGCAATTATAGATCTTTGCGGATTGATGCTCATTCCTGTAGGGAGGTTAAACTTTGGATTGATTCCTTCGGGATCTTATTCAATGCATGAAATAGTAAACAACTGCATGCTGGGAATAGGTTGGTCAATTGTGCGAGTCGAGTGAGTCGAAACGAGTCGGTCTCTCTGGGCGAGTCGACAATTGTGGAATCGAGTGACATGTCAAGTCAAAGCGACTTGTGTCGACACATTCGAATTGCAGAATAGGCCCAAGGGTTTCAGGTGAGAATGTACAGTAGGATTTCCTTTACTACCGTGGGTGGTATCATCTCCCCAACCATAGTTTCTCGGCTATCTTGCAACCAATTACGCTTATTTTCGGTAGGTAAAATGTTTATCATAGACCCTAACGACCTAAATCATAGACCCTAACGACCCTAAATCAGCTCAATTGGTCACAGGACAGCGGTGAAATGTTTTTTAAGTGGATGGTACCAGCCATCGTACTATAGGATACCCGAATGTCGAATTTAAATAAAGGACTGGGGGGGTTATTTTCATGACTTTGGCCACTAACCGGAATCGGTTGAAAAAAGCATAAATTGGTTCGCAAACAGAAAGCTATTGGGTAAAGCGTAACAGATTTGCTAAAAGAACTTAACTAGGTATAATGCGCTTGTTTTTTTTTTCTTGAATTAGTGGAAAGCTGTTTAGGCAATTTTCACTAAACAAAACGAAGAAGAAACGATATTTTTGAGAGGAGTCGGGGGAGTGATTTACATTTAAAACATATTACACCTGGGGGGTTCATTTGCTTCGCTTCTGCTGTTTCAGTATAGGTGTTGGATTTATGTACAATTTTTGTTTTATTGAGTTTTTCTTCTTCTTCTTGGTTGGCTAATCGCTTTATTTGATTTGGAAAGAGCAATTTCCCTGGTTCCTACCAGGTGGCAGCGTGCTGTTGCCGTCCGGAACGGAAGGGCGGGTAACTTTTACTACTACGGTGCAACTAGGAGAAGTAGGCGTAGACTTTCGTTCCGGAAGGAACGACCTGCCGCCTGGAGTCGATCGGTGGATTGTCGCTAAAACCGAGAGCATGCTGCTTTCTTATGTCAGAGAGGATGCCTTCGGCAGGGGTGTAGGTGTGTAAAAGCTGTGTGATTGCTATTATCTCTTGTTTTTTTTTTTGAATAACTGTTTTATATGCCTGTATTCGTGTATTGTAAATGTGTGGATTTAGGGGGTTATGAATTTTTTTCTGTTTTGCCTTTGCTATACGTACGTGTGTGTTTTTTTTTTTTTTGTTGTTGTTGTTGCACTTTTGTAATCTAACAATAACTAGTTTTTATATAGTTTTTTTTTTTTATAATTATAATAATGTTAATATTCTAGGTTCGCTTGTTTTTTTTTTTCTTTTGTTTTATGTATAAGTTTCATGTGTTCTTCTTTTATAATTTCTCATCGTAGAGGGGAGCTTATCACTTGTTTACGTTAAAGAAGATATTAATCTTCCCGTTGAAATTTCATTCTTCACTCCTCCCATAGAACGATGATTATTTATATGCTTCTGGATAAGAACATTATGTTAGTGGTTGTTCTAGATATTAACAGCTTACGCCCAATGTACAGATCTAATTTGCATCCACTTGTGAAGTGTTTCATTAACATATCGTATCAATTGATTCAGTGTGTTATTCTTTAGAAAATAAATAGTCACTTTTCATTGCTGCATTTCCACTGTTATGCCCAATCTTTGTTTAGGTTTAAATTTTCTCTAAGTTTTTTCTTCTTCTTTTGCTTTCTCTTATAGTGAATGATTTCTTTTCACTGAATGATTCATTCCTCTGCACATTGTATTCAATTTAAGTTCTAAACTCTAATCACTCTAACAGTTAATGAGATTTACATACTTATTTCTGTGTTTGTATAACTTTCATGAGAGTTGGTGTGTGTTATTCGAAAATGTATGAAGAGTTACGTGCGGTTTTCAATTCATTGTTCGATTGAAAGATGAAACGATTGGATATGGGGAAACTGTGAGCGGATAATTGGACATCCGTTCCCAAGATGGCGGCTCACCAGGAGTTTTCTTACTTATAGTTTGTCTATTAAATCTTACAAAATTGCACTAAACTCAATAGTAGACGGTACTATCGAAGTGAGCAAGCATGAATTTGCAACGGAACGCAAAACACAATGGAAAAGAAAAATAAACTTACAAACGGGAAAGTTTTGCTTTAAAGTTGGTGACTGCTGGCCGCGCATCGATTGGAAACCGATGCCTTCTTATGAATGGGTCTTGAATCTGTGAGAAAATGTACACTGAATGTGAAAGAGCTCACTTCAAGACGAGCTCTCATTAGTTTAAATTCACATTTCTTTTTAAACTGATTTAGTTCGTTAGCTTTGTCCCGGAAAAATACAGGAACTCTCAACCATTCTGTCAACCACTCGGATCCATTCGTAAATCGATCACACTGCTAGAAAAAATGTTCTACTACGAATAGTCTAGTGCTATCAAAACACTAACACGCACGCACACTTCCGCTCAGTGCAGCGAAAGCGGGAAGCGATAACAGGGTGACATTTATATTGGCGATACATAATTGTTTTTTTGGTTTTTGTTTATACAGTATTACTTGCTGATTTGTATCGCTGCCTGAGCAGCAATGAAATCAAGTAAATTTGACCTAGCTACGTGGGAGACACGTGTGATGATGCGATACTACAGTTCTACACATGCTTTACAAGATATGCCGCCGGTGCTGTATTCTACGATAGACACTACGCGTGGAAGGTGTGCTGTAGATGTAGTTGCAGTAGTAGATAGATTCTGTGGGTTCGAATCGGAACAAATTCCACGGATAAAATCAGTCATTGTTTTATGTTTGTTCCTATGAAACGGGAGCTTCCACTTGGATAAGTCTTTTCTCAGTTGTATTCCGCGGTAGGAGCAAAAGGGAGAGTTTGAATCGTTTTTCTTTCGCATAGTTCGAGGTGATGATGGTGACATTGTCTTTTGTTTGTTTTGCTGTTGCTGTTAAAAGGCATTTTCGTTATTTTTCGTGTTTTTTTTGCATAGAATTAGATTTTTTTAGTGGATGAGTAAGTTTGATATTAAAACGCATTTACGCGACTAGTTATTTTAATGTCATTCTCTCGGATTATCGCAGTTTGAGCAGTAGTATACCGATCTAGATTCCCATAAATGAGCGAAATTCGATAGAATTTAAGAGTCACAAAGAAGTCTTTGAATTAAAAGTGAAAGCAAATCGCTTACCTACTGCTCGTGTAGGGAAGATTTCTGTGTACGCCACCATGCACTCATTTGTTTTAGATTCTGATTTATCTAAAATATGTCCCTTTGATAATGGTTATCCTTTTAACGAGAATACTATTTTGTAACGGATTTGTGTGTTTAAACTTCTACCATGATGAACATCTGTGTGTTTATAAAAATGGCTTCATAATACAATTTTCCTTCTTGTTATAGGTAAACAGTAAACACTCTAAAAACTTGACAACACTCTGTTAAACATTTCCGTCGCCTACTGCTGCCTCATCCTAAAGTGTGGTAGTTCTCAGCAACGATGCAAATATATTGTTGTAACCAACAACCTTGTCACCATCACCTCCCCCGCCTTTTGAGGTGGAGGAATCCTTCGTCTGTGTCGTTTTGTCATCATCCCGGGCAATATTGTACTGATCGCCTGGGTAATAGTGGTTGACGTTGAACTCATCGTCGTAAGGTTTGCCATCATTCACCGTCGTCTTGTATGTAGTGCCCGTAGTACAACCATCGCATCTGGCGGCACTTGCCTTGTTGGTAGTATTTCCAGTAGATTTTTTCCTGTAGCCACTGTCCTCTCCAGCCGTTGTTGTCGTAATACTTGTTGTTGTCGTATCATCACCATGTTCGATTCCACTGCCTTCAATGTTGTCACCATTACCTCCACCACCGCAGCCTCCGGTACTGCCACCTCCGTTGTCGCCATCATTTCCATCGCCGTCGCCCTTATCACTACCATCCGGTGCATCGCTACCGACCGAGTGGTACTCCTCCGATTTTGTATCGAGTCACAGACGTAGATCGTACGCGATCTTTGAGGCAATGTTCTTGAAGCCGATGCTGGTGCCTGAGGAAACGAGAAAATGGATGTAGGAATTAATCATACGGCGTAGGTATTAAACAGTAAAATGTGCAAAGAATAATTCTCACAGAAACCCAGTTGGTCCTTTAATTATTGCTTATTAATGCTTGAGTTTACTAAATCGTAGCCGCTGTTTTATCGAATTTTAAACATTAAATAAAAAAACATAATCCTGACACTGGAACGGATTTTCTAAATAAACGCTTCAAAAGATCATACAAATCGATGCATTTCATGGCAACCCATTCCTATTTATTAATGGTGGAGAACTAATTCGGCAGCGGACTCATTTCCGTCAATTGCATGAGCATGATTGACCGCCTGAGGTTGCTACTGCGTTACTGCCAGATTAGCTGTTATTACACAAAGAACCAACAGGTGATGCTTGGGACTAACGTACATCCTCAATGTGTAGAAATTGGTGATCCTAAAATAAGGCAATACTGGCGCCGGCCCCACCCGAATGTAAGTCAAATAAAGGAAAGCGTACTCTGAGAAAAATTCTATCGTTATACCGACAATTAAATCATGGTCAAGATGACTTTTGCATATAATGGTTACAATAACCATGTAAATGGACGAATTTTTCGGACTATTCCGACATTATGGTAAATGTTGAACAAACTATTTTTAATGGCCGTTTTGACCATGATCATACAGCATACAGCAATATTCATCCTAACCCCCAATAATGGTAAAATTGACTATCAAATTTGTCTCTGTGTAGGAATGTGTTGACGTGATACTTTGCTTTGTTGGAAGCCGAGGAGTCCTCTGCACCTCCACGAGAAATCGCTAGAATGTTGGATAAACGGGTTGGGTTGGCAGCAGGGTTCGTTTTGGAAAACAATACGCTGAATTCTTGTTTATGTTGTTTTCAGATTGTTCTCAATTTAGTTGGTTTTACGGAGATGCACAAATATATACTTAAATTTTAGTACCGATTAAAACCAACGGTAAGGATGCCCTTGGGATAACTCAGAAAGTGTGATGAGATTTTTCGTTGCAAAGACAAGGTAATCTCTAATGACACTTGTGAGTCAATTTGAACCGATTCAAGTCAACAGCAAGTGTGCTGCTAGGGTCACTCATGTGATGGACGATATTCACTGGTAAGATTACTGAAAAACGGTCGGGAGCAGATTTCAAACGATTTAAACCACCAGAAAGACAGCTGCTGGTAGGACCAATCACAACACGTGGTGGAAGTTTTACTTTGTTTATTTATTTATTTATTTATTTATTTATTTATTTATTTATTTAGTTATTTAATTATTTATTTATTTATTTATTTATTTATTTATTTATTTATTTATTTATTTATTTATTTATTTATTTATTTATTTATTTACTTGTCTTCGAATAACTCGTACAGACAGATTATACTATAGACTAATACTATTTTTGAACATATTCTAGGATGTGTCAAAATCAAAATGGCCAGACACTTTATTAAACCTACGGCAACAAACGTCAAATGGATTGTTCTGTCCGAATAAAGTGCGATGCGTAGATAATCGAAGGAAATCCGCACGCCGCTTGCTGGAGCGTTAAGTTCTACGTTACCCAGGAGCGCTGAACAACCAATATTATTACTCAGGATGTCGAATATGAAGAGCCGCTGCCAAAAAAACCCTTCTATCAGCCAACGTCGGTAGGCGCACCACAGAGCATCGCTGTTCGTAGGGGGGCAGTCGTACAGGATCATTCCAAGGCAGTCGGTCAATTCGTTGCGTATGAACGATATGGCACAGACAAACAGACGTAACACTAAGAACAAATTGCCTTACAATACATCGTCATAAATTTAAATTTAGATACGTTAAAACACTAGCGCTATCTGACGGCCACTTTGCCCATTTCAGTATCAACCATGTTTGATTGGCTTGCCTGCCGCAACAACTGCGATTCCAGAACGTGCCCATGAAACACACACACACTAATTCAGGCTCGCTTGACTGTCAATCGTTTGTTTTGAAGCAAGCGAAGCATGTTCGTAGAGAAGTAAAAAATAGTGGGCGATTGCTCCTCCGTTACATCCGCAGTCAATTCATGATTGAACGGACTAACAAGTAACTCGATGTCTTGGAATTCATTTCCGTTCGTGGGATGGTTCACCAGGAATCTCAAGAATAATGTGCATAGCAGCAGATTGCGACGGGATGACATTGCCACGTAACCTAAACAATTATTCTATGTTCATAATAGATAACAACTAAATTACTTTTTTGCTTACCCTTTCTCAGGCTTTTAACAGTTTTTTTTAAGGTGTCGAGTTGAAATGTTCGGATCATAGTTTCCGCTTTTCGACCGCCTTTTGTTCGCCTTCATCAAACTCCAGCACAAGCTCCCTTGACAGGCAAAATCTGACCCACTGCGCGCATCTACTTGATGTCGAGATTAAATTATATGTAATAGTAATATTAATCTCAATAAATTTCATACCTTTCCACGTCACGGGGAAAACTAAAACAAGATTTTCCGCAGTTTTTATCTTCCCGATTAAAGCAAAATAAAAATTCACATTTGCGTCCCATGCTTTGACCAAAATAAAAAAAAAACATTTCGAAACACACTCACACTTGCGAGCGATGCTAGTACAAGGAAATCACTCAGCAGGAAAATGTAATAATTGTCGATGCGAGCGCTGTGAGTGGTGGCTTGGCCAACTATTTGTATTCAAATTAATCGTTTTTGCAGGTGGACGATGGGCATCAATTAGAGTGTTACGTCTGTTTGTCTGTGGATATGGTATGGCGCCCACACAAGAACACCTTATTCTAAAGGGCGTTCCGATCAAAATTTCGTCAAACAGTAATGTGTGTGAGTCGATCAAAGTTTTTATAAATAGGTCAAATTCTTTTTCTTTTCCAAGTCCAGTTAATACAGAAGACAGGAGAAAGATTCAGCTAAGCTTCCTTTTTACCGAATGCGAATTGCCGGGTATTTCGTTTAACACCTGCCATAAGATTTTGTACAATCTCCTTGTCCACTTTACTCGCCGCAGAACGCCAGTTTGCCTTGAACTGTTTCTCGCTCACAACAGCTTTTTGAGTCTTCTTAAGGTTCCGCTTGACGATGGCCCAATATTGTTCGATTGGGCGGGGCTCTGGCGTGTTGGGAGGGTTCTTGTCCTTGGGCACCACTTGAACGTTGTTGGCAGCATACCACTCCATGGCTTTTTTCCGTAATGGCAAGATGCCAAATCCGGCCAAAATAGAACGGAACAATTCTGTCGCTTCAGGAAAGGCAGTAGACGTTTTTGTAGGCACTCGCTCAGATAAATTTCCTGGTTTACGGTTCCGGTCGCAATGTAAACGTTGCTCTTCAAACCACAGGTACGGATGGCCTGCCACACCAGATATTTCTTCGCGATCTTTGACAGTTTAATGTGCTTGAAAATATCTGCCACCTTTCCCCGTCCGGTTGCCGTATAAAATTCCTGTCCAGGAAGCTGTTTAAAGTCTGCCTTGACGTAAGTTTCATCGTCCTGTACCACGCAATCAAACTTCGTCAGCATCGTCGTGTACAACTTTCGCGATCGTGCTTTGGCCGACGTGTTTTGTTTATCGTCGTGATTTGGAGTCACCACTTTCTTGTAAGTCGACAGTCCAGCTCGTTTTTAGCTCTATCCACGGTTGAAGGTGCCACTCCCAGCTTATTTGCGACATCTCGGACGGAGAGGTTGGGGTTCCACTGGAAACAGCGGGCAACTCTTTTTGTCGTCGCTGTGGCCTCCGGCTTTCGATTTCCCCCCGATCCAGCTTTCCTGGCTGTCGACAAACGTTCACCGAACACTTTTAATACGTTGGTAACAGTTGATTTAGCCACATTCAACAATTTCGCCAACTTGGCGTGAGAGTAGTTTGGATTTTCGCCATGCACGTGCAAGATTTTGATACGTTGCTTCACTTCCTTCGACGATATTTTGATAACTGAAGTGCTCATCTCAAAATCAAAATAGAGGCATGATGCTGCACGCACACATCTTCAAAATGAGGGGTGTGCAAAAAATTTTAATGCACGATGAAAGGAAATGCGTCAAGTTTAAGTCGACCAAATTTTGATCGAAACACCCTTTAATATGCTACGTACCAGCGCACAGTAGAGCGACTTCAAGCAATAAACGTCTTCAAATTGCTTCGTATTTCGTTTGACGAATCCAAGCACCGCGTATGCTTTAGCGGCCGTTGCTGCTATTTGTAGTGCGAAGTTTAGTTTGCTGTCAAGTAGTACACCAAGATTCTTTAATGTGCTCACCCTAGCGATATTGGTTGTCTCCATTATATAATCGAAGATGGGTGCATTCCGTGTTCGACAGAATGTGATGACGTTACATTTACGAACGTTGACTTCCGTGCCGTTTAGCTTGCACCAACCCAGCAATGAGTCGATGTCAGATTGAATAGAACAGCATTCAACTAACGATGAAACCACGCGGTGGAACTTCAGGTCATCTGCGAACATTATTTTTGGCGATTTAATCGTTTCAAAACGATCGTTGACAAATAGCACAAAAAAGAAGAAGACCCAAATGACTCCCTTGGGGCACACCAGACGTGATATCGAATGGATCCGAACACGTCCCATTAATGCGTACGTAGGCAGAAGAATATCCATTGAGTCAACCAAGTGGGTAGGCCCATTCTATTCAATTTATCCACAATCAAAGCATGCGACACTCCGTCAAATGCTTTGGTGAAATCGATATAGATGGCATCATTTTGCTTTCGCTTTTCCAATGCGTTGACTAACGAAGAAACAAAAGTCATCAGGTTGGTAGAGGTTTAGCGTTTTTTTTTTCACGAATCCATGCTGAAACTCGAAGATAATATAATGCACATGGCGATAAAGCAAATCGTGGCTTGACTGTCAATCGTTTGTTTTGAAGCAAGCGAAGCATGTTCGTAGAGAAGTAAAAAATAGTGGGCGATTGCTCCTCCGTTACATCCGCAGTCAATTCATGATTGAACGGACTAACAAGTAACTCGATGTCTTGGAATTCATTTCCGTTCGTGGGATGGTTCACCAGGAATCTCAAGAATAATGTGCATAGCAGCAGATTGCGACGGGATGACATTGCCACGTAACCTAAACAATTATTCTATGTTCATAATAGATAACAACTAAATTACTTTTTTGCTTACCCTTTCTCAGGCTTTTAACAGTTTTTTTTAAGGTGTCGAGTTGAAATGTTCGGATCATAGTTTCCGCTTTTCGACCGCCTTTTGTTCGCCTTCATCAAACTCCAGCACAAGCTCCCTTGACAGGCAAAATCTGACCCACTGCGCGCATCTACTTGATGTCGAGATTAAATTATATGTAACAGTAATATTAATCTCAATAAATTTCATACCTTTCCACGTCACGGGGAAAACTAAAACAAGATTTTCCGCAGTTTTTATCTTCCCGATTAAAGCAAAATAAAAATTCACATTTGCGTCCCATGCTTTGACCAAAAAAAAAAAAAAACATTTCGAAACACACTCACACTTGCGAGCGATGCTAGTACAAGGAAATCACTCAGCAGGAAAATGTAATAATTGTCGATGCGAGCGCTGTGAGTGGTGGCTTGGCCAACTATTTGTATTCAAATTAATCGTTTTTGCAGGTGGACGATGGGCATCAATTAGAGTGTTACGTCTGTTTGTCTGTGGATATGGTATGGCGCCCACACAAGAACACCTTATTCTAAAGGGCGTTCCGATCAAAATTTCGTCAAACAGTAATGTGTGTGAGTCGATCAAAGTTTTTATTAATAGGTCAAATTCTTTTTCTTTTCCAAGTCCAGTTAATACAGAAGACAGGAGAAAGATTCAGCTAAGCTTCCTTTTTACCGAATGCGAATTGCCGGGTATTTCGTTTAACACCTGCCATAAGATTTTGTACAATCTCCTTGTCCACTTTACTCGCCGCAGAACGCCAGTTTGCCTTGAACTGTTTCTCGCTCACAACAGCTTTTTGAGTCTTCTTAAGGTTCCGCTTGACGATGGCCCAATATTGTTCGATTGGGCGGGGCTCTGGCGTGTTGGGAGGGTTCTTGTCCCTGGGCACCACTTGAACGTTGTTGGCAGCATACCACTCCATGGCTTTTTTCCGTAATGGCAAGATGCCAAATCCGGCCAAAATAGAACGGAACAATTCTGTCGCTTCAGGAAAGGCAGTAGACGTTTTTGTAGGCACTCGCTCAGATAAATTTCCTGGTTTACGGTTCCGGTCGCAATGTAAACGTTGCTCTTCAAACCACAGGTACGGATGGCCTGCCACACCAGATATTTCTTCGCGATCTTTGACAGTTTAATGTGCTTGAAAATATCTGCCACCTTTCCCCGTCCGGTTGCCGTATAAAATTCCTGTCCAGGAAGCTGTTTAAAGTCTGCCTTGACGTAAGTTTCATCGTCCTGTACCACGCAATCAAACTTCGTCAGCATCGTCGTGTACAACTTTCGCGATCGTGCTTTGGCCGACGTGTTTTGTTTATCGTCGTGATTTGGAGTCACCACTTTCTTGTAAGTCGACAGTCCAGCTCGTTTTTAGCTCTATCCACGGTTGAAGGTGCCACTCCCAGCTTCTTTGCGACATCTCGGACGGAGAGGTTGGGGTTCCACTGGAAACAGCGGGCAACTCTTTTTGTCGTCGCTGTGGCCTCCGGCTTTCGATTTCCCCCCGATCCAGCTTTCCTGGCTGTCGACAAACGTTCACCGAACACTTTTAATACGTTGGTAACAGTTGATTTAGCCACATTCAACAATTTCGCCAACTTGGCGTGAGAGTAGTTTGGATTTTCGCCATGCACGTGCAAGATTTTGATACGTTGCTTCACTTCCTTCGACGATATTTTGATAACTGAAGTGCTCATCTCAAAATCAAAATAGAGGCATGATGCTGCACGCACACATCTTCAAAATGAGGGGTGTGCAAAAAATTTTAATGCACGATGAAAGGAAATGCGTCAAGTTTAAGTCGACCAAATTTTGATCGAAACACCCTTTAATATGCTACCTACCAGCGCACAGTAGAGCGACTTCAAGCAATAAACGTCTTCAAATTGCTTCGTATTTCGTTTGACGAATCCAAGCACCGCGTATGCTTTAGCGGCCGTTGCTGCTATTTGTAGTGCGAAGTTTAGTTTGCTGTCAAGTAGTACACCAAGATTCTTTACTGTGCTCACCCTAGCGATACTGGTTGTCTCCATTATATAATCGAAGATGGGTGCATTCCGTGTTCGACAGAATGTGATGACGTTACATTTACGAACGTTGACTTCCGTGCCGTTTAGCTTGCACCAACCCAGCAATGAGTCGATGTCAGATTGAATAGAACAGCATTCAACTAACGATGAAACCACGCGGTGGAACTTCAGGTCATCTGCGAACATTATTTTTGGCGATTTAATCGTTTCAAAACGATCGTTGACAAATAGCACAAAAAAGAAGAGGACCCAAATGACTCCCTTGGGGCACACCAGACGTGATATCGAATGGATCCGAACACGTCCCATTAATGCGTACGTAGGCACTACGCCCCGTTAGGTAGAAGAATATCCATTGAGTCAACCAAGTGGGTAGGCCCATTCTATTCAATTTATCCACAATCAAAGCATGCGACACTCCGTCAAATGCTTTGGTGAAATCGATATAGATGGCATCATTTTGCTTTCGCTTTTCCAATGCGTTGACTAACGAAGAAACAAAAGTCATCAGGTTGGTAGAGGTTTAGCGTTTTTTTTTTCACGAATCCATGCTGAAACTCGAAGATAATATAATGCACATGGGGATAAAGCAAATCGTGGATGAGGCTTTCAAAAACTTTCGGCATACAACTCAAGATCGAGATACCACGGTAATTCGATGTTGTGTATACTGCCAGCTTTGTGAATGGGAGTAATAGCAGCTGTTTTCCAGGCCCTTGGGAAAATGCCTTCCACAATCGAACGATTGAAAAGAATGGTGGCGGGCACGGTAAGCGAATCAGCACAGTGCTTGATGAAGATCGGAGAGACACGATTTCGCCCAGCGCCTTTGGTGTAATCGAGAGCGAGAACAAATTTGCCGAGTCAAGTGGAGTTTCGGCTGTTGTCTCGTTGTAGGAAACGCGCTGAGGAATTCCATTGTTCTGCTTTCTGCTTCTCATGAACGTCCAAAACGATTAAGAAATTGGATTCATTGGAAAGACAAGGTAATTTTGTGCAAAACTTGGGAACATGTTTCCACATTTCACTAATTTACGCTTGATAATCGCCCAAAATTTTTCGATGGGACGAAAATCTGGACAATTAGGTGGATTGATACTTTTCTCTATAAAATCGACATTATTCTGCTAATACCATTCTATGACTTCAAGGCTGTAATGGCAACTGGCTAAGTCGGGGCAGAACTTCGCGGGACCTTCGTGCGATTCAATGAATGGCAAAATTCTTCTGTGAAGACAATCCTCTTTGTAAACGTGTCCATTCATAGCTGCTCCAGTTATGATGATGAAAACTTTTTTGCTTCCACAACCGTGCCAAATCATCAACTTGCGAGCGAATGTATCTGCAAAGACATATTTGAACTTACACGGTGCATCTCCCTTAGGTTTAGCAATTTTTGACCCGGGATTTGTCCAAATTCCATTTTCACGTAAGTTTTGTTTTTGCAACCAGGTTTTGTTTCAGCGTCCTGTTGGAATGTTTGCTGGCATGGTTCGACCAAAATCCTTCTCGCATACAGATTCGCCAAACTCAACTGTGCGACGCTGTGAACTTTTTCGCCAAATCCCGCACGGAGATCCCAGGGTTCTTTTGGACTGCCCTGACTATCTTCGCTCGTAGTTTCCGGTCGAATGTTCCACTTTTACGCTTGTTTTGCTTTGCTCAATCCAACGTTAGTTTTCCGGTAACCTTTGAGCACGGTATTTCAAGTCAATTTTGGAAATTTAAGAACCTTTGCGATCAATCCTCCTGACCACGTTGGGTCTTCAACGTGAGTGTGCAGAATTCTCTCACGGCTTTCGCGTTCCATCTTCGAAAACTTTTGAAAATGTGTATGAATCTTGAAATTTAGAAATTTAGAAATATTTACCTCTGAATAAACAATTCTTCCGGATCAAAACGCTGACATTAATTTCTCGCTATGACAACTAGAGGCCCAACAGCAATTAAAAAGAAGCGACTTCATAAGACTTCCTTCGTCACATTTTCTTTTATAGCCTCAATGGACTCAAATATCTTTCCCAGACGTGCATTATGAGTTTGAAGAAAAGGAAAAAGCCGCATCCGATGAATACGGGGCCTGTTCGAGCAAATTCATGTAGATTGGATACTTTTAGGCCTCTGAAATCATGTCTTCAGCAACCTATTTCCGATGGTCTTTTTGCACGAAATTCAGCTCTTTTGGAACAAGCCGTGTGGTAAAGCGTTGTCTGCCCGAAATATCAACTGAACAATTCCTTATGAGCTGATGAAATCACTGCCATTTCTCTAAGGCTCACATGGGGTTTTTAAAGCACTTTTTTTTTTTTATTTTCCACTTTTTGGGGGTTTTTGGTTGTTGTTTTTTTTTTTTTTTTTTTTTTTTTTTTTTTTGGCTTTTTTGAGGGGGGGTTTCCCCAAAAACTTTTTCCAATTTTTTTTAATTTTTTTGTACAAAATTTTTTTTTAAAAAAAAAAAATTAAAAAAAAATTTTTCTTGACAAAATTATTAAGCATGAGCATGAGCATGATTGACCGCCCGAGGTTGCTACTCCGTTGTTGCCAGATCAGCTGTTATTACACAGAGAACCAATAGATGATGCTTGGGACTAACATACATCTTCAATGTGTAAAAACTGGTGATCCCAAACTAAGGCAATACCGGCGCCGGCCTCGTCCGAATGCAGGTCAAGTAGGGAATGGGTAGGAATATGTTGACGTGATACTCGCTTTATTGGAAGCCGCGGAATCCACTGCACTTCCACGAGAAATCACTGGGATTTTGGATAACAGGATTGGGTGGCAGCTGGGTTCGTTTTGGTAAACGATAAGCTGTGAAGTGTAATTAGTACCGATTTCCGATTTAAACCGATTTAAACCAACAGTAAGGATGCTATTGGGGCCACTCACAAAGTGTGATTGTGGTTATTTTCATTTAGGAAAACAATGTGATTTTAAACAATACTGAAAAGCCGATTTTGAACGGTTTAAACCAACAGTAAGGATGCTATTGGGGCCACTCACAAGTGTGATTGTGGTTTTTCTTTGGGAAAACAAAGTGATTTTTAATAATGCTGAAAAGCCGATATTGACCGGTTTAAACCAACAGTAAGGATGCTATTGGGGCCACTCACAGAGTGTGATAGTGGTTTTTCATTAGGAAAACAAGGTAATTCATCTCAACGCTTGAGAGCCAACTTGGAACGATCTACACCAACAGTACGGATGCCGCTGGAGTCTCTTACAAAATGGGACAGTGGTTTAATTGTGCCAGGATAAGGTGGCCCGACGAACGAATAATTTGGATCACCCCCGACCGATCTTACCCGGCGAACCACGACTTTTGATGATAACTCGATCACTCACGCAACGTATAATAGCCAACCGAAACAATAGACAAAACACTACGCCCAATAACAAAATATTGCGGAGCAAAGTATCGACACAACCGATTCATCCGATTCAACCGATGGTCGACGCAAACCTATTAAAAATAAATTTTTATTAATATAAATACAATGGGTAACAATTACCTGTCTCGCTCCACGTCCTTGAGAGCACTTACCACATCACGAGTCGCCGGTATCCAATTCCGGATGTGTCCGTTTTGAGAAATATTAGATATTGGTAAAATTTGGTAGATATATGTTTTGTCAAGCTTAACAACGCATCAGGTCCCAAGCAACAGTGAGAGACTCTCCCCGTCGACCCTCTCTTTCGTCAATAGCTTGTCTATTAAACGATTTGCTGATGTTTTGACATATTGGACCCTTAATTATATTTTATATTATCGTTCTGTGCGTTGAAAATATTTGAACATGTTTTTACATAGCCGTAGGAACACAAATCGAAAGTCGATTAAAAGAGCCTCCCAATGCCACTCAGGACCCAATGCGCTGTTCAGCTAGATTTGTTGCCATATTAATCTGATCCGGCGGGGGCTCGTAAACGATGTAATCCGCCACGAACAGGTATCAATCAACCCGAGCTTGGCTTTCACACCGGCCACGGTGTCACTCGCGATCGGGACAGAGCACTCCGTCGTATCGTCGATTTCCGGACCATTGGTCGGTGTCGGAGGAGGAAGACGCAACTCGCGAGCCAGCGCCCGTTCGGCACGTAACTTTCGCCGAAGGGTTTCCGCGACGTTCCGCGATATGGATTCTTTCGACATTTTCGGTTAGGATTGTTGAAAAATTCAGTATTTCGTAAAAAATACACAGAAAAATCACCACCGGCTTCACGTGAACTCAATTCGAGAATCAAGATATCTACTGGTTTGTTACTCTGTGGTGGATGTGAGAAGCATAAAGCATAAAACCAAAATTAACCCCCAAATTTATAATGATCTGCCATTGTCCTGTATGTTTTTCCCTTAAGGCGCGGAAGATTTCCCGCCCATATATCCTTTAAACGTAATAGTCACCAATGATTTATTGATGGGCACCGTTGCACTATCATCCATTATGCTACGATCCGCAAGATGATCAATCAAACCGGGGTCCAGTATTTTATTATGGTCTCTTACTGATGATGCACAAAGTCTCCGAAGAAGCGTGTATTCGTCTGTCAACAGCAGCAGCAACAACACAACGATGTCTGATTGTCACACGACCACAATCACACACTGAAGAAGGCGACGACGAGTGCAGAACACACGCAGCAGAGCTACGGCGCGGCGCTGACAGAGGGCGACTCTCCAGCCAGCCACCCGAAAAGAAAAGGAAGAAAAATCCTCCTTCCACTATCAAGGAAAGCGAATAACAAAAAATGCCATCTGCATTTTTCATGGCATTTTTCCACACGAAACCGCACCTATCAGTGGGAAATTCACATGCAATACAACACTGCACTTATACACGACACTTTCCAACGATTTTTCTTTCCGAAATTCACCAATCAACCAAGAAAATCGTGAAAACAGCACCGACGGTTGCTCCTTCTTAAACACACCTCGCAGAAAGTTTGAAGGAAAAAAAACACACATAACCCATTCATACATATACCTCTATATTCTTCACGCTTTCGCTTACGCCAAACGTGCACGTCTTCACATACTCTCACCTAATAAACTCATCCTAATAAATCATCCATTCATCCAACATGCTATTCTACTCACGGTTTACCAGGTGTAAGGTTTGGCGTATACTACACATGCCGCTCACATGTCATTACCACAGTCAAGGTGCTCGGTGATTCCGACCAGCCACGCCGCAAGCTTATTGCAGAGGAGTTCGCCGGGCGAGCATGTGCCCATGTGCGTCAATACCAATACATTGCGGTATTACTCGATCTACTTCTCGCTCTCACTTTCCACCGTTTGGTAAGTATCGGTGGATTCTTATGTTTCTCACTTAATCATTTACACTTCACCAATACTTCAAAATATTCCCCGTTCTTCCTAAAACAGTTGAGGGGAACTCGCTTGCTGCTCTCCTACTCTCACTGATTTCGGTATTTGCTGAGAATTTTCATTCGTACGGCAAGGAAAAAAAATATGATCGCTCACTTCAACGCACAAGCACCAAATAAAATTAATTAAATCACACTTAAAACTTGGTTCAAACCGATGGCACTGTCGCACTTTCAATGCACTGCTCTTCTGCCTTACTTTTACCATGATACCATCAATTAATCGGCCAAAAAACTGCTCAAAAGCTAAATCTTCTCCGACCGCTTGTTCGAACGCGACCTATCGCTGTGAATTCTCTCTGAAAACTCTCCTTTTGCTCGACAAAATTATTAAACACAAAAATTTGTCTGATGTAAACAGCTGCCAAACAAACACTAATGCATTGATCGCTCTCAAATCTCTTACAGATGTCAGTTAATGAAGTACCAAGTACCAATAAAATCAAAATAATCGAATCGGTCGAGAGTTAAAATTCATTAACATTCATTTTAATAGTTCATTAAAATAACAAATTCCTGGTACTGTTTGATAATAGAATAAACAACGGCTAACATGGACCTATTTAAACAGTAAGGATGCTCCTGGAGCCACTCACAAAGTGTGATTCTCCTTGAGAAGACCTGGGGGCATTATGGACACCCTAAGGATTTTTTTTTCCAATTTTGACAAACCGGAATGAATATATTACGGTTTTTTAATAGCTACATACTTTAATAACGCATTTAACAGTTGTTGCATATTGATGCTAAGTAAAAAAAAAAAGGTTTTTCATTCTAAAAATCTATCTGATAAGTAATCATATTTCATGATGATAAAATGAACATGGAGCAGTATGAACACTTTAAAAGCATGTCCTTCAATAGCGGCGCTGAAAACATTGCCGCAAAGTGCGCAAAGAGAATCCTGAAGAAGATTGACTCAATTGCTTCCGATTGATCCATCTGAAGCGCAATTCAAAGCCAACATCTTTTTTAGATCATCTCGGAATGGGCTTGCAGTTATCTTGGCAGTCTTTCCCTTTCGGCGGTTTCGTGAGACTTTCTTTGGAGTTGTTTTTGGCAGTGGATTAGTCGAATCTGCTGAAACTTTGAATGATTTCGTTGTTGTCGGTTTTCCAGCATACGAGGAACACAGATCAGAGCAGGCCATTACCGAGTTCACTTTAAATGATGTGCCCTGACTAATTGAAGTTGACAAATCATAGTCGGCACAGCTGTTTTCAAGAAAGCAGTTCCAACCAAACTGCTGATTTCGTTTAACGTCATCGTTTTTCCGCACTCAAAAAAATCAACATATTGTTTCGACGTGAAATGCACGTAATATTTTTTCCACTGCCAAAACTAGTAATAAACACTTGGAATTCACGTAAAAGTACGTAAATCACGTAAATCCATATACTAAGTGAAAATCACATGAATGTTACGTGATTTTTTACATACAAATCACTGGCACGTAATGTTTACCTGATTTTACTGAAGAAGATTTAATTACATGTTCTTGTAAATGTTTTCTTGAGTGCTTTTTTAAACAGACCTATCTGATTTTGTAAACAAAGAGGGGAAGTATGATTCAAATGAAAATTTCTCAAAACTCTCAGCACCCTCACGGAAAGTAGCATCACCATCATCAAGTTCTGCACAGTGTCATCAGTCACCTTTCTGGAAGCATTTGGCCTCTTTTTAGCAAAATCTTTCTCATTATTTGCCTCTGCTTTCGATTTCCCAAGGTTGGAAGCAATACGAAGATGTAAAGGTAAAATATTTTATATGCTTTTAAAATCATCACTTGCAGTGTTCTTGTTCAATAATGAAAATTGCGCAGTTTAACTAGCAGTAACGCCGCACTACGGAGGGGGTGGGGTATCGGCGCTCCCACCCGTTTTAGGAACCGCCTAAAGTCGATCTTGCATTTGTCGATAGGTGTCAGAAGGTAGAAAAAGGTTGGTTGAAAGATAGGTAACTAAAACGCCAATATTGCAGCGTATTGCTCAGTAGGTAACTCAGCACACTTTCAATAGTGCTGGTTATGCTACGTTATGCTCAGTTACATACCACCTGGTGCATCCAGATAGCACAGCGATAACGATGACCTCATAAGCTACTGCCGGAGCTCGGCCGCAATAAATATTGGAAAAGAGGGGAGATCGTTCCAGAACATTCAAATCGTTGTTGAAACCTGGCATGCCATGTCCACAGGTCATACGATGCCACTGCTTCTAGTATGATTGTGGGCTTTTTGCCTTTTCCTTTGAATTGGTCTGCCCAGGCTGTTGGGCAATTTTTCCACTCCCAGTGGCAACAATCTAAGGAACCCAGCATTCCCGGGAATCCTCTTCTGCGACCTTCGTCTAACAGCCGTCGCAAGTCATCCTGGTTGGAAGGTCGTAGGTATTCATCTCCAAAAATTCACACGATTGTCCGACAAAACTCAAGCAAACAGAAGCGAGCTGTTGTTTCAGACAGCCGCAAGTATTCGTCGACTGCGTCGGCTAGCTGGCGCATTGCCGCGGTGCATTTTTGCAGAGCGGTCAACCCTCGCTTTCCCGTCGCATCGGCTTTTTGAACAAAATAAGTATTGGCAGCCTCTGCTGCCTTCACGAGCCGTAGGAAAAGTTCCCGACTCATTCGGAAGCGTCTGTGGAATTGGACAGCGTTGTAAGGTGGCTGGGGTGCAAAGCAATCGTCCACCAATCGCTTTGCACCTTCTTCAGCTGAACGATCAATGTTTGACCACCGGGGCCGTGTGTTCCTCTGGGATGAAGATTCGACAAGATGTGCCTGAGTCATCATCAGGCCCATCAATTCAAGCTCATCGTCACTATAATCCGAAGAAAATGTAGAAAACTCCACTTCCATTTTTTTTTTCACAAGAGATAAACTTTGAAACAGATCACGAATTGACTATGTTTATGACGATCACCGAATCTGTCAAACTGATAATGGAGCACTAGTTTAGCAGCGACCGATACAGAACACGGTAACAAAATATAGTAGCGACCGGCGTGAGATTGAGTGACTAAACTAAAATGACAGCTCGATGCGCTAGTATTTTAGTCACCCAGATAGTTGCGCCCGGTACAGATGCTCTAAGCAAGTGTATAACTAATTTAATATCGTTTACAGCTCAAATATTTTATGTGTTATAGTAAAAAATCTAATCGATCGCTGCATATTAGGCTAAGTCAAGGGAAACATGCATAAAAATGAACCCCATGCGTAAATATGAATTTCTGTTTGTTTGTCTGTCTTTCTGTCTGTCTGTCTGACCCTTATAGACTCGGAAACTACTGAACCGATCGGCGTGAAAATTTGTATTCCGATGTTTTAAGGGCCGGAAGGTTCTTATGATGGTTCGAAAAAAAATGAAACAGACATTTCTGCATAACTCGAGAACTAATCAACTAAATGAAACCAAAATTGGCATATCTGGAAAGGGGTGGGGGAAGTTGAGTGCTTTCATACAAATGAAACACAAAGTTCAACCAAACATGAGAATTATCCAGGCAACTGAAACATAAAATGTGAATTTCTCGGGTAAGAAGCATGTTCTGATAGAAGTTTGAGCCCCTTCTTAGTCAAGAAAGGGCTCAGTGCTACATTATGCACAAGAAGTTAATCTAAGGTAATGCAAGAGAAAATTTCGTTCAAACGGACAGGATACGGCGTAGTTTGAAGATAAAAAAAATTCAATGAAATACTTTTACACAGAAAAAAAACATGGTAGAAACTACCGATCCGAAAGTTAAATTAAAAACACAAACAAAAATAATAACAAGAACAAAAAAAAATAGAGCTCTATAATCAACGTCACACATTAGCAAACGAAAATACTTTAACAAAACTCATTCCGAAAAACAATCATAAACACGCCAGTTCTATTAAATTGTCATTCATTTAGTTGCAAGCGTAGCAACGCTCACACTCGGTTCAGTTAGTAAATAAATAAATAAATTATTTGATATTTTATGAAATTCGTTTTTTAGTAACAAATTATGTTATGTAAAATTAGTGTATCTATGTGTGTTATTATAATTGTTTTCATCGCCTTTTTCAGTGAGCTTGAAGGTAGGTTTATCAAAAAAAAAAGCGTTTCCCCATTATAACCCTCATTTAGACAGTTACATCAGATGAGGCGGAAGAAATGAATAAACAAAACAAACAAAACTTCAAGAATCATTACATCTCCGCTAGACCAAGCTTATGATGTAGGTGAAGAACCATATTTGGACCAGAAGAACCAAGCTTATGATTTGTTGAAGAACCATTTCTACGTCCCCTACGAGGTGAGCATTGTCACTTCGGGTGAGCGGACACTCGATTTGATTTGCACGGAGAGTCACCTCACCCGAAGTGACAATTCTCACCTTATAGATGACGACGAGTCGTATCACCTCACACACCGCGCAGAATAAGGTAGCAGGTACACTGATAGGCAAAATAAAGTGCCCACCTCATCGTTTTTTCAATTTCTCTCATTTACTTGGTTCAAATTAAAGTAAACACACTGTATTTTTAAAGGAGTTTTACTTAAAGAAAAAAAAAATCAATTTGTGTTGAAAAAAAAAAACAGTGAAAAAATAAAGTGCCCACTTCATTTAGGCGACAGAAAACATAAATTAAAGTAAAATAAAAGCATTTCAATAATTGATGTGTCCTCCTTTGGCCTTCAGAACCTCCTGCAGGCGCTTCGACATGCTCTCGACCAGGTTCTTTAGGTGCTGTGGATCTAACTCTTCCCAGGCGCGCTCCAGGGCTTCAAAATAGTTACTTTTATTGGTAACACCAGTTTTGTCAACCCTGGCATCGAGAATCGCCCACAAATTCTCGATGGGATTGAGGTCCGGGCTTTGTGGAGGCCATTCCAGCGGTTTGATCCGACAAGACCGGAAGAAAGACTTGGTCTTCTTGGCAGTATGCTTCGGGTCGTTGTCCTGCTGGAATACGAACTTCTCTTCAAGGCCCGTCTGGATCAGCGAAACCTCCAGATTTTCTCGCAGGATGTTGATGTAAGAATCTGCCGTCATTATCCCGTCGATTTTCACAATGCTTCCCACTCCACCCCACGAAAAACACCCCCAGACCATCACATTTCCTCCTCCATGCTTCATCGTGCCTTGGATGTGGCGCTCCTGAAGCTCCTCTCCCGATCTGCACCAAACACGAACCCGCTGCTTTCGGGTTAAAACTCGAATTTTGATTCGTCCGTCCAGAGAACCGTTTTCCAGAACTCTAGGGGCTTATCAGCATGCTCCTTAGCAAACTTAAGCCGTTTGGCTTTGTTTGCCTTGCTGATAAATGGGCGCTTCCGGGCAAGTTTGCTATTCAACCCCTGTGCTACGAGACGGCGACGAACAGTTCGACCGGAAACTGATACCTTCGGGTTCTTCTTGACTTCGCGCATGATCTTGGTGTCCGTTCTCGCATCCGTTTTCCGCTTCCTGCCTCTGCCAGGGCGATCCACCACTGATCCAAACGTTTTAAGCTTCAGAAGAATTTTGCCAACCGCTGCCTTACTGATACTGTACTTCTTAGCGACAGCCCGGTGCGATTCACCGTTTTACACATCACGAACGACCAATTTTCGGATACACAAGGGAATTGCTTTCGAAAGCACTGCGTTCTCCATTTTTTTTTTTTCAATTGAATCAAATGCGATCACGTATACAAATGCACCAGGTTGAGCCGTTTGCTTCAAAACATGTCAAAATATCAAAATATAAACAATCGAGGGGTCTTCCAATGGAAACTTATCGAAAACATCGATTTTTGAAGTGGGCACTTTATTTTGTCACTGTTTTTTTTTTTCAACACAAATTGATTTATTTTTTCTTTAAGTAAAACTCCTTTTTTTCGTATTCCATAAGTGAAACTTAAAAAGAATATAAAAAAATAAGATAATAAAAAAAATATAGTGTGTTTACTTTAATTTTAACCAAGTAAATGAGATAAATTGAAAAAACGAAGAGGTGGGCACTTTATTTTGCCTATCAGTGTAAAGATAAACATTTCGTTTCTGTGAGAACATAAGCTTGAGTGGACGTGGAAAAGAATGAGCTCGCTTACCTGATATTCTCTTAAACCGCACACCGTTCAGTGATAGCCGTGGCAGCTTGCAGACCTCGATTTCCCATTGCACCAGCGAGTCCGTGTTGGGGTCACCGTGCACACACAGCAGAACAAACCTAAAATCGATTGGAAGGACTTCTATCATCTTGATCGTTTCTTCAATATGCAGTCGACTTACCTCTCCCGTTGCTCGTAATCACAGTTGTTCTTGTCCAGTACGGACCGAATCTCGGCCATGATTTCGTCCGGCAACCGTGGTGACGTCGTCTTCATCGACCAGGTGAAGCGTAGCACCCGTGGCTTTACCGGTTCCTCTCCTGTCGAGCCACTACTTGTGATGGGATGAGGGGGAAATATCGTTGGATTTTTTTTGGTTCCGCAACATTTTGTTGGATCATGGGAAGATTTCGGTGTCATTTGTTTCAGGGCGAAATAAATGAGGTTTCATGTTTTTTTTTCGGGGTTTTGATTCGCAAGAGTTAGCGATGAGATAGAAAAAAGAAGAGAAATGCGATTTTTTGCGGTTAACATTCAACCGATACAGAGTGAACGTTTTTTGTTCTTTGTGTCTGTCACGTCGCTGTACTTATGTTGGTGTTGTATATTGTTTAACGATTTCCATTTTCAGAAACTTAAAACAAGTGTATCTAATCAATAGAGGGAGTTAGCTTACCTATTAATGGTTAAAATTGTATTGTGTAAACACTAAGAATCAGTAGGCGTTGGAAGTGCGGTGGCACCGCCTACTTGGTATTTGCTTTCTCGATTGACATAGTGTGTGGGTGGTTTTACTATTGATTCACTTAATGGTTGCATCGATGAAAAAACAAGCACATTTACTTTTACACGCTACATGCAACATAAACATACAAATCTAGGATGCATCAACCGCGGAGAATTACAAATGCGAGGGAAATGTAGCATACACGAATATTGAATATAGGGGTGCACGGGTGCATACACATACAAAGAGACAAACATATGTTTCAACAAAGCTAACTAACATCAATGAACGAAACATTTACATTGAAACAGCGAAAACAGTTATTTTTTTAACAAAGGATAATGTTGATTGGAATTCATGTAAATAACTTCCACTCATGGATGCAAGGATGACGCGAACCTAATTCTTAGACGTTCTATTGTTTATTGGTTTTGCTTTCAGGTAACTCCCTCTACTAGTGATGCAGTTCTATTGACTTATGCTTTGTTTCCACATCCAACAACCTACCGTGGTGTGTAAGTGTGGAATATGTTACTTGGCTAAGTATGTTGGTGGTGTATATGTGTTGGGGAGTGAGAAATCAAAATACTAAAGTTCAAGCTAGTATCATTTCTACAACGAAAGATTAGTCAACGAGCTATGTGGAGGTGGGTTGTGTACATATTTTGGGTTCTGTTTTCGATCAATCATATATTTACCTATTTGATGAAGTATTTGCTTGGCCTTCGTTGGGCCTAAAACGAACGGAAAAATAAAAGAGAAAAACGCAAATATCGGTTAACAACGAAACGAAAACGACGAAACGAACGGAAGTAAGTTAGAAGAAAGAACTAGACAGGCAGAGGAAGATAGAGACAGTCGATAGAGTTTTAGTGCAATGATCTAATGGGTGGTACAAGTTAAAACAAAGTTTTTTGTTGAAAAAGAAAAAAAAAACAACGGACGTTGAATGCGGATTTTTTATAGGAATAGAAAAAAGAGGGGAAGAGATAATGGGAAAGCTTCGATTTGGTCAAATTTTGGCTCAGCGACGGCAACATGGTTTGACGCGAGATTGGCAAGCGACTGAGACTATTGTTCTAGTATAGGTTTAGTTTTCCACCAAATAAACCCAGCAGTTTAACACTAAATCACACTCGACCGCAACTACCCCGGATGTGGTTGAATGGTTAAGTATACATTGATAAAGCAGAGTTATTTACATGAACAATCGATCGGCAAACATTTCTACTAGCTATTAACGGTGGGAAGGTTTAGGAATTTTTTTTTCTTGATTTACTAGATGAGTGTATGTATGTGTGCGATTGTGACATTCCAGTATCATTAAAGTTGGTGCAGAAAAAGCCAGAAACTAAAACGCAAAACAACACTAAAATGATTTGTGCAAGCATTCGCCCTGATAAAGAAGTTTTCTTTTATAGTTGTTTCGAAACGTCGGTAGAGGATTGCAAATTTTCCCGCGAGGCGGCACTGCGGCCGATGTAAAAGATTATCATCATACATGAACCATATCACAGAAAAAAATCGATATTTGGCGTTTGTACTGTTTACAGTGAAATTACAGCATTTTGTTTTATTGATCTTAAAATTACACATTATGTATTGGTTAGATCGAATGTTGTTTTCTTTTGTTGTTGTTATTGTAAACAATTGATTTGTAAGACCGAGCTACAGACAGAGGACCGAAAAGCATTCTCAGATGTTGCGCGGTAGAAATCGGTCGCTTCGAGCTGTGTTCTTTTGTTTTCAGCGTTGGGCCTATTTACTCACACTTAGAAAAAGACCGTAGGCTTCGTGTGTTGGAAAGCAAACGTAAGAAACTAGTGATTAGCTAAAATCAGTAGCTTAGATTGCATGTTTGAGTGTCCTTCCGTTCTCAGCGCTGCAGTGTCGGAGTGATGAGTTATCGCTATATACTAGGATGTCGTATTTTTGTTTCAGCTAACATTCTACAACTTTGCGTTTGATTAAAAGTATCGATAGTAATAATTTATTTCATAAATGATAAGAATTTTGCTAAAAGTTTACAAAACTTGATTGAAGCTAGGCTAATAAACTGAAAAAATACTATGTATATCTTGATAGCCGCCTACAGTAGTGCTAACTTTCTGTTCTTTTCACTTAACTATAATCGGATATACTAAGTGTTATTGATTGGTCAAATGATAAACAGGTCTCTATCCTTAACGCAACAATGCTTTCTCGATCTTCCAGAAACGTTTCCATCTGAACTTTAATTTTTACTTCATCCATATATGTATGTATATATATATATATATAATCTAACATTCAACAATTTTGATTCGCTATCACACTCGCGCGTCTATTTCGCCACCTGTCTCACGATTGTTTTTAATTTTGAAACTAAAAAAAGAGAAAAGAGAAAGAAAACGAAGAAAAATACAAATAAAAGTAAATTGCAGAAAATTGAGCGGGCCGAAGAGTAGACATTTGAATCGAATCAAGACAGAATAGAAAGGGACTGCAAATTTGGAAGAATAAGAGAAGTAAGTACCAAAACAAACTGAAATTGTGTTATTTACTCATCTGGTGGATGACGAATGATGGAAATGAAACACATTTCTGCTACCCTCACGACAGGACTAGACTCTACTGGAAATCGGCTTGAAAGCCCTCACGAAGATTCTCGGAGGAATTCGAAACGTTAGCTCACTCAAGGTGCCTGCCATTTCTGTTTACAACTGATGCAGGGAACGAAACAAGACAGGATAGTTTCAGTACGCGCCAATACTATCACCTTGTGGTTGGTGTAAATGCTTCTTCACCTGATCTACCACCGTTCACATATTATAGCCTAATAATACACAGCTTTTAAGTACATGGTTGCATCCTCTCACATTTTGACCAAGAATTTCAGCTCAAACGACTTGTGCTTCTCTATTCAAATAGAAAAATAGACACTTAACAATTGCATTTGTTCCTATCTAAATTTTGACGACGTAAGAAAGTAGACCAATATGCGTATGTATGTATGTATGTATGTATGTATGTGTGGTTATATGCAATCCTTTGTCTTTTTGCTTTGCTACATCAGTCCATTAGATAATAGTACAAAAAAGGTAAGCAATGAGGAACGACCAAGTCTTAAAAAATAATCTCCATTGATTCCGTTTGCTTCGTATGCAAAGTGTGTTTGCAGTAGTTGCTATTGATCGACTGGAAAACTTAATTTATACATTTTTGTTTGTTTATTTCTCAAGCGATCTGTTCACTTTCGCTTTCACGTTTTGGGGATATGAAAATCGTCTGTGGTTTCTACATTAACTACTATTTATTAGTCTCATGATTCAGCCTAGAAAAGTGGGGAAGAAAGAAAAGAGAAAATTTTGCTTTTAGAATTTACAAAAAAATTACGTGTTGTTCGGCATAATCTTACAATCTTACGGGTAAGAGAGATAAAAACAAATAGGAGAAAAAGAGTAGAAAAACTTTTGGCTTGGCTTTGGGCGGGTTAGCGCTACAATGCTTTCAAACATAGGCGTTACGCTCTATTTTTGATGAAACGTGAGTAAATTTTGACTTGTTTTGTTTCAAGAATGGCCGAAATATATTACAATCTGGTCAAGAGTGAGAGGATGCACAATGTTTTTTTTTCGCTGAATCTTGGGTTTGTTTAAAAATTCATTTTATTGTTCAATGTTGTTTTATCTGTTTTTTTTTACCGTACATAGAAAAGCTGCGTTCGATGCGATGTGAGAAGGTTCCATTTTGCTGTTTGTTACACTTAGAATTTTAAAATACGATTTTACAACGACACAAAACGTCCCCAAGAAGGTAATTGAAAAGAGAAAATACGTGATTATGGATAAGTTTCGTTTTGAGTTGGTTGAATGATGACATTTCTTGCAAATGTTCTCAGTGCGCTGCCTTGTGCGTAGATAAGTAGACTTTACATCATCAATAAAAATGAAGAAAACCATAAATAAACAGAAAAAGAGTAGGGCACTTGTGTTAAAACTATCTTCCTTGATTCTCTCGGCAATTTGACTTTACATCCCTTGTGAATTCAGTAGAAAAAGGATTAGAGCGCTTTCAAAATTTCCTCACAAAAAATATAAGTGGCAACTGGAAATATTAATTCTTAAGACTAAGATCTTGACATTCAGTGCCGGGAGCGCTACTAGCTTGGCCAGCTATACTTGCGGATGAATCAGTACATCATTTCAAGGGATTCGATCCACAAAGCTTCAACAACAAATGATTTCCTCGAAGGTGGTAGGTAAGACATCATCGGTATCGATCATTAAGCAGTGGTTGTTTTTTAAATAGATGGCGCTCTTTCGTTGGTTATGGTGATTAAAAATTCCCATGTAAAAGTTTAGAAAATGTTGAATAGTAAACGTTTACGTCAAAATTTGTGGATTTTGTGAGCCTTGAAAAATGATTTATGTTCGTCTTCGTTCAATGTTTATCCGAAAATGAATGTTAATTCCGTTTAATGAAAATAAAATTCTTCATATTCCATGCATTTTTTGTCATACTTTATCATACATTTCTACTAGCCTCAAAAAAAAAAAAAAACAAAAATTGTTAAAGTAAATTTCTTTCTACCAGGCACAATTTTCCAACATGCCAATATTGATGCAACCAAATTTATACTTTACTTTTCACAGACTTAAGAATTAAAGACTGTACTCTAAAATATGAGAAACACTGATTAGCTTGTAACTTTTTTGCAGATGGCAAAATCTGTCAAGTGCTTATCGAGATGGCATCAGAACAAGAACAGATCCACCCAAAAAATATGAGCGCCGTCGTAGAAAATCCGACTGTGTCCCACAGATGGATCGGAAAACACCTGGGATGCCATCATCCGACGGTGTCACGGGTGGGGAAGTCATTCAATGAGACCCAACAGACCCGGCGGCGGTCAGGCAGCGTCAGAAAACCGAATGCAGCTGATCCAAGGAAGATGTAGATCTGTTCAAGCGTCGACTGAACCTTTCGGAGGCGGAGGTTTCCATCTGGTTTGTCGAAAAAACAATGGAACGTGCCACGGTAGGCAAAACCCGTGCCAGAAAGATGTACCGAGACTGGCTGACTTACATCAAGGTGGACACAAAGCAATTGCCCGGGGATGAGTTTTACGTTGCCACATTCCTGAGGAGGTAAGGAAGAAGAAGGTGCACATATTCGCCAAAAAGTTCTTGGTTTAGCAGGCCATCTGTGGGTGTGGAGAGATGAGCCAGCCATACATGAAAAGGCAAATCTACCGAGACGCGGGCCTCCAGAAGCGCCTGCTGCCCTTCCTGTGGCCTCACGGAGGATTTGGTATAATTCCACTACGCGCGGCCTGTGTTCGACTGGTACAGATTTTGTACCAAAAGACTTATACCCACCGAACTCGCCGAAACTTCATCCTATTGAGAGGTTTAAGGCCATCATGAAGGCCAAACTTCCTTGTTAACATTTCGCGAAACGAGGGCGGGCTCTTCGATTGGGTTTATTCTTTCAATCGAGGGCACGATTCTAGTGCTGTGAGTGTGAACTTACTTTTGGAAGGAGATTCTTTTCCCTATAGTCGCGGGTTTCACGTAAGTGTCTCTGCTTACGGGCCCGCTAAAGATTTTTGGCCCTTCATACAGGACCTTGATGATGACCCGGCCCTTCGGTTCAGAAAGGAGTATGGGCGCGTTCTGCTGAGTTGGTCGCGGCAGATTTCATGTGTGAATAGGCTGCCACATCAACGTTCAAAAGGGCCTGAACCAAATGGACAGCTTATAACGATCACTTGAAGATGCGATGGGGGATCATTGCCCTGGTATTCTCAAATGTAGCACGTAGTAAAACCACAGAGGTGGTAAAACGTTTCTTGTCTTCTATGACTAAAAGTGATGGAATGGAGTAAACTAGTCGGGAATGATCTCTCATATGCATCCGTCGGACCATTCTGAACGGCCGTTGTGAGAATATCACCATGAAAAGCTCACATGCGCATGACATGTTACCAATAATTAATGCTTCTCTCCTTTCTCCAATTCTCTTCCCTATCCCATGGCCGTGATCGGTGCCATATGACACATTGTGAGTTTCGATATGCGCTACTGAATTCAGCTTTTCAAAAGCAGAAACATCGAGACGACCCTACAGCAAAGGGAGGTTGAAGCAGTAAGTGGGGAACGGTATATAACCCTAATCAATTATACCAGCCAAATTTTCTAACACAAGCTTCAAGGTAAGATGATTTAAAAATCAAGGTAAGAAAATCATATTATTTATCTAAATTTGGCATATATTTATATAACACCATATGCTGGGATAAAGGGAAGGACCATCAGAGCACCCGATTGAAGCGATTTGGATAAGAAGAGTGGGACTGCCAACTTCATGTTGTTACTTCTTCTTCTTCTTTAGCATTTCAAGCTTATTGCTTTCACAATTAGCTTATTGCTTGCTCTCAACTTACTGTTCTAAGTGCACTTCCACAGTTATTAATTAAGAGCTTTCGATGCCAGTACCATTTTTGCATTAGTATGATTGTGTGGCAAGTACAATCATACGCTATGCCCAGGGAGTCGAGAAATTTTCCTTAACGAAAAATTCCTAGACCAGACCGGGAATCGAACCCAGCCACCTCCAGCATGGTGTTGCTTTGTAGCCGCGCCTTTACCGACTGAGCTAAGGGAGGACTTCCTGTTGTTAACATTTCGTGAATAAAGGGCGGGCTCTTCCCCCCATCTAGTGGGACTTTTTACTAAGCGGGGGCTCGGTTTTGTTGTGGTTTCTGCGAACTTGTTTCTGGAAGGAGATTTTCTTTAGACCCCTGTAGCTCTGGGTTGCGCGTAAGTGTATCTGCTTACGGGTCCACAAAACGTTTTTGGCCCTTCATACAGGGACATGATGAAACATTTACCACAACGCAACCTTGATCAAACCGTTTAATTAAAACAGTCCAGTGCTATAGGCAGTTGTCTTGCTACATTAGATGGTAGTTCACATCATCATCATCATCATCATACAGGACCTTGATGATGAGTTTTTTTTTAGATTAATAAAGGTGTTCCATGAACTTAATAACAAATTAATTAATATTCCAATCTCTAGCTTCAAGGTAAGATGATTTCAAAATCAAAGTAAGAAAATCAGATTAATTTCTCTGAATTTTTCAAATATTTATATAACACCATATGTTGGGATGAAGGAAGGGACCATTAGAGCACCCGATTGAAGCGATTTGGATAGGAAGAGTGGGACTGCCAACTTCCTGTAGTTAAGATTTCGGGCTCTTCTCCCCATCTACACAGTTTAAAAGAAATATTGAATTTTCTGCGTTATCTAATGCACTTAAAGGGAATGCTGAATTTGGCTGAAATTAATGGGATATTTCATGTAAATTTAAGTCAGATAACGCCTAAAACTAGTCTGTTGTATGAAAGATTGAAAACATTGTTGTATGGCGAATAAAGTATTGCAAACAATTTCGTTTTTTACGCTTCCTTTGGCTTGAATTCAAAAGAGGGGGAAATTTTACGCCCCTGTTAAAGTTCATTCTTTTTGTCTGTGTAGTGAGACTTTTAACTAGGCGAGGGCTCAGTTTTGAAGTGGGTTTCTGCGAACTTGTTTCTGGAAGGATATTCTCTCTAGACCTTTGTAGCTTTGGGTTGCGCGTAAGTGTATCTGCTTACGGTTTTTGGCCCTTCATACAGGAACATGATGAAACATTTACCTCAGTACAACCTTGATCAAATCGTTTAATTAAAACAGTGCAGTGCTATGGGCAGTTGCCTTGCATTAGATGGTAGTTCACCACATCATCATCATGAAGGCCAAACTTTCTAAAACTCCTAAAATACTCGAGAACGAGCAGGCTTAAAGAAACAGTGGGTATAAGTATAAAAAAGCCCCACTGTTGCCCAAAACCTTATGAGTGGTGTCAATGAAAAAGTGCGGGCTTTCGGTCAGAAACCTAACCATAATGTTGTGGTTTATTCCATGAAAATCCGACTAAAAATGCATTTTTGGCAACCATTTCTGTGTGGCTCATTTTTTCTCGAGTACAGTCTTTATATAATATTGCATCGAATAGCGGGGATAGACACGAGTGGTACGATCTTCATGACCTCCGTCCAACTTTTTGGCTCCATCGACGACGTTGATATCGTAACATTCAACTTTGAGACGATGGAGGAAACGTACATCAGACTTGAGTTTGAAGCTAGTAGTGTTGTGCTTGTGATTAATGCGTTAAAGACAAAATACATGAGGGAATGAGACTCGCAAGGCCAAGGAGACAATGTTAGCCTCCCACCACGAGTTCAGATCGACGGTGAAGAGATCGAGGCGGTAGACAAATTTGTGTAACTTGGCTCATTAGTGACCACCGATAATGACACCAATAGAGATATACAAAGGCACTGGTAATCGTGCATACTTTGGACTCCGAAAGACGCTAATATCGAGCAAAGTTCGCCGAACTACAAAGTTGATCATCTACATAACATCAATAGGAACGTTAGTCCTCTTCAGCCACGAAACATGGACACTGTTCGTAACGGATCTGTGTCTTTGAACGTAAGGTTCTGCCGACGATCTAGAGTGGAGTGCAAATGAAAGACGGAACGTGGAGGATGCGATTGAACTACGAATCGCATCAGTTGCTGGGAAAACCTCCCATCGCTCACACCGGTAAAATTGGCCGTAAGGCATGTCGAAAGAATTTCGGACGACTGCCCAGTTAAAATGTTTCTCGATAACGATCTGACGGTACAAAAAGAAGAGGCCCGCAACGAGCAAGGTGGATCGATCAAGTAGAAAGCGCTGCGGACCCTTCGTAGACTGTGAGGCTGGCAAAGTGCAGCAATTGACGTGATAAAATGGAGACAACTTCTGTGTACAGCAGAGGCCACCGTGGTCTTCGCCTAATTGATACATATAAAAACATTTTGTCGAAGATCTCCACTCAAGAGAACGAATAAATAGTAATCTACAAGTTGTTGTTTATGAAGTTTGCCAGTCCATTAAATCAGTCATATAATCATAATGGGTTCCTTAAATGAGTCATTTAAATATAATGGACACGAATGGTGCTTCCTATTCCAAGGCGACAAACTAGGACTGGTTTTCAGGAAATGGCCAAAACTGTTTGAAAGGCATGCTATAAATAGTAATTTCAACCCAATGATTCATTTGCCGATAACTTTTTCCAGAAGCTGATTTTTATATTATCACGTATGATGAAATTGTTGCGCTTGATTATTTTCATATATTTGTCTCACCATGTATTGCCCCTAAGGCTTGAGAGCGCAATATTGGAATATTCAAATGATATGCATCATTGAATATCATTTGAATATAACAGTGAATGTAACACTTTCTATATACCAGTTAGGGTAATGTACTGTTTGACAAAGTTGTAGAATTAGTCAAGAGCTACAATTATATCATACATCATATTCATAAATTCAGTTTCTGAAACAAGTTATGGGTAAATTTATCCAAATGAACGAAATGACTATGTACAGCACTGGTCCTGACCATTTTTAAATAGAATTTGAATAGAATTAAGTTTGGATATTCACTATCAACTGATTTACGGCTAGAAAGAAATAAAGAAACTTTAAAAAAATACCGAGCAGGCATTTTGATTCGGTGTTGAACAAATGTCAGGCAACTTTAATGTCGATTTAGACTCAATATCGACCTGATGGCTTGTCTATTTTGGGTTCATGTCGGGAAAACATGGGACAATATCTCCAAAAAGTCAGGGTGGTGTCGGAATTGGTTTATGTTCTACGGTGAAATGTCTACCAGTGCTTCATTCGCATTTAGGTAGGACTCAAACTAATGACATCAAGAGTTATTCAAATGGAAATGATCCTTGTTATGTCCAAATGAATGAACAAATGAAGGAAGTACTTGGGATAGTGCTTTCTAATTTTTATCAAATATAATCAATTGAATTTTTAAACTCACGGCACTACCACTGCTTTTAACGTTTCAGTATTTGTTAGTGTCTTTTTCAGGGAAAAATAATTGTATTCGTATGTCAATGTGTTTTATCTTAAATCCTGGGTACGTATGGGTAATTGTACCAGTAACATCCGACTTAACACACTCGGTGGTACAGTGCCTTCCCGTTTTAGGACATACATTTTTTTTTTGTAATCTGCTTTCCCTTTGTTTCCTAATCCCTTTTTTGCTCAATTTTTTTTTTAATTTACTAACATGAATTAGCAGATGAGGTCGTGTTGCCAAAAACCCAAAAAAAGAAATGTTTTCTAATAGGTGACAATTGACAAGAAAGGCTACGAGGAAAACGAACGCCACAATCAAATACCGGGACACTCTAGAATGATGTAAGAAGTTATTCAGCAAATTTTTGGAGAAACTACCGGGAAAAGTCTGAACCAAGCGGAATTGGAGTTGACTTTAGAACCTTTATGAAAATGATTCAAGAAACATTCGGGAGTGGCTAGGAAGAATATGAAAACATAAAGAATAGTTCATGAAAAATAATAATCATGAAAAAGAAGAAAAAACTTACCGGTAAAATAAGAAAAATATTCCCAGAGAGAGAACTTTCATTTATCGGAAAGATTTTTGAACGGAAGTAAAAATATACATTCGGAGGAACACTCCAATTCGGGAAGACCAGTGCCGCTACGACAGGAAGAAATACAATAAGTTTCACAAAAATTCCGCATGTAGAGTAAAAATTGCTATTGGGCCACAACGAAGCATTATTCCATGATTATATCCTTTTAGTTTGAAACAAGCAAAGGAGAAAAAATTACATGAAAAAAGTATTTCGATTCAAATTTAATTTTCGAGTTGACGGCGTCGGTGGTGTAGTGGTAAGCGTGGTTGAGTGGTAAGCGCTAAAGAGGGAGATAAAGGCCAGCAGACGAGCCTGCTTCGAGGGCCTGTGTTCGAGAGCTAATGCAAACCCATGGAGTGACGCCTATCGGGGGGTAGTGGCCTAAAGCAAAGGTGCAACAGCTCCAACCGACCAATCACCAGAGCTACCGAAGGTGGTCATTGGGGGACTTTATCCACACTATGACCCATAGCCCATAGCCATTGAATCGTATCATGACCAGCGTTCCAGTGTCCCGGACCATAACGCTGTCATGGCGGTGGAAGGGTGGTCAGCAACGCCGAACATCCGCAATCACGTGGGCGATGATAACGGCACCGCGGAGGAAAGGAACGAGGCGACGGTTACGAATGATGAACTCATTGTGATAGGAAATTCGCTATAGGAGAGAATAGTGCCAGGGCCAGATGGCAAACCGAACTTGGCTGCCGAAATGTTCAGGGTGGTGATGCAAAGATGTCTGGATGAGGGCGTCTTTCCGAATGCCTGGAAACACCAGACGCTAGTATTGCTGCCGAAGACAGGGAAGCCACCATCGGCATACCGCCGATATACTTGTTTGGATACGAAGGGGTAAGATGCTGGAGAGGTTAATCCTTAAAAGGTTGCCAAAGTACACGAAGGGTAAGGACGGCCTGTCAAAGAATCAGTTTGGCTTCCGTAAATGGAAGTCAAAGGTGGATGCCATCATGTCCGTCGCCAAGACGGCAGAGGTGGTAATCCAACGCAAGAGGCGGGGAGTTCGCTAATGTGCAGTAGTCACCCTGGATGTGAGAAATGCGTCCAATAGCGCCAGTTGGGAAGCTTCCGCCAACTCGTTCCACCGTCTTCGGGTTCCTGGGTACAGGATTCTGGGCAACTACTTCCAGAACCGGGTGCTGGTATACAACACTGCGGTGGGTCAGGAACGTGCTCAAGTCACCGCAGGAGTTCCGCAAGGTTCAATCCTGGATCTAATGCTATGGAGCACGATGTATGACGAAGTGTTGAGGTTGAAGTTCCCTAACGAGGTAAATATAATCGGCTTAGCGGACGACATCACATGGAGTTAGCCCTTCACAAAACAGAGATTACTGTGGTCAGTAACAGAAAATCAGAGCAAAGGGCGACGATTAGTGCAAGCAACTGCACCATCACCTCAAAGCGGTCCCTGAGGTACTTGGGGGTTATGGTCTACGACAAGCTGTCCTTTATCAGTCACGTCGTCCACGCCTGCAAGAAAGCCTGTATGGCTATATCGGCACTATCTAGTAGTGGGTTGAAGGTTTGGCACACTCACCCTCATGAAGGTCGTAGAACGCTCCTGTTCCGACATCAAACGGAAGCTTCGCCCAACAGCCGATTACGGACCGTTTTCAAATGTTCACTAATTTTTTTTTAAACAATGGACAAGGTGTTTTTAATTTCAATAAATCAGATCTTCATCAAGTGTGTTTGTCTTTTTTTGACAGCTTGAGGAAGAAATTCCAACAAAGCTTCTATCTCCAAGGCGTGGACTTGAATGTCAAAAGATGTGCTTTCGACAAGATCGAACGAAGTTCGCTGAACTACAAAGTTAACCATCTACAAGACATCAATAGTCCTCTACGGCCACGAAACATTGACATTATTTCTGGAGGATCAACGCGCCCGTGGTGTTTTGAATGGAAGGTGTTACGTACGATCTACGGTGGAGTGGAGATGGAAGACGCAACGGGGAGGAGGCGAATGAACTACGATTTGCATAAGTTGCTGGGAGAACCTCCCATCGTACACACTGCAACAATCGCTCGACTACGGTGGGCTGGGCATGTCGTAAGAATGTCGGTCGACAGCCCAGTTAAAATGATTCTCGAAAACGAACCGACAAACATCAGGTAGAAGGCAACCTGCACAACATTCGTAGACTGCAAGCCTGGCAAAATGCAGTCATGGACCTCTGTGCAGCAATGGCCACTTGGGCCTTGGTCTGATTGGTAAGTAAGTACTTTACTTTACTGTAATAATCTAAGAACCAAATGTGATGTTTAATGTTCACGATAAAAAATCTTGACCACGCCACAATGAATCGAAATGCAGAAATATTAGGCATGACATAGAAACTGCTTCGAAAATTTTCGCCATCATGTGAGTTTTCTAGAACTTCTAAAACTATCTATAAAGTTCTTTGATGCGATTTGCATATTAGATGCGAAAAACTATCAAGTACAAAAAGTAGCAGGTAGCCTACAGGTACGCGAAAAAAAAATTTACGTGACTATTATACCTAAAAAATAGAATTGGGTCCCTTAATCATGGCTTGAGTGGGTTGAGTTATTTCCATTCAATTTCGTTATATTCAACAGATACGCGTATTTCGTCTACTAGACTTCCTCCAATTGCATAGTACTCAGAACATCCCTTTTAAATTCCTTTATGCTTATCAAAAAGTTCGGACGACATATATGCCCATCACTGAAAAATGTGCCTCATAGAGTTCGGCAAGGAAAAATGCGAAAAGGTTTAAATTTGAATAGTGGGTTAATTTGTGTAACTAATGACTTATTTCTGTTGACAGTGCTATTTTTTATGTTTACTTACTAGTGCTGCATCAGAACATCGGAATTGCTTTTCCTGCAAACATGAAAATGGAAGACTCTGAAGAAGTGATTACGACTTTACTGCTCGCACAGAAGACGCCGAAGAAGATGGCCAAGTTGGTAGGATGTCAGTTGGACAAATTTTTAGTGCTCCACAAGCCCCTCTGCAGAATAGTCCTAAGCAGCAGAATGAAACGCCACTTGATTACGGAACTGGGAAAGGAACTACGCGAGACTTTTTCAAAGAGATTGCTTTCTTAGTTGAAAAAGAAAAAGTGATAATCTTGTTTTCCGATTTCGAAAAGCCGTTCAGGAATCGATGCTGAATCAAACAGCCACTCAGACCAGTTCGTTTCACCGAAGAAACTTGAAAATGTTCCCGAGAAAGTGAAGTTTGAGTTAAAATCCAAACATCATGTCTGGTGTCATGATGTTTGGCTTGGTGGTGGTCCAACGGTTCGAAGTGCATATCGGTGTTATGAAGGTCCAAGTGCTTCCCTTGGTGAAGGCCAACTTCTCTGATACGTTGTACTACAACATCATGGAGCGCCTTATCACACATCAAATCACACTCCTTCAACGATGGCTGATGAAAAATGATGGAATTTTACCGAAAAAAGATTTGTGGTCCCCTTGGGCTTCAAATGGTGAGTTGACAACTCGAAGGAGGGTGCGACCGACCTCTCGTCATCACAAGTTCCTACCTCACGCCTCCACGAGTCTTATGGTCACAAAAGACTGCCAGCTGAAACATGGAGACGCTGGTTGGTGTAGCCTGGGCAATGTTGTCAATCTGACAATAGAGAAGTGAGGGGGTGCGACTAAAGATCGTGTACCTTTAAATCATATTGTATATTTCCCATTCTCATTTGATCAATAATTTCAGCACGCTTTGGAACCATTTTTGCATTCCAAAACCATGTAAGAGCAGCACGACAGGCATCAAAAGCTTAATTTGTTTTTCAGCATTTCAGCATTACATTTAATTTAAAATTGCACTTCTGAATTTCAACTACTATATTCATAAAAGACTGGCATGTGCTTATAAGCAATGTATGATTATATTTTAATATTGTGTTTAGTGGATTTATGGTAAGATAAGCCAATTATTTCAGGAATCATCAAACCGGACTCTTCGTTCACTCCAATTGCTATATTTGAAATGTTACTAGAACAGTATAAAGAAAAAATATTAAAACATGTCTTAAAAAACAATATCTTTTATTGAAATTTTATCTTTGATATTTGGAATGATCTATTCTCTTTTCAGCTTTTCCAGGACAAGAAGGATATTAATACATATCTAATTTTTATTTATTTTGCAGTAACAATCCGTTGGTAGTATCATTCAAGTTTGAAATTTGAATAAATTGGAATGTTTGTCTATAATGACATCCTAATATTTTGTGTACAAAATATACTACATATTAAATAACACATAACGAAGAAAGGGAGGGACCATCAAGGCACCCAAGTAAAACGATTTGGATAGGGAGCATGGGACTGCCTCCTCCCTATTGTTAACATTTCGCGGAACGAGAACGGGCGCTTCGACCCGATCTATTGGGTTTATTCTGTCAATCGGGGGCTCGATTCTAGTGGTGTGAGTGTGAACATGCTTTTGGAAAGAGATTCTCTTCCTTATATTCGCGGGTTGCGCGTAAGTGTCTCTGCTTACGGGCCCGCCCAAACGTTTTTGGCCCTTCATACAGGAGCTTGATGATCACAAACAACAATAGAATCCTGATCAAATCGTTTTTCAGATTATTCCACTGCTATGGAAGGTTACCTTGCGACAATAAATGGTAGTATATCATCATCATCATCATCATCATCATCAAACATGTGTAACCATACGAGATTGAAAAAAAAAACAATAACAGAGTTGACGGCAGGTTAGAAGGAATTTACAAAAAAAAAACAAATCTAAATACTAAATAGTGTTCTTATGAAATATTGAATCTTCTAACAGAACGCCTAACATCCTTATTTGTATTTGTCTATCAATCCTAGTAATGGTTCGACCTGAATCTTCAACATTTCAATATTTGCTCTCGCGGAAAATTTGAGGCAAATAGCAAATACCGTTCATCAGTATCATTCCAGTAAACCCAAACGTCATTAACTGGTCCTCAGGGTATAAAAATGCGACAGTTATCCTAGTTTTAATCAAATCCATCTAATGAGTAGGACCCGGCTGCACTTGGGTTAGTGGTTGAACCATCGAAATCAAACACTGGAATTACTAACGGAACACTAACTCAAAATGGAACAATCACATAATGTAATTAAATTAGAGGGCGGTTGGGGACAAGGTTGGTAATGACAACGGTATAACAACTAATTTAACTATAGAAAGTAGGAAGTAATAGTAGTAGTAGTAGTAGTGGTAATATCCAAAATATAAACAGTAACAACAGGAATATCATTGTGCAACCCTTTCAATCTTGAATCTTATGTAGAGGATGGATACTAAAATGGATACGTCGAACCGTTGAGAGCGTGTTATATGTTTCAAGCTTTTTGTGTCGCTATGATGCTGACATTTCGCGAGAACATAATAGTAGGAAAGATGCAGGTGAGGTGAGAAAGAAATGTGCGGTGAAATGATTTGAAATAGAAAAACAACATTCGAGCGTGGACGGATGGTTAACAAATATTTTTATTTAAAGTCAGATGAATTATGGAAAGTGCGACAGTAGCGGTTTTCATTAGATAAATGAAATATTAGAATGGAGATGCACGGGACGCCGAAGACCATTTTTTTCAGTCACGCACGTTACATTGAGAAGCGAATATGCGTTATGCCAGAGAAAACCAAAATCCTTCCAGATGACCACACTGTCTCCTATCATACAGCGTCAAATGGCTTTCAATCGAATTTCAAAAAATAGGAAACAAGTTTCTGTGTTCTTATTGCGTTTCTCTCGTCTTATTTCAGCTGATTTCTCTACTTCAAAATACAACATATCTTGCCTAGTACTCAACCATGCAATATCCATTATTAACTGAATAAACACTTCGAGTTGATTACAATACTGATCCTAACCTTCCATGTCTTGCTTTGTTTTAGATATTTCTGTATGTGTGATTGCTGGAGTTTAAAACAAATCGATTACACTTTTTCTTTCCTAAAATCGAAGCAAATGATTTTTTTTACAATTTTTGTTTTATCTTCTTTTTCTCTGATAACAAGAAAATCTAACTGCCAGACTTCCGAATTTCGAACAATCCGAAAATGATTGCATTCGAATGCAGAAATAAATTACAATTCAGAACGATTCTGATTTACTTTCGTTCGTAACCGTGTCGTTTCAAGGCAAGAATCCACCGACACATACACGCGCACACATGTGAACATTGAATGTATGTTTGTTTTGCTTTTTGTTTTAGTTTGTCCTCTGAGCTGTGCACTATCACTCTTTATTTGACTCCTTAGAACTACCAAATACCCTAAACCTGCGGGAACGGTGTGAGAAAAAAAGAAAAAGAACGCAAAAAATAATGAAAAATCAAAACTAGTGTGCAAAATATAGACGCAATAAATGAAAATATACTCGAAAGAAGTATGTTCAGAGTGATAGGAAAAGAAGAGTAAATTAGAACAAAGTACACAAACATCAAACATAACAAACTGTACACAATGCACTTTAGTCAAAACAGATAGGCACCGCAACCTGACTCTATTCGTGAAACTTTTCAAATATATTGACTTCGAAGTCTCCTGTAATCTTTCGGAAAGTTTTCCCCTGACCTAGAGAAGGAAGCTCAGCGAAAGCGTTTGTGCAAACTCTCACTTTCAAACATGCAACATTGAGTAGACGGCACGCACAGAAACAATTAAAAACAAATAAGAGACATGGAAAGACACTCTTGGCAACATAGCGAAAGCGCAAGTTAAATATGTACAATTTTCTTATCAACAGCAGTAGCCATCACCGAAAGGAAGCGGATGTGAGGAACGGATTTGTTGTATTCGTTCATCGTTACAAAATGGTCGAATTCGATGGCCCATGTCATTGGCACTGTAGGTTTACAAAGGTGAAAAAAAAATACTTTTCTAATGCGTGCCCTGGTCACGGTTGTTGAAAATATCAATATCGAACGAGCAAAAAGATTTAGACTCATCCTTTTGAATTTTGTTCGTATCCAGGAATGATGTTGCCTCTTTTTCCTCCTAGCGTTAATTCTTAGCTCCAATTGCACCATGAGCTCAACGTCATTCATGTGTATTTATTTTAAGTTCTCAAATATTTGATTTGAACAGAATTAGGTTATGAAAATCGATTCAAATATTTACAAAAGATGACTAAGTTTGTATACACCACGATGAAATTTAATAAAAGATAGGTTTGTACAGAAGAATATTGTCTTACGATTTTGTGAAAATTTAATTATTCGACTAAGTGAGTGAGTATTAAAACTTCCCTAGTACAAATTTTTGGAAAGTGAGAAAATACGTTTTTTCAACAATATGCAGGTCAAAAATAATGACCAATACCCGATCATACAAGGACGTGCATTTTTGTTAAATGTTTTAGTTGCGATACAAAACATTCAAAAACATATTTTTCCCATAGTGCCCACATGTTTTAATGACTGTTCAAAACGATCAAATCAAACAAATCAAGAGAAAATTGTCAAAAGGTCGAAAACAACAATCAGGGATTCTCTCCTTTCTCACACTCTTTAACGAATTACAATGCCGTTATAAACTATTCAAAGATTTGTACACATCGAGAGAGAGCGCGTTACTGGTTCATATTCACTATAATTACACTCTCGACACTCACTTGCTTCCCTTACAATTTTAATGCCAAAAGGACCTATCGATGCAAAACCAACGTGTCTTCCTCAAGAAACTCCTTGATCAAGTATTCGTTAATTACAGAAATTCCTCAAATAGCGCGGTGGAATGCGAATACGTAGTGTATCAAGTTTAAAGCAACTTGTTTCAACTGGGTATATCTCGTAATCCTTACCATCTAGGCGGCTTTTGTCTTCGACAAAAGGATCCAGCAGAGCAACACCTTTTCATTGGTGACTATAAATTAAGAATTTTATTACTACGCGGCGCTAGTGTGCAAGTAAATTTCTTAAGAATGCTTTATCTTTAGATCCTGACAAAATGGATGGTTTCAGTATTCGACAAAAGTTGTTCAGCAGGTCAAGGTCTTTTGATTGTTTGATTTGAATTGTCTCAATAAGTGGCGCTAGTGTGTAAGTATTGGTGCCTAGCTAAGTTCTCGCTGTTTTTCAGTAGATTACTCTAGCAGCAAGAGCTGGTCGATTTTTACATATCCAAAACGTCATGATCCAATCTTAGACATATGGTAAACAAACCGCGTTGACACATTAGGGAAGGTCCATTAATTCTAGAGCAAATTTTTAATAGGTCGTATGTAAAATATTGCTATCATCAAGAAAATCAATGTAGAAGTTTTGGAAATTAGTTTCAATTTCTATTTTTGAACCAAGCTATAATATTTGAAGCAAATATGTGGAACCAACCAAATAAGGCAAGGTTTAGCTTTACATCAATAAAGATTTCCATTTAGTTGTATTCCAAATCGATGTATTCGATACATTCAATTTGACGTCTTTTAACTTCAGCTAGGGAGTGTCAAACTCCCTTCATGACTTTGTACCACTTGTACATCATAACACAGGATGTCAGCCCTTCGCCAAATATTCCCAGTCGTGTTAGCTTTTCCAACTTCAGTAGTTCGGTTCATTTTAATTTATCCATGAAGCAGGAGCTTCATGGAATCCCAGAGCATCGTCCTATGATTGCTCCTGTGATATTTGCTGCAAAGTTTGGCCAAGTTGATTCCACTAAATCGTTCTTCACTGACGGATTATTGATAAAGCAATCAGCAGGTTTTGGTATATTTAATGAAATTCGTAGTGCCAATCGTAAACTTCAAGCTCCTTGTCACTGAATTAGCTGCTGTACACTTAACGCTAGAAATTGTCACCTCACTAACACCGGATCAGTATTTCATTTTTACGGATAGTCTCAGTTCTATAGAGGCTATTCGCTCCTTGAGGCCGGTAAAACACTCCTCGTATTTTCTCATGAAAATACAGGAGCTTCTAAGTGCTTAATCTTCACGTTATTTTATCATCACCCTTGTATGGGTCCCTTCTCATTGTTCAATTTTGGGTAATGAGAGAGCGGACTCGCTGGCAAAGGTGGGCGCTATGGAAGGCGATATTTACGAACGAAAAATCGCCTTCAATGAATTTTTTCCTATTTTTCGTCAACATTCACTCTTCAACTGGCAGTATGATTGGAGTAAAGGAGATTTGGGGCGATGGCAACATTCTATCATCCCTAAGGTTTCGAAGAAATCTTGGTTTAGGGGAATGGATGTGGGTCGAGACTTCATTCGCGTGATGTCTCGTCTCATGTCCAATCATTATTCTCTGAACGCTAATTTATACCGTGTTGGGTTGAGTGACAGCATTCTCTGTGAATGTGGACAAGGTTACCAGGACGCAGACCACATTATTTGGTCATGTGCTGAGCATCGTTGAGTGGAGATAAAACTTCAGCTAGGGCAAATACGACCACATAATAAGTCGTTCGGTAAGTTATCACGTTACATCCGCCGGGTGCGTTACGTCGTGTCGCAGAATAATATGTCACATTCGTCAAGTCTGTTTCGACATGCAATCACCTGTCATGTTGCATACGCCAAAATGAATCGGCTGGATAGGTCGGTGCGGAGCATAGAAAAGCACTTAAGTCAAATTGACAGAGCGACGAATGCGACAAAAGTTCGTTATGGAGTAGTTTATGACTTAAGCCAATTTTGATAAATAATATATAGCAGCAATTCACTGCTATTCATATTATGTTGTGTACAATTCATATTGAGAAGTACTCAAGCTATCATTCCGTGAAAAAACATCATTTTTGTTTATATTGCTACTTACGACCTATTGGAAATTTGCTCTAGAATTATGTAACGCAGTAAGGGAGAAGGGGGAAGTGTTGATTTTCTTCTTCCATTCGAAGAAAACAGCAGCTCAAGCGCAACGAGAGCTCTAAACAGTGCCCGGAGATGCTGCTTTAAGCGAAACAACATGCGGTCATTGTTTCCGTCGCTTCAAAGACGGTGATTTTGATGGTGACGACCGTCCACGTCAAGGAAGTCCCAAAACCTTCGAAGACGCTGAATTGGAGGCATTTCTCGATAAGGATTCATGCCAAACGCAAGAAGAGCTTGCTTCAGGATTAGGAGTTACCCGTCAAACCATTTCCAAGCGATTGCATGCGTTGGGAATGATTGAGAAGCAAGGAATATGGGTTCTTTATGATTTGAAGCCAGGAAACGTTGAGCGTCGTTTCTTCGCCTGTGAAAACGTCTCTCGAATATGCTATATCTTGGAACCCTGGCCTTTTAGAACGTTTCTATATAGTTGTTTAGTGGACCATGGCCTTTTCATTCGCCATTAATAGTTCCGAATTTTCACGCTACGCGGCGCTAGCACACAAGAGTTTCCTGAACATAATGTACTTTTTTATCCTGTCGATATGGAAGGTTCCTGTCTTTGACAAAGTTGTTCAGTAGTACAGCGCCATTAGTTTGATGGAAAGAAGTTTAGAATTTTCTCACTACGCGACACCTTGACCTACTGTACAACTTTGCCGAAGACATTAACCTTTCAAATGGACAGGATTCTATGATATAGCATAGTCCGGAAAATCACTTAAGCACTTGCTCAACCTAATAAAAAAAAATTCTAAACTAGATTGAAAGGTATTGACCCACTGATAAACTTGGCTGATCACCGAAAGCTTGTACATGACCAGAATACCATCGTACAGCAAATCCAGAAAAAGTTCAGCACACTAGCGCCACGTAGCGAGATAATTCTACCTCTTGGTCAACAATCGAAAGGTTTTGATTCCCTGAACGACATTTTCTATGACAAAATCATTCCATATGGACAGAATACCAAGGTATACCTTAGTCAGGAAAACCATTTGTACACTAGCGCCACGTAGTGAAAATATTCTGAATTACTGGTCACAAATCAAAAGAACTTGACCTACTGAACAGCCTGCTGAAGACTGAAGCCTTGTATTTGAGACAGGTCCAGCATATTCCAAAAATGTTCCAGCACACTAGCGCCACGTGGCAGACAGATTCTGAACTGATATTAACCAATGAAAGGGTATTGACCTAGACCGAAGACAAAAACCTTTTTAAAATACCAAGTTACCGCTTGGTCAGGGAACTCAATTGCACACTAGCGCAGCGTAGCGGAAAGATTGTGAACTGTTGGTCATCAATGAAAAGGTCTTGTTCCACTGGAAAACTTATCCGAAGACGACATCTTTCCAAATAGTCAGGATACCAAGATATAAAATATCCCTGAAAATATTTAGCACACCAGCGCCTCGTAGCTGAAATATTGTGAACTACTTATCAACATTCAACAAGGTTCTGTTTCAGTGAACAACATTGTCGAAGATACAAACATCATATCTGGTCACACTAGCGCAGCGTAGTGAGAGAATCCTAAACGGTTCACCAATGAAAAGGCCTTGACCAACTGAATAACTTTGCTGAAGATAGTAACATTCTATCTGATCCATATCACGAGATATACCGGGAAGGAATGTGCTATAAAAACAACGCGCGAGTGCTCGTGTAACAACAGTTGGCGCGGTTAAGTTGGTGAAAGGTTAAGTAGGAACAGTTTAAACTGACATCTATCAGAACATGAGTGTGATCGAAGCATTAGTATTTGTTTGGCAGATGTTTATATCAGACAAGGTTTTTGTTTTTTTCGCATTTCACCATGGCTAATTTAGTTGAACATAATGATTGTTTGACATTTTGTGATCATTGACATTGTGTGCTCTTTTGAAACCCAGAGCATACGAATGGTATTAAGAGTTCAAAAAAGTGTAGTGAAGTGGTCAAAGATTTATCTCGTTCCGGACGCCCTTCAACATTCGAATACCGAAGAAAACGTGGCAATTATTAAAAAAAATGTGCTTGAGAACCGTCATGTGAGCCTTAGAGAGATGCCTAGTGGCCGCAACATCTCATACGGAATTGATCAGTACTTTTTTGTCGATATTTTGGCCATGCAAAGCGTTACCGCACGGCTTGTTCCGAAAGAGCTGAATTTCGTACAAAAGGATCACCGAAAGAAGGTTGCTGATGACATTAGTTCCGAGGCCCAAATCACCCCGTATTTATCAGATATGGCCCCGTGCGACTTTTCACTTTCCTCGACTGAATCAAGCGTTGGCACATGCGCGTTGCTTCCCTTAAGTGTTATTTTGAAGGAAACAAAATAAATTTACATGAAAATTGAGAAAATTCTGTTTTAACCAATTGTATCGAAAATAAACTGGGAACGCTTATGATGCGCATACACATAAATGCGTAAGAATATGGGTCTGAGCCCATCTACATTCGATGCCTTAATCTGTCAACAACTTGATCTGCTCCTGAACTTTCGATTAACAGGGAACGTTTTCGAGATGCCGCAATCGAAAAGAGTGTTAAAATGTAAGTGGTCGACACGTGGCTTCGTGACAAGAATGTGTCGATGAACAAAATAGCGAAACGTTTCCGAATTCATCGCGACATGGTCATCTATCATCAACAAGTTCGGGGAACACTACTCGTTCGATGAGCTGCCAAGATGAGGAAGAAAAGCAGGTCCAGCTGACCCAAAATTGGATCGAAAGGTAGTCAACCTCATCCTTCGGAACAGATCGATGTCGATTCGTGATTTGGTCAAAAAGGCTGGTACCTCCGTCGGAATGGTGCATCAAGAAGTATAACAGCCCAAAGATTTATAAGAAGCAGAAAATAGCAAAACAAAGTGCTGAGCAAAAATCCAGGGCGAGAACCAGAACCAGAAAGTTACACAGCCGACTTTTGCATCGACACGTCTGCCTACGTTTTGATCGCAAACATATGTGAAAGAGGACTCCAGAACCGCAATTTTACACCAAGGTCATCTGCAAAGATGTGAGCATCTCCGAAAAGTATGGCAGGTAATTTGTTCCTGCGGCTCCAAGTCATCGATTTTCTACACTGAAGGTACGATCAATGCCGAAGTTTACCGTACTGAGTGTTTGCAGGAAAGGATGGTTCCGTTATACAAGCAACACAAGGTCCCTCCTTTGTTTTGGTCTGATTTGGCGTCAGTCCATTACGCCAAAACCACAGTACAATGGATGCATTGAAATGGAGTAGACATCAATTCTTCCAATTCTTCAAAGCTTCGTCCAATTGAACGCTACTGGGCTATCGTCAAGCGCAACTTCAAGAAGAGCGGTCAGGAGTGCAAGACCATGCAAGAGTTAAAAAAGAATTGGTCTGCGGCTTCCAGAAAATTTCCTTAACGAAAAATCCCTAGACCAGACCGGGAATCGAACCCAGCCACCTCCAGCATGGTGTTCCTTTGTAGCTGCGCCTTTACCAACTGAGCTAAGGGAGGTCCCTGAAATTTAAATGATACAGTTGTTTTTATTCCATGCTATGAGCAAAAATGTGTTGCTAGTTTGTTTTCGATACAGTCCGTATTTTGAAGTCAAACATTGCGTAATTTTCACTCTCACAGTGACTAAATCACGGACTAAATCATGTTATATTACATCATGATAGAAACCAAAATGTTGACTCATGGTGTATACAAACCTTAAAAAACATTAAATAATCTTCCCATATTAACCTATCAACAACAAATCTTACTAACAATAACACACTTAAACACGTAACAAATCCAACGGAATCAACGGACAAAAACCGCACAAAACATTCAAGACGAAACAAAACAATGAGATCGGATGAAAATGATGGATGTGTAAGTATAAAGTTAAAGAAAAACCAAAGCGGTGCTTTGAGAGGTGTAAGTATGTTAGGAAGTAGTAGTAAAAGTAGTAGTAGTAGTAGTAGAAAGCCAAAAAAACAAAACACGTTTAGAAGAGTAATAGAAGGAAAAGTAAAATTTGATAACGAGTTGGAAATATGAAGATTATGAAATTCTTTAAAAAAAAAATCACAACCAGCAGATACAAAAGGTATGAAAAAAGGACACTCAGGAAGCTTCCTTTGCTCTTAGGACGTAGTATCGCAGCCAGTCCCGTCGAGGGTGACCGTGGTGGATTTTTTTTTTCGCGATGTGGAAGAGTTCAGGGGTGGAAAAAAATAAATAAACTTCGATCACTTACCGTTTGCTGAATCTGGTAGTAAGTCTTTGCAGGAAAGTTTTGCCAGTGTGTGGCGAGTCGCCGACGTTGCCTCCGGTTCCGGCATATGTCGTGCTGTTGCGGGATCTGGTTTGGCCTGTTTGCATTTATTAATTATGTTGTGGAATTATAAGAAAAAAATTATTAGAATTTTGTAAAAGCAATCGCTTTTCGTTCAAATCAGTCATTTCCAGTTGGTTGCATACAGATCGCTTCTTCGTTTGTACAACAGCTAGTACACAGTGTATTTGATTGAGTCCAATATTCATTTACAGAGCACTAGAGAGATTTACATAGAACGAGACAGATTTACACTGTACTGCACGTTTGAACGAAAGAATTGGATGCAACAACATTTGGAAAATTCGGTTGTAAAAGTACATAAAATGGTGGGAAGGAAAGTGCAAATGCAATAGAGCAGGGGAGATAGCACGTAGGAGCACACTTACCCGAATGGAAAGTCGATCGCGATGGAACATTCCTGGGAAATGCAACCGGTTGTCTGGAAGAATTAACGGCTGGTGTAAGACTATTGCGATTCACCATGCTGATGGGTGGATTGATTTGGTTTTGTGATTTGGCGGTTGATTGGGGTTTTGGTGTTTGTTCAGATTTCCGGATGTTTCATACAGATTTTGAGTTGGTGATTGGTGATGGTTTTGGCAGGTTTCGGTGATGGTGTGGGTTGGTAGGTTTTGATTTTTGATTTGGTTTTACGAGTACGATAAAAAACGAAAAAAAGAAGGGAGAAAAAAGAAACAAGAGGAATAGAATATAAAAACAAAATTAATGATGAGTTACCGCAAAACTTAACTAGCTTACAATTACAATATATGTATACGCAATTTCCTTAGGGGGAACCCTTGATCACTTAAAACTAAACACCTCAAAAAAGCTAAAAGAGAAAACCACATAAGAGGAAACCAACCAGATAAGAAAAATAACAATAACGAGGATAAATCGAAAAATTGCTCTTCTGCCGTCAATAGAAGTTGTTTGGGTTCTGAGCATGAAACCAAATTTGAAAACCAAACGGAACGAGAGAAAGAACGGTCTAACCAATTGCCAGAGTCAATGTCTGGGATTTGTTGGTGGGAGGTGTTATGTGGTGTAAGGATATGTATCATTCGGGATTCTAATTACGACGAGGGTGGCATTTGCTGAACGCCATAGGAATAATGGAAAACAACTAGGCGAGCAGTAACTAGCATTAACAGAACTAGGTGATGAATGGCATTAAATTGGTGCATGACAAATCCGGTTGCATACGAAATTGTAAAATATGTATATTTTAATTAAGTTTAAAATTTTAAAGAATATCAAAAGCGCTATGAATGTGAGCCATAGAAACTCAAATATTGATTTCAAGATTGGGCCCATGGTGGACACGACACCCGGTTATTTCATACGTTTTTGACAGTTCATTATTATTGTTTGTAATTTCTTTACGTGTCCCGGTTGGGTCGCGATTGGCCAGTGGTGGTAATAATACTGCATTTTAACACTTTTCGGTGACATTTTACATTTTTCATTATGACCATACCGAAGACACACAAAAGCGGACTGGCAATGAAAAAATATGTCGTGACATTTCTGAACATTTTTCTACCGGCGACAAAACACTTTCGCTACCAAGGCAGGTGTGAAATAAATTAATGTCGTTTAAAATTTTGATGATTGCTGGTCAATTATTGCACGAATTTTATGTGTATCGAATGGAATATAGTTATAAAAATGGGTACTAATAGCTCGTATGCATAAATGGACAAATAGGTGGGTTTTCAATCAAGTCAATCTAGTCAAACGTAATCTTTAAACTGTTTGAAACTGTCGGCAAAAAGAAGGCGACATTTTTTCTCTCTCCGCTTTCTATCATTCGAGTTCGCTTTAATTGTACCGGCACACAATTCCTAGTGTGCGATATCCAGCATTTTGCAGCAGGCGATGGTTTAACGAAAAATGCATATTTACCACCAACTACGGGTAGTCAATATACTAATGCTCATGTTCATGCTCAACAGCAACCTTAATGTTGGTTTAAACCTGTTCAAAGCGTCTATTTGTACTAAAGGGTGTCCCACATCAAATTGCATCATGGAAAAAACGCTGTAGAAAATTAACCATTTGGTATTTTCTCTTGAAACTTAGGGTAGAAGTAGTTGAGAGTGTTTTTCGTTGTTGTATTTTTATCGCTGTCAGTTTTTCGAAAATTGGAAACAAATGCATCACCAGAAAAGCAACGTCGCGAATTGATTTGGGCAAGCACCTGAAAAGTCCTCAACTCTCTCTTCAGGACAACGGAAAACAACGGAATCGTGTAGTCAAAGATGACTCGTGTGGTTAAACGTTACTAAGAAACTCTGAGCATCGAACGGAAGGAAAAATGCGGTCAGAATGGGTGTTCTATTAGTGATCAGGATCACAAGCGTGTAGTGAAAGCGTTTGAGCGGAATCCCAATGCTTCGGTCAGGGATGTGGCCAAAAAGTTGAATCGGTCCAAGTCTTTCGTTCAGAGAGCCATGTACCGGGAGGGGCTGCATACGTACAAAGTGCAGAAGGCTCCAAATCGTGACGAACGGCAAAATACGGTGGGAAAGTCACGGGCCCGGACAATGTACACCCAGAAGGTGACGAAGCCTCATTGTCTCATCATGGATGATGAGACTCAATTCAAGGCGAACTTCTGGCAGCTTCCGGGGCTATTTTTCTTCACCACCCAGCACAAGGTTGATGTTCCGGAGGAAGTAAGGAAGCAGAAGCTTTCAAAGTTTGCCAAGAAATACATGATTTGGCAAGCGATCTGATCATGTGGCAAACGGAGTGCGCCGATCGAGACTACCTGTACTGTACACGGGGAGATCTACCTCAAGGAGTGTCTACAGAAGCGTCTGCTTCCTCTGTTTAAGCAACACGAGGACCCTACGATCTTTTGGCCGGGTCTAGCTTCGTGCCATTATTCAAATGTTGTCCTGGAGTGGTACGAAGCCAACGGGGTCACTATCGTACCCAAGGAAATGAACCCTCCCAACGCACCGGAACTAAAGCCCATCGAAAAATACTGGGCTATTATGAAGCAGGCACTATGGAAGCATCCCAAGGAGGTCAAATCTGACGAAGCCATGAAGAAAAAGAGGGTTTCCGTAAAGAGGAAGCTGCAGCCAGATGTACAGAACCTAATGAGTGGAGTTAAGCGTAAGGTGCGAGCGTACGGTTATGGTATTGAAGTTCAATGAAATAAACATGCCAAAACCTTACTACTTTTCATAGTCATCTTCGCCACATAACGCCGAATGCAGGTTGGTCTTTTCGATTTCGTATGTCGTTCTAGCTGCTTCGAACTTTCTGCAATGCAAGATTACGTAGCGCACAACCATGACCGTTCCGCAACAATCGCATACCGGTAGAGTTGATTTCTTAAACAGAAATCCGTGCGTTAGCATTGTATGGCCAATGCGGAGGCGAGTGAGTACTCGCTGATCGGAAGAATTTTCTTGATCGAACCGTTTTCTTGTCGCAGCCTTCACCTCCCTCAATTTCACGCCTCTCATTTGCGCCCGACGTTCTTCCCACTGCTTTCGGATAACTTGGTTCATTGCTTTCGTTGCAATTTTCTTGGGGATAGCGACGTCTGTGCTGAGCTACGTTGCCACAGATGCCGGTGTTACCAGGGATCCAGTGTTTTGGACGGTTTCGTAATAGGTTGTCTATTTCCTGAGTCCAGGGATGTTATGGTTTACCTCGCTGGATGGCCAAAAGGCAGCTGGCCGAGTCAGACAATACGAGTAATTCGTTTGATGTATCTCTACTAAGGACCGATTGGATCGCAAAGGCCTCTGCCGAAAAAAAAAAACGCTACAATGTGATGGAAGGCCTATTGATTTTCGAAGATTGCCGCTGAACACGTCTGCTCTTACATTATTGTAACACTTAAATCCGTCAGTGTAGACAACTGAAGCACGATTGAACCTGGTTGCTAGTAATTCGTGCATACATTCGTGCCTTCACCTGTCGTTCAACGTACTTCATTCCAGCAGCGATTAGCATGTCGGATCCGCACAGCTATGTTTGGCGGTTGTACGCCAAAAATCTGGCTAAGCCGATTAGACGCTCATTGTGCTGCAGGAAAGCCAGCATTTCCATGGTCCTTCTCCATCATGCGAATGGCAGCACGAGTTACAGGTTGTAGTGTCATGAGGTCAAATGGTAATGTCCTAGCTTCAGCCATAATCGCCGAAATCGGGCAGGACCATCGGTTGTAATCGGGTCGACAGTGTCAATGACCGAGTCTATTGCTCTACTGACAATTCTAATGCCATGGAGGAGACTTGACGTCATTATAGCCGAGCTGAAACGCAGCAAGGAATTGCGTTACCCACGGGGAATTTTGGCCTGCATCATTTTCATGATTTGCAGCCTTGAGTCGCATGTAGTTTACACAAGCTTGGAATGCTACTTGATCGTCAGAGTCCAGTCGATGGTGATACCGATAACTTTCAATCGTGTCGCCTTCGGTATAGGTACCCGGTCGGCACAAATATATTTGCTGGATTCCCGGCGGACTTTTGGGCTTCCGTAGAAGATGTTTGATTATGTGGCTGAAATTTTGAAACCGACGCTATTAGCCCATTTGTCAACAACCCTAACCGCGGTTTGCAAGGAACAATGTAGAGTTTGCACCGTATTCCTTCGTACTGCAAGAAGAATTTCTTCCGCATAAAGAAGTACGGTGACTGTGTGTGGTATCACTCGGAAAAGCGGCTGCATTGCTACAAGAAATAACCTGACTGACAGCACTGTCCCTCGAGGAAAGCCGTCCAACGGCATTTGACGTGGTAGATGTCCTTCAACGTTTACTCTAAGAGTTCTGTTGGTGAGAAAAGTGTTTCTCATCACCCTCCGATCAGCCACTCGCGCAGTAACGCAAGATGTCGACTCTTCATGTTGTGTCGATGCTATAAGGCAGTGTTCATCGCGGTTAGGTAACAACCTATCTAGCTCCGCTAAGTATGTATCAATGCCACGGTCAGCTCTGTCGAGTCGTCAATTTGATTATATGGGGTTCGCCAAAGTGATCGTTCGGAAGGCAGCAGCACCGGATTCAGACGAATTCCTTTTCGGGATTGGCACTATTATTCCAGTTCGCGAGCTGGTTGGAGAAACACCACTACGCCAGATTCTGTTGAGCAGCTCAAGTAAAGCAGTCTTACCGGATACAAGAAGTCGTCGTAGCATCGGATACTCTTTGGCGTCAGGACCTGTAGAGACGTTACGACCCTAGACAAGTGCCCACAGTAGCTCGTTCAGGGTCAATCATGCTCATGCTCATGCCTTGCTAACTTTTAGTCGGTTGATTGGAGCAGATAGAAAAAATATTTCCCAACAGTTTCGGACGGACACCAAATCTAGAATCCATGGGAAGGCTACTTTTCTCAGACCCTAACGCATCAAAAATTTCATAACAAAAGTTTTTTTTTTTTAATTTTCTATCTCCCAATATTTCTGAACAATATTTATCTGTATTGTTGCAAATAGAAAAGGTAAATATTTAATATATATGACAATTAGGACTGCCTTGTTTTCATTTAAAGGGTGTTCCGATCAAAATTTGGACAAACAGTAATGTGTGTGAGTCGATCAAAGTTTTTAGTAATAAGTCAAATTCTTTTTCTTTTTCAAGTTCAGTTAATACCGATTACAGTAGACATATTCAGCTAAGCTTCCTTTTTACCGAATGCGGATTTCCGGGTCTTTCGTTTAACACCTGCCGTAAAATTTCTTACAGTCTCCTTGTCCACTTTATTCGCCGCAACACGCCAGTTTGCCTTGAACTGTTTCTCGCTCACAACAGCTTTTTGAGTCTTCTTAAGGTTCCGCTTAACGATGGCCCAATATTGTTCGATTGGGCGGAGCTCTGGCGTGTTGGGAGGGTTCTTGTGTTTTGTTTATCGTCGCGATTTGGAGTCACTACTTTCTTGTAAGTCGACAGTCCAGCTCGTTTTTAGCTCTATCCAGGGTTGAAGGCGCCACTCCCAGCTTCTTTGCGACATCTCGGACGGAGAAGTTGAGGTTCCGCTCGAAACAGCGGGCAACTCTTTTTATTGTCGCTGTGGCCTCCGGCTTTCGATTTCCCCACGATCCAGCTTTCCTGGCTGTCGACAAACGTTCACCGAACACTTTTAATACGTTGGTAACAGTTGATTTTAACAGCCACATTCAACAATTTCGCCAACTTGGCGTGATAGTAGTTTGGATTTTCGCCATGCACGTGCAAAATTTTGATGCGTTGCTTCTGTTCCTTCTGCGACATTTTGATAACTGAAGTGCTAATCTCAAAATCAAAATAGAGGCATGATGCTACACGCACACATCTTCAAAAAGAGGGGTGTGCAAAATTTTTTAATGCACGATGAAAGGAAATGCGTCAAGTTTAAGTCGACCAAATTTTGATCGAAACACCCTTTGAAACAAAAAAGGGACTCACCATAAGAAACAACATTGTTGAAGACAATTTTGCTGTAAAGTTCCAAACTTAAGCTGATAATGTATGTATCTTTCCGTCTAAATTCGTATTTGGGACCAGTGTGCAGACAAGCATCAACATACGGGGAGATCCCAAAATATGGATTTGAAAATTTATCAATGCGTGTGTGCACTTGCAGCAAAAATTGCAATACAGTTTCAGCTATGCCGATTTACAAAAAAAAGCGAGGTATGAATGCGACAAAAGCTAGCAAAATTGTCCCGCCTTGTAGTTCCTCTGCACAAGTACGTAGGCTCGAAGCGACAGTTTCGAGCTACGAGATGAGGTTATCATAATACTCATTATTGTTCCCTAAGCTTTGAGTTGTTTGGAGTTGAAAATTAAGAGTTTTCACACTGTACCACACAAAATGAAAATATCGTCGTTCGATACATGAAAACGACGAATCTTATCAAGTTTATTTCAACAAGATATTTTTACATTTTTAGCTTCCATCGTGCATTGCAATGAACAGAAAAGTACACCCAAAATAAAAACGCAAGATTGTCTTGCGATTTCATAAGATTTTCCAACGCTTTTCCTTATGGATCGCCACCAAAATACGAAACTTTGTCGACAACATGATGGCTCTCATAGGTAACCACTGGTTGCTTCGATCGTTGAGGCACGATACGGTTCAGTGATGGAGACAAATGAATATGTTTTCGGACATAAATTATATGTCTGAATCAAGCGTTTTTCCCAAGCTATAATTGCAAAAATAGCAATAATTGGCGCGACTCATGTTTCGCTACGTTTCCAACTTTTGGGTGTACTGCATATTTGCTAGAGGAATTAATTCATTGATCAACCCATCCGTTTATCGATTAACGTTTCACTTTCTGTTTGTACATGCATATTTTCCACGAGATGGCTTGTTTCACATCGCTAATAAATCACGAGACCGGGAAAATGATATGCAATTAACCATGAGCGAAGAGCCAGCCCTGCCATCATCAACGTAATCACTTGATGTCGCGATAACCTTCCAATTCAAGTTAAATATATAGCCATCAAATGAGTGGCAATCAATCATGCAAAACTCAATGTTGGCTGACCTCACGAGTTTCTATCATGGAAGAGTTTTCCTTTAAAGGTTGACTTTTGTTGAAGAAAATTGCTTTATGGGAATCACTAGAAATCAATGAAACTCAACTGTCCATAATGGTAGTTTAATTTTAGACTGCTGGTGAACTACAATGTACCAATAAATCGTTCTTAAAATAGGAGAAGCCACATTTACCATAACTTGTTCATTAGTTTCCCAATATAGCAACTCGGTAATGAATATCACCCAGCTCTGACGGCACTAGAAGTGTGTCTCATCAGTAGACCAAGAAAAGTTTTGTATTCGGTGGGTGGCTAGCATTACCATATCGATGTAAATCGGTTTTCATTATGCAGACCTCTGACGACGACGTGGATAAAACAACAGCTTGCGAAAAGTCCTTCAAATGCTCAATGGCACCGACATTGAATAACTTTTCCATGCTATGAGCTGTCGTTTGTAGTCCCTCCTCCGAGCAGGAGAAAAGGAACGGAGTTGCGGTGTTTGCTTTTCGATACGATATGTTATAGGATAAGTTAAATGAGTAAAAGTTATGTAAACCATGCAGAATGGGGATAAATAAAATAAAAGATTTATGTTTGTACAAACTATCGCGAATCGACTTTTAAGAGGTTGGGAATGAAAAATAGCTAAAACAAACGACAAACTTGAAACAAATAGGGAATAATTCATGCCACATTCAAAAACATTCCAAAATGAGAAAAAAAAAACACAACAACATATCCAACCTCTACAATTATACACAAAGTTCCATATAGTTGATATAAGAATAGTTTACAAGAAAATAACGGAATGCGATCTCAGGTGAGAATGAAAAAAAATCTAAAATAACGAGACGGATAGTGAAAAGAGTGAGAAAGAGAGAAGAAGAGCCTAACGAACGAAGAATACTCTGAGACTCCACAATTTTATTAAAGTGGTACAATGGCAGTTGTGACTCACCGATAGGTTTTTGTTTTTAGTTTTGGTTAGAGGTTGGTATTTCGCGTTATTCGTTTTTTTTTTTTAGATTTTGACAGCGCGCGAAGACGTTTTGTTTTTGGTTAACGCAAAATTGTTTGTCAAAAATATAGGTACCGAGACGAGGTGTCGACCGGATACGGAAGAAGTTCGGTAATTCGGGAGAAGAGAAAAGAATGAGAAACAAAGAACGTTCAGTGAGTTTATTCTTGGATGCGTATTATATGATGGTTTCCGTCCCTTTGGTGCTGCAACTCGGTAGCATTATGAAGAACTTCATAGAGCTACGCCTTGAAGCAACAATGGTGCGATTTGTACGTTTTGACATGTGCAAAGCTAAGATGGAAAATTTGGAATTTTTGTGCAGAACGAGGAAAAAAATGTTTATCATAAATGCTTTTTATGCAGTATAACATTATGAACTTCTATGAGCGGCCCTGGCGAAGACGGTCAGTTGCATTCCATTTACGCCAAAGTCACGAATATCAAAAGGTTCCGTGTAGATTGAAGTTATAACATCAGTTAAATGACAAGCGCTTTCGTTCAGTGGAAGACAGTTTGACATGGATTTGAGATTAGTATCTTAATGTTTTTTCTCACTAAATTGCGACTGTTGCTTTTGAATGTAGCTCAAGTTACTGGAAACTGATCAATTCCAGGCCTAGTCACACAGAATTAAGAACATTTTGACACGACCTTCTCGAAAATGCATGATGCAGCACATTACAGTTTGTCGTTAGAAATCAACCTCGTTCAAACCTGATATAGACCATTTTGGATCTGGAAGTTTTGCTTGTCTAACAAAACAAACAATTTCTAAAATAGTTCAAATTGTGTTCAATATTGGACGACATTGCTTCTACTTCTCTTTTTTTGAAAAAGATGACGACTCCTTGAAATTAGTTGTGATTTAAAACAACATGATAATTTTTTATTATGCACGTTTGTAAGAGAATTTGAAATAAGTTGCTTTTTTAAAAAAAACTAAAATGAGGTCGTACTAAAATGAGGTCGTAGCCCAATGAGGTCGTACGCAAAGGTGATGTAGCAATGTGTAATGAGTGTTATAATCTTTTGTTTCAATATTTCGTGACGGTCGCTTCTTGTAAAATTTATATTTCGCATGGTGCTCTTGGCATAAACTTGCTTTATGTTTGCGCTTCGAAATAATATAGAGACCGTTGAAATTTCCGAGCCGTGTGTGGAATTGTACAAAAGATTTAAGGTATGCGGCGAAGGGAAAGCTGAAACTTTTTTAACCACAGCTGGCTTCCAATTGACAAGATTTCGGAATGGTATGTTAGATATATTCCAATCCAAACAAACTCTTTAGCTGAGAAAATCAAATTGGTCGTCCTAAAAAGGAAAATTTTTAAATGGTCCATGTTTAATCGATCTTGTAGTATGGCCTATTCACATCTTTACTAATATTGTGTGACAATTCAATAGCATTCACAGCAATACTAGCGTCATATTTGCAACAGTTTTTATCAGATTATTGAAATCATTTATCTGCTAACCGACATCTAACTGGTAACATGTCATCCTAATGTTGGTAGTGGCTCAACCGCCTTACCAAAAGATGGCTGCCAACTAGATCACACTTATTTCGCTCGTGGTAGCGCGCCAACCGGCTGGCTCCAAATTCACCACTGGCGGCTTGGTTAACCGACTGCATAATCAATGGATGGTCACCAGAGTACCCACCAAGGTACTTGTCCCCACCAGCTGCCAATTCAATACTGGCTCATTGCCGCTCTGAACAGGCTGCCGAGCGAACGGAGCATCTTGCGAAGGTGTACCCCTTTTATATCGTTCACTGCTACATATGAGATTTACCTTACTTATATTTGAAGTCTGTGATAGGAAAATACTTGGCATGTAGTAAATTTACTCTGCTAAACCAAATTATAAGACATCTTTTTATATTGGCATCGACGCGTAGAAATATTTCCGATCGATTGGGGTAAACATTTTGAAATTTTTTGAAGAAACGACTGAGATATTAACGCTTAAAATCTGACCGCTTTTCGTGACGGTCGCAATACGATTTTTTTGTAATTTTACCCCAGTATAGAAAACAAAGACGTAGTCCTACGTCAAAAAAAAAACCTGGCGGTGAACTTGATTTTAATAAGTTTTTAGGTATTTTTCCACACTGATATTATTTGAGAGGGTTAGAATCCAAGGGTTGTAAGTGACAACAATCTTATTTCGAGAAAACAAGTGTGTATTTTTAACTATATACAAATTGCATGGATTATGAAGAACGAATAGTTTTTCTGTTTACTGCAAAACGGCTCAGGGTAGACAAATATATTCCGAATTTGCATAGCATATAGTTTAGAGTCTTGGCAATATTTCGGCATGCTTAACTCAATTTCGACCATTTTTCACGTACACCTCTAGGCTTCTAAAACCCTCAATTAAACATGAGACTTTACCCAAGATGACATAATTCAATAGTTTCAATTCATCTAAACTTAAAGTTCGGACACTAAGATAATGTCAGCAAAAAAATCTAGACATAATTGTTAATTTCTGTATAATAGATTCATGTCTACAGTAAGAACAGTTGACTGAGATATTAATCCTTCTTTCTGTAAAATGCTCGCGGTAAAGCATGTCATACCACATAAATCAATAAATAAGTCAATTGAATAATTTAAATACAGTTCACGTTCAAAATACCGAAAACTAGTGTAAAACTAGTGTAGTAGTGCAATCGATAGCATTCGTCGATTTTTATTTAATATCGGAATAACTGTACATTATGCAATTAGCTTGTGAATAGTGGTGAAATATACGTAAACTTAAGCACATCTTTGCTCTTAACTGTTACACAATTTCTCAACATTAATTATCAAATTCGAAGATAAAACAAACCGAGAGGCGGAACCAGGTTTCAAACGCATTGTCGTGTTAGTATTTGTGAAGAAAGCAACCATCAAAACAAAGGTTAAATTTTACAATTTGTCAAACTCTTGTCTTCCACTGTTGTTTATGATAGTAACGTAAGTCAACTAGGACCTGATGAATAACTCAAAAAAGCATTGCATCGCTGATGTTTCGCAAAATGTTCAACAGAATATACAACCAAAACGGGGATAAAAACTGGCTGCATTTGTTATACATAAACCTAAAAATCACGGCCTACAAAATTAACATTGAATGAAACTGAATTTCTAATTTCTTTCCAATGTCAACAGTTTCAATACTGCTTCTTTTTACTAGTAACAATTGGTGATATAACTAAAAAAGTTAATAATAAACATAATTGAACGATATTTACATTAAAAACTACGAAGCCATAACACATCGAATGTCGATAAATATTAGAAAATCGAAAAAAAAAAACTTTATCCAAATCAAAACATAAAACTGTAATAATTAGCAAACCAACAGAAAAAAGTCCAAAAAATAACAATGATTTCAATTATATGAGTGTGTGGTAGTGGCGATAGTACAAGATGAAGATTATGATGGTAAATGGCGGTGGTGTCTATCGATGTGTCAATGTAGATATTATATAGAGAAAAAGAGAGCGAGAGAGCTAAATAATGATATTAGAGTAACGAAAACAAAACCAAAAAAAAAAAAATAACGAGAGAATGGGGGCACTCGCGGAGGCCTATCTCATCTCCAAGCAATACCTTTGACGGAGGGGATCGGTTGTGGCGGCGCTGTTGGCACTACTGTCGGCCGACGGTCCCGGGCTCGATACGGACGCACTCTTCACGTGACCTTTGCCACTGCCCGCTCCGGCCGAGCTGCCGCGGGTGAATTCCGGTATCGGACCAATGAAGCTGTGGTTTGTTTGTTTGTTTTTGTGTTTGTTGACCATGCATGATGTTAGTATTGATGTTGGTTTTTATTGTATATGTTTTGATGCGTTTGTCAATTTCGGTTGAGCGTGGCAAAGTCCGTGAATCAGAGCGACGTCATTCGAGGGGCGGTTCGAATCGGAGGAAGGTGGTGGTTTTACGCGGTTTATGTTTATGGGTTTTGAGGTTAGGGTTATTTTTTTTCGTAAGAGAAAAAGAGATAAAAAGGGGAGAGAAAAAAGAGAAAATCGGTTGGAAAATTTGGTCTTCATTAGTATACATCGTAGTTGGTGATGGTTAATAAGTTTTGAATGATAAACAACATTGAAAACATTGGCAAATGTTAAACCAAACAGAATGCTAATTAGTAAAACAAATGCAAATTATGACTTATTAGTCTGACTTTGTTGGTAAAAGAAGACGAATAACAGCAATCGTTGATTAAATCATTGAGGAAACGATGAAAAATATACTACTCTTTGTACAGCGCAATAATGGGCAATAAAAATCCAACAGAAAATGACACACATTATCCTTATTAATTGTTTTGATATCCATCGAACTGAGGATTCCTAATTAATTTGCATGTTTAAATCAAAATACCAGAACAAGTTGGGATGGAGACCTCAATTTGATCGGATTTGAAACTATTCTATTATCAGAAGTTGTCAATCTACGGGAAAATGTTCTTTTAAAAAAATAGCTGAAAACTACTCAAAATGCAAAATGGAAATGGCAAAAATATGAAAGAAACCCAAAGAGACTCAAAATGTGTCGACCAGGTTAATTTAACTGAGATTGGAATCGATGGAAAAGAACTATCCTGGCAAAATGTGTAGGCAATGACGCACGATTCGAGTGTAATTTGACTTAACGATAAAATGCGGTAGATGAGAGAGCGGATGGCCTAATGCCTAGCAAAATCTCAGGATAAACTTGTTTGTTTGAAAGAAAAAAAAATCTCCAGCATTAATAGAACAATACGTACGTGGGATCCGTGGTGGCGTTTGTCTTTTCCGTGGAGGATGTCTTCTCGTACAGCGTCGTAGACCGTCTCGGCATCAGACCGGCACTGGGACCGACTGTCCGGTTACCGTTGCTCGGGTCGAACTTCCCGGTAGTCGTACTGGTGGTACGGGGTTTCGCCGGGCTGGAGATCGATGCTGGGGTGGAATATAGTAGAAGGTTAGTTCCAGACAAACAGTATTAATGCCATAATCCGAATAAACTTACAGTTATCCGCCGATGTGATCGGTTTGGTTATGCTCGACGCCGGCCTCTGGTTTTGTGCGGCTAATCTGGCCGTGTTTTCCTTCATGGTGGCTGAGTCTATAGTATTCTGTCGCTTGAAATTACTGCTACTGCATATGATTGAACCGAGAACAACAAAGCAAACGCGATTACAACTGGGCCCTTTCAAGCGCGCCAACGCGCAATACTTACGCTGATGTCCTTTCCGAGGTGCCACTGCTGGCCCCTGAGCTGTGATTGTTACTGCTGGCGGTGTTGTTGACCGCTGCGGTACCGGCCCCACTGGCCGTCGAAGCACCGGTTGCTGCTGAGCTGGCACCGGTGGCAGTATTGCCACCACCAACACCTCCGCCTCCGGCACCACCGGCGGCTGCTGCTGCTGCGGCTGCTGCCACTGCCGCCGTCGGACCGACACCTGTAATGAAGCGTTGGAAAATCTCTAAATTTTTCCCGATTATACCATCAAGCCCGGAGCAGCTTCTGGGAGAATGGGTTAGTAACTAGGGGTCAAATTTTTGACACTTGCAGTTCTATGAGGGGTAGGATTTCAGGGACTGGGATACGGTTAGCGAGGAACGGATACTAATATATAGCTATAGAAGCGTTATGACATATGTGAGAAGCTTTGGACGACCCGCCAGACGCTCGCTGCTTATTAGCGATGTCAAGGTCTCAAGCTTCCCACTCGCTTGCATATTTTGCTAAAAATATGCTCAAAGGATACACGGCGATGAGCCGATTATCCGGTTATTAGTAAATAGTGGGTAAGGGTTAGACACATTGTAGTTCTACCGCTACATCATCCCATTTGTGTGCATGACGAGCAAATTGAGGGGGAGAGGCGTGGCGGTAGCTTTTGGAAGCTCGATTCCTGCTGCACTGCCGTTAGATGTACTTACGTAAGGTTTCACCCCCACTCGAGGCTCGTCTGCTCGGTTTTGTACTCGATGCTGATATACTTCGATGCACGCCTCGGTGCGTGGGACTTTGCACTTGGGAGTTGCCAGCGGCGGCACCCTCGTTGCCGGCAATATTACGTAGCGACAGAGACGATCCGGACCGGGACCCGTCGGACTCGGGCTACGGTTTGCGATTTATTTCGTGAAAGAGGAAAGGGAAAAGAAAAAGTGGATTAGTTTTCAGCTTGAGACAGATTGATTCTGGTGCGGGAAAGAACGAAACAGGTAAGCTTATTTGTAGGCATCTAAAACTATGTATAATCAATGGCTGTTGAACGAATACACTTGTTGCACGTTTTGGAAGCGGTACATTTTTTTTTATCAAAGACTCTGAGCCACGTGAGAAATTAATTTGTTTATCGTCACAAACAATTCACTTGATTTAAATTTATTAGAACGCGGAGTCACAAGTCTTCCACATCATCATCATTCAATTTAGAAGACCACATGGCGGACGGCACACTTGCTCAGTATTGGAAGCCCGTGGTGCTTCCGTTGATAATAAGTGGTATGAATGAAATGAAGCAACACATACTTATTTTCAGATAGAGTGATACCATGTTTTGTGTCCCTGAGATAACGTAATGAGGGTACTTGTTTGTGTTTTACTGTTTTAGAAAATCCTTAGAAGGAGGTGCCATGAGTGTTTGAAGTGCTGCGTTGTACTGAATAATTACAAGCCGAGTGGAAAAAAATGTTAAATCCTTTTGGTCATATTCTTCTGAACTTCCATATCCACGAAAATGTCAAGTTTCGCTATAACTCGAAAACTGATTGATGGATTTGAAGGTTTTTTTTAATGTTTCATGGGAAATCATGAAAAAAAAAATTTCAATGATTTTCAATTTTATAAGAGTTGTCTTTTCTTCGGTTATTTTTTCAGGCTTGTACATTTTGAAATGAATTTGAGGATGAATCCTTCGTACTTCGTAAGAACCTCATTGTACAACTTCCGGGCACGTCATTTGACCACTAATCCTGCTTCAGTGTCCTGTTTGGTTGCTTACTGTGCAGAATCTTGAAGACCATTCCTTTTGACTTGCTTTGGCTTTAGCTGGCATTGAATATCTTGGCGATATCATAATCCGATAGCCCCGGGTTTGCCCCAATCGTTCTCAACAACTTTAAATGTAACCTCCAATCCTAAGTTAGCTTGTTATAATCCTGTCGATCGATAGTATGCCACTCAGGGAAATGTCTGAGAACGCTGTAGATTTAGCCAATTTTAAAGACCTCACGATTGTGGATCCTGACCACGTCGGATTTTCGAAGTGTTCCTAAAATAAGTTTCGGTTCGCAGCTTCCATCAAGTATAACTTCTTATAAACAAAATAAATCGTGACGAACATTTCAAAACAAACTGCTCTCAAGATATTCCAGATCCGACCACTACACAGTTTAAAAGAAACATTTAATTTTCTGTGTTATCTAATGCACATATTTGGCATGCTAGATTTGACATAAATTCATGGGATATTTAATGTAGATTTAAGCCAGATATCGCTGAGATCAGGTCTGATTGCAAACAATTTCGTTGTTTACGCTTGCTTTAGCTTACAAATGAACGAAGGGAAATTTTTACACGTCTGCTAAAATTCATTATTTTTTCTGTGTATGATTAAAATGACTCAAGCCTTACTGTGATTGGGGTTTGCCCGCGCTTATTGTTGTAGTCCATCTGTGTGCGAGTTCTTATTTGATAGATGTACTATTTGTATTCGTGCTGTTTGTTTTGGAAAGGATTAGGTGATCGTATTTGCCGGATGGCGAAGCGCTACTCCTGTAAAAACATTCAAACACCATTAAGCATCTACAGGGCGCAGCTTGCCATACCAAACGAAGACAGAACATCATCAATCATTCCCGGTGAGATCTGTCTGATTATAATTAAATCCGAATGACTGCTAAAAAAGTGCTTTAGAATAGTATGCTTTGATGATGGAATTGTATATGCGGGTCTTATGGCAAGTGAAATCGACTTCGAAATGGACGTAAGTGACCAGGCAATCCGAAGTGAATCACTGGAAACCAACAGAACAATCACCTTTCAACTCCCGGACTGAAAAGGTTTTCAGTACCAACAACTTTCAGTTTAACTGCAAACAATTTTCTTCCCCAAATACACTGAGGTTGGCGTTGGATAGCTGTTGGAGGTCAGCTTTGACGTATGTTTCGTCATCCACCACAAAGCAACTGTATCTGGTCAACTTCTCCGTGTAGAGCTTCCCAGCGCGCTTGTGATCCAAAGTTAATCGGTCGTTGAATCTTTACTGTAATCTTGAGACGGTTGAATTCCAGATTTGCAGCACATTGGGAAAGCTTCGGATTTTCCATGTGAGCGTACAATATTTTTTCACGCGTCTTTACTTGCATCTTGGCCGCAACGAACGACACAACTACGTAATTCACAAGATGTAATCAATACACATCAAAGAGGAACTATGCAAAAATTGGTTAGAAACGAACCAGTGGAAAAAAAGTTACAGTCAGTCGTAAGTGTTGCAATAATTTCGCGTTCGCCCGTTACTCCAGCCTCAAGCTAGGTGTCACATAATAAAGAAATAATAATATAAAGAAACCATTTGGCTCTGGGACGTTCCGGAAAAATTTCACTCTACTAAATTGGTGGTTGAGTTGATTGGGATCAATCAAAAAGGCACCCTACATTGTTCAAGTGGAAGTCGTTTGACACAAATCGGTTGATGAAACAAATACAACAAACGCACAGACCAATATTAGATGCCCAGGTTGAAGAAGGCGGTGATCTGATAGAAGTAAAAAGTTGAATTATTTAATTTGAAGATGTTTGTCGTTTGCAAATTTAACAATTTCATTACCACCGTAACTTGCTGCAATATGTCGTCTAAAGGAAATAAAGCTAAGCACTTGGAAAATTCCGAAATTTTAGAGAAAGCTCAGACATGTTCGAAAAATCCAAATTGTTCAATATGTCCATTATTATAAAGCAAGATTCGAGCTCTTCAGTTGGATAAGAGAACTTCAGAATAGCGCACACTGGTTTACACGACGAGAAACGTGCTCGTGTGAGTTTTACGACGCGCGGACTAAAAAAATCGTCCTTTTTTTGGCTACGCAATTTTTCGAAGAACCAATGGATTAATGCTTATAATTATATAATCTATAAATATAAGCATTTCAGTACAGTCTTTTTGAAGAATCAAAAAGACAAAAAATAAACTTTTGTTTTCTGGCTCGGGAAGTACAAAGTAATTGCATATTAAAGCACCCCTCGAGCCATAGGAAAACCCCGAAACCACTCGCGCCCTTTGAAGGAAAAATATGTGTTGGCTCAAAAGACGCAAATATTCCTCCATGGCGTTGAACTTGAGTTCAATTTGTTTGAGCACTCGTTCATTGAGAGCGCGGTTTCTCTCTCAAACTCATGTTTACTCTGCACTTCGAACGCGAGAGAAATGAGCTCAAGGTTTTGAGCTTGACATAGATGAACTCAAGCGCAAAACATCGTATCTGCACATAAGTTTGAACCTCAAGTGCGAGCATCTTGGTCCTAAACTTGCGGGGCTTGCTTCATTTTCGGAGTTGGGCTCAACTACGTTTGAACATAACCGTTTAGATTCCCATTTATTTTTTTCGGAAGTTCAAGCTACACCATTGGTGCCGTCGAAGTTACCTATTTCGAATCCTGCTTGTCGGCGGATGTCTCAGACCACATTGATTAGAGCAACGGCATCATGTTCGGTGTCAACACTGTCCAGGAAGTTATCGACGTAATGGTTTCGTTATTGTTCGAGCTGCCATGGGAAAGGGTGCTGCGAAATCTTTTGCGTTCTCGTTCTTCACGAACTGCGCCAGACTGGGTGAACAGGTTGCACCGAAAGTTGCGACATCCATAGCGACATCCATCCGTAGATCTGTGGAGATGATTCTGGACTGTAACGGTAGGGAAAGCGTTGTGATTGCTTGTCCGTATCTTGAATATGGATTTGATGGAATATCTCCTTTATATCACCGACGGCCGCAACGTTCCTCTGCCTGCAGCACAACAGTACTGACGTCAGTGCCACCAAAAGATCTGGTCTCTTGAGTAACATATTATTGAATCAAACACCTCCAGCTCGAGCCTTGGCATCGCAAATCAACCGTAAATTGGTGGGTTTCTTCGAATTCTTAATTCCCAGAGGCAGATACCAGATCTTGCTTGCGCCCGTTGAGTGAAGCTCGTCGGGTTTCATGCGATGTGCAATACCATTCACCTCGTAGTCTTCAAACTGCTCTATAACCCTTGTCTCGGATTCGTACTCAGTCGCGCAGTAGCGCAACGAGCTCGCTTATCTTCTTCAGCCTCCGGCTTGACTGTAACGCTGAACAACTCTACTGTGGAGAATTGCTTCATCCACTGATGCAGCTGCCGATTTCCCGAATCGCCATCTAGATGCAGCTTTAACTGTTCCAATACAGTACTGCTGTCTGACCACCATCCAAGGCGCGTTTTGGCAGCAACTGGTTAATTGTCTCTCCCCACTCGTATGCGCAATGAAGTCAGGAGTCGGGCGTGCTCTATTCCAATGATGATCCCAGCAATTGCATCGGTATAGCTGGAAGACCCTTCAGGTGTTGATAAGAGCGTTGCAGATCTTTGTACGACATCGTTTGTGCAGGCAAGCGAAGCTCTGGACTGTTCGCACATTGTGAAGTTTGAACTTCTTGCCTCCTCCTGCTACCACTACACTGACGCGTTAGGATTCAGTTTAATCTCTGTATATGTTACCAGTCGAGCTTAAAGAAAAGGCATCGATTAGTCCACAGATGTCGGCGTTAGGCGACGCAATACTGGATTCCACATTGAAATGGACCCATCATCCAGAAAGGCGTAAGTTCTGACTTCTTTACCATTACCATCACTGACAGGTATCGAAAAATGAATACGCTAAGAAATTGTGAAGGTTCTGGTATTCCACGACCCTTGGTTATCCGACGACGTTGACTGTATTATCCGAGCTACGGGCTCCAGAAGAGTGCAAACGTTTATGGTGATATATTTTGCACCCGTCAACGCTTTGCACTCCTTTTTGGCACGGCATGGCCATTTTCTGTGCGGTACTAGGCAGCTTCTGCACAGATTTTTCTGTTTCACCTATTTCCAACTACTACCGATATCGAGCGCCTTAAACTGTCCGCTATCGTATGGTTGACCTTGTCACAGTACAGACAAGTTTTCACATTTAACTCCGGCCCGTCGTTCTCAGCTATTGACAGCAACTCCTTTTCAGGTTGTTCAGTTGAGTGCACATACAGCTCTTGGTTCTCCTTTCTCGTTTTGTTGGTCTTATCGGTAATGGAGAGGCTAGCAGCCGCCTGAGTTACTTCGTGTTGCTGGATTCTACACTTTCTTGCCCCTTCTTCCTCCTGGATCCTGCGCAAACGTAAGGCTTTCTGTTCCTCCATCATTTGCAAGTTGAGCCCAACTCGCGCTCAGTGTTTGCTGGCGGAAGAACGGCTGACTGATGAACGGACGCGGCTTCTCGACTCGTCTATATGGGTACTGATCATACTTCCAACAGCGGTTTAGATCTGCAATAGAGTCCGTTACTCCAGCACAGCTATAGTGTATCCACGTCTCGAGCCTATCACAACCGACTAGATTATATGCTTTGTCAGGCCGATCGCATCTGGTGCAATGTTTTCCGACAGCTTTTCCGTCCATCTTCAGTCAGGAAATCCACTTCTGACTCCAGAAAATCTGGAAGTTTGTTTCGGACAGTTTAAAGGGTCTTGCCCACAGACGGAATACAAAGTAATGTAGACTAACATATTCGTGTTCCTTTCTTATTTGAGGTCCGAAATTGTCTTCTGGCCACCGCCGACTAATTGATATTATTGCTGCCCTATCGAATGTATGAATCAGTATCGCTAGTGTTTCAACTATTTCAATTTTTACACACGTTAAACTTCTCTTCACATAGTTTACTTGGGTAATGATGCGTTTAATTCACTAACTCCGTACTATAGCTCCTATCTGTGATTTAGGATTTAGGTTTGACAAAAAGCATTAGGAAATTTGGTCTCTAATTCGCCTTACATTACAGTTTTATTTTACATTGTCTAGATTTAGTTCACTTAGGCCTAGGAACAAATTTTTGGCATATCATACATTCAGATTATAACTTGTTCACTAACTATAGCGGTCTATCAACCAGTATTCATTAAACTATAGCTAATGCCTGAGTTCCGACCTTTTGAAGAAAAATAGAGCATCACTTAACCTTCTCAGACCGGATGCTCCCAAAGACCATATTCAAATACATGTTTGACCTGTACCCCAAACAGGGATTGATTAGATTAGGTTAGATTAGATTTGTTCACCAAACAGGGCATTCTGTTTAACTATTCTCTCCAACTATTGATTTTCGTTTTCTTTTGATATCTACTGAAGGCTACGCGGGTTCTCCGTGTCGTCTTAACGTAAATACCAAATCCTCCCTACGGTTGCATGGACGTGGCCACTTGAGCGATCTTCGAGGAGATTTTTGACTGAAGAAGCGTATCAGTTACTGGATCCGTTTCATGGTGACATGCAATGTCTCCAACGAATTAGTCCTTATCGTAGCTCCATCCACGAGGTGTGCAAACGCCAATGTTAATGCTAATGCTACTTCACTGACATCTACTGTCTATTCGATTGACGAATATGCATCGGGGGGTGCTGAGCTCACGCCAATAACTGACACTGCGGTGCTGAACTCATTGAACAGTGGTCCCGCAACAACCACGTTGCGCTCCGCAGGGAAGGCATGCTTGACGAGTAACTTCAGCCGCTGCCTTAAGGTGGCCACTTGCGCTCCGACACGGCCGGCCTCGACTTCCGCTTCCTCAAGACGATGTCCAGGTTGACCAAATACTTTTTGACCGCCTGGCCGGTCGACTGTATTCTGTTGACACAAAGTGCGGCGCGATGACGGACTTTTTCGCTCTGGAGTGAAGCCGGTAGTAATAACAAACCATCGAGCTTATTTGCTTCACTGTTGGCTGCCGTAAACGACCTGACAGAGCTTCTGTATATCATTTTTTCCGTATATAGTTTTCTTATATTCGTTGACAATTCACCGTTAGAACCACCACCAGGTGGCAGAATAATCGCATGAAAAATCGGTGAACTTCGTCTCTTTTTTTTAATGCAAGCTGTTCCGTGACCCACCTGCGGTCCACTCATAGAATGAAAAACCCTGGATTAGATAGATTAGATTAGGCAAAACACTTGACCGTCCGGCAGCAACATCACTAACATCTGAAAGACCTACAGCACTTTTTTCGGGTGATGACTATTCTTTGGCGATTTAAAAATCTTAACAATGATGCCGCACGGTGCAAAAATTTCCCGCTAAATTTTCCGACAAAAATCGAAAACTCGAAATCCTAGAAGCGCTAGAGATTTCATGTATTTGGGGAAGTTTGCTACTAAAACGGGTTTATGCCTCTTGCAGTTCGGCCTAGGGTAAACAACTGCCGGTCGTTAATTGTTCTTCACATCGACATGTCAGTGCGCCAAAACTACTGAAATTTCCTTGATTTGCAAGGTAAAAACAGTGATTTAAGTATCTTACTACGAAGTTAAAGCAAAGGCCGAATCCTAGATCATAGACCCACATTAGAGCACTTACAAAAAAAGATTCATCTCTTGGCGGGCAGTGGTAACTAGGTTGGTACGTATTTAAGATTATAAAAAAAAGTAACTTTTTATTCTCATGAGATACAAAACAAAATCTTCTTCACAAAAAATGTAGATCATCTCTTGGGGGAGTGGTAAGGGAGAGAGATTGAGAGAGATAAAAAATTAGATCATGGGGGGGGGGGGGGGGGGAAGGGAGAGAAGGAAGGATATGGAGGGAAGGATAATGGATGTTGGAAAGTAGAAGGAATGGAGAATAAAAGATAAATGAGGGATATGGGATGAGAGTGAATGAAGAAGGGTGTTCGATCAAAATTTGTCAAACAGTAATGTGTGTGAGTCGATCAAAGTTTTTATTATAAGTCAAATTCTTTTTTTTCAAGTTCATTATACAGAATACAGGAGAAAATTCAGCTAAGCTTCCTTTTTACATGAATTGCCGGTCTTTCGTTTAACACCTGCCTAAGGATTTTGTACCGTCTCCTTGTTCACTTTATTCGCCGCAGAACGCCAGTTTGCCTTGAACTGTTTCTCGCTCACAACAGCTTTTTGAGTCTTCTTAAGGGTCCGCTTGACGATGGCCCAATATTGTTCGATTGGGCGGAGCTCTGGCGTGTTGGGCGGGTTCTTGTCCTTGAGCACCACTTGAACGTTGTTGGCAGCATACCACTCCATGGCCTTTTTTCCGTAATGGCAAGATGCCAAATCCGGCCAAAATAGAACGGAACAATTGTGTCACTTCAGGAAAGGCAGTAGACGTTTTTGTAGGCACTCGCTCAGATCAATTTCCTGGTTGACGGTTCCGGTCGCAATGTAAACGTTGCTCTTCAAGCCACAGGTACAGATGGCCTGCCACACCAGATATTTCTTCGCGAACTTTGACAGTTTAATGTGCTTGAAAATATCTGCCACCTTTCCCCGTCCGGTTGTCGTATAAAATTCCTGTCCAGGAAGCTGTTTAAAGTCTGACTTGACGTAAGTTTCATCGTCCTGTACCACGCAATCAAACTTCGTCAGCATCGTCGTGTACAACTTTCGCGATCGTGCTTTGGCCGACGTGTTTTGTTTATCGTCGCGATTTGGAGTCACCACTTTCTTGTAAGTCGATAGTCCAGCTCGTTTTTTAGCTCTATCCACGGTTGAAGGCGCCACTCCCAACTTCTTTGCGACATCTCGGACGGAGAGGTTGAGGTTCCGCTCGAAACAGCGGGCAACTCTTTTTGTCGTCGCTGTGGCCTCCGGCTTTCGATTTCCCCCCGATTCAGCTTTCCTGGCTGTCGACAAACGTTCACCGAACACTTTGAATACGTTGGTAACAGTTGATTTAGCCACATTCAACAATTTCGCCAACTTGGCGTGAGAGTAGTTTGGATTTTCGCCATGCACGTGCAAAATTTTGATGCGTTGCTTTTCTTCCTTCGACGACAGTTTGATAACTGAAGTGCTAATCTCAAAATCAAAATAGAGGCATGATGCTACACGCACACATCTTCAAAATGAGGGGTGTGCAAATTGTTTTAATGCACGATGAAAGGAAATTTAAAGTCGACTTGATCGAACACAGAGCGACCAAATGCGTCAAGTTTAAGTCAATGGTCGACCAAATTTTGATCGAAACACCCTTTAATCGCAGTAGTGTGGAAGCAGTAGTGTGCTTCGACACGTTAATTTACGTCGAACCTCCTAGGTACTCCTCAACACCGTACTATTTATGGCTATGACAGACCACTTGACAGATCTCTGCCCTTCGGTTCAGAAAGGGGTATGGGCGCGTTCTGCCGGCTTGGTCGCGGCAGATTCCATGTGTGAATAGGCTGCCACATCACCGTTCAAAAGTGCCTGAACCAAATGGACAGTTTGTAATGATCACTTGAAGATGCGATGGGGGATCATTGCCCTGATGTTCTCAAATGTAGCATGTAGTAAATGGTTTCTTGTCTTCTATAACTAAACGTGATGAAATGGAGTAGACGAGTGGAAATTCATCGGGAATGATCTCTCATATGCATCCGTCGAACCATTCTGATTGGCCGTTGTGAGAATATCATCATGAAAATCTGACATATGCATAGCATGTTACCAATTTTTAATGCTTATCTCCTTTCTCCTGTTCTCTTCCCTATTCCATGGCCGCGAGCGGTGCCATATGACACATCGTGAGTCTCGATATGCGCTACTAAAGTCAGCTCATCAAAAGCAGAAAGACCGAGACGACAATCTGGAGCTTCAAGGTAAGATGATTTCAAAATCAAGGTAAGAAAATCATATCATTTCTCTGAATTTTTCATATATTCATACAACACCATATATTGGGATGAAGAGAGGGACCATCAGAGCACCCGATTGAAGCGATTTGGAGAGGAAGAGTGGGACTGCCAACTTCCTGTTGTTAACATTTCGTGAGTAAAGGACGAGCTCTTCTCCCCATCTAGTGGGACTTTTTACTAGGCGAGGGCTCGGTTTTAGTGTGGTTTCTGCGAACTTGTTTCTGGAAGGAGATTCTTTCTAGACCCCTGCAGCTTTGAATTGCGAGTAAATGTAGCTGTTACGGACCCACAATACGTTTTTAGCCCTTCATAAAGGAACATGATGAAACATTTACCACAGTACAGCTTTAATCAAATGGTTTAATTAAAACAGTCCAGTGCTATAGGCAGTTACCTTGCTACATTAGATGGTAGTTCACATCATCATCATGACAGCCCACTTGACAGATGCTGCAGGCTTTTTAATGATTATTGTGATGTTTTTAAATAAATAAATAACTAATATTTTTCTTACCCATAAACCATAGTAACTTCTTCCATACAACAGCTAGGGATTACTTATCACTATAGACCTATCCATTTTAAAATGCTCTCAAAGTTATTTGAAGTTGATATTCTGAAAAATGTTTTCAGCTTTGTATTATAAACACTTGTTTTTCAGCAAAGTTGCCTGAAACTGAATGATTTACATTTTTGTAGAATAATGTGGTCCTATGGTCCTAATGAGAATGAGAAGTTGATTTTTATATATCTTTGCAAATGGAATACCCTAGTCACCACTACTGGCCAAAAGAAAGATTTTTTCATTTAGACAAACAAAGGACATCATATCTCTAGCACTAAAGGTTTTAAAGCTATCGAGTTTTGTCGAGAAATGCGACGTTTTCGACCACAGTGCGGTTGTTTAACCACTATGTCATGTAAAACAGCAGTCACGTTGTTATACCAAAAACGATACCGCCTTGAAAACAAAAATTCATCATCGAATGAAAAAACAGAACTTTTCAGAAGTAACTGTAACCATGAGGAATACACAATGATAATCGTTCAACAGCAATTGAAAGATGAAAACGAAATTCTTAGTTCTAATTTCAAATATAATCACTATCACTAACTACAAATCGGTGCGAATTAGCGGTTTAAAGCAATGTTATGTTTCGAATGATAAAACAAACAAAAAATATGAGAAAGGTGAATGGCGATGTGACTTATCGATGTGATTACGAAAATCCAAGAATATTAAAATCAACTTTGTGGAAGGTGGACAATTTTCGAATAAAGATTAGGACCCAAATTTTTCCAACGTTATAGAGCAAAGTTTTTTTTTTTTTGTTCTGAGTGACTATAGCGGATTTGAAATTAGAACCAAAATTCCATCGAATATAGCAAAAACCGAAACACTTAACGAATAAAATAAATTATCATAAAAAAAAATCGGTTTAGACAAAATATAGACACGCACACAATATGGAAAACGAAAATTTTCTTTCTGTTCTGGAATTTTAGCTCGTTTACTAATGAGGGAAGAGAAAAAACTTACGTCCGTGCTCTTTCTTCCGAGGAGCAGATAAGTGGCGAAAACATCATCGTACCGCGTGAATGTCAATGATTCTTCTATGTCTTGCCTATTATAGCCCATTGCAACTAGCGCTTCTGCACTCGCCAACCAACAACAAGCAAACAGCGGGCCGTCATCGTCGGCGTCGGCGTCGTCCATTGGTGCCGCGGGGTATCAGTTTTCGGGTTTTTCGAACACGATAGTTTTTGATTGATGATGGTTTTTTTTTATTGGATTTTTGGTATCGGCGCGTTCATGGCGATATGGTAATATGGTGATTTGGTGGTTGTGGTGGTGGTGGTGGTGGTGTGGTTGTGACGGAAAATAAGATAAAAAGAAAAAGAATAAAAATAAACACATTTTAGAAAGTTATTTCTTTCGCTTCAATCAATGGGAACCAACAACGAACAGTTAACATGTTATAATAGAGGAAACATACATATGGGTTGGTCACATTCCGAATTTGATTAGTTCTGAATATAAGATAACATTAAGGCATTCATTTGAACTTTGTTTCTTAGCTGATTAATTGGTTAGTAATTGCTGGAGTGGGTTTGCTAGCGATCCGTCACTTTTGAACACACAGGGAAACAAAGCACAAACATATTTGGGGCAATATCAATATCTTTTTTTTTTTTCAAATTCAATCATCTAATAGCCTAATATTTATTGAAGGCCCCTAGTTTTTAGAAATGAAGGATAGTCGGATCAATCTTGGTGAACGAGCAGCACGTGTGCCACGTGTGTGACTTGTAATCAAAAGCAAACCATCTTAATCTCAGGCACACTCATGCTAGCTCCGAAAGCAGATAAAGATCTATCTAACCCAACGGGCTGCTAGCAGGCTCTAGGATGTTTACTGAATGTGATGGATTGCTGCTACCGACTGTTGTATTACATTTCCTAACTAGAGTCAATAAATGCGACAGAGCCTTGAAAGTGTACTTGTGAGTGACCAAGAAGTTGGAATGGGCCGGCTCTTTGTTCGGTACGAGATTTGGAAAAGTTTCCTTCCGACTGGGGGCGGTGCTTGTTTACAACGGACGAGAATTGTGGTATTTCTTGATTGATTTCGAAGAAAGGCATTCTGTTATGGAGGTGAAATGCTAGCCTTTGTAAACACAGGATTTATTTTGACTTGTTTACTCCGGTAGGTAAGGGTTTCGAAATTTTGAGCTAGGTGTTGCAAAACAATTAATACGAATAGCGAGGTTGGGCGTATCTTTTTAGTACAACTGTTCGATCTGGACGAGTTTGTTGGAGTTGTTAATAGTTTCCCAAATAATTATCTTTTTGTAAAATAGCGTTTGTGCTTTAATTGGAAACAAATTTGCTCCCGCACATTTTTGCGTCTATCAAAACTAGACCCATAGATTTATCGGTCAATCTTAAAAAAGAGAGGTGTACACTAGGATGGCTAAACAAATTGGGAAGGCGAGGGCCAGTATACCCCCTATAAAGGTGATGACGGTCCCGCCACAAAAATCCCCAAAGGTTTGAACTGAACGATTTATCTTTAAGATAATTACAAAAAATTAATCAGATTTGCAAATAGAATCCAACTACGCCAAGGAAAGAGAAAAAAAAAAAAAGGTTTAGAAAATAACAAAGAAAAAAAAGGGGGGGGGTTTTTAGTAATGGGTGGGCGGGGGGGGGGGGGAAAAAAATTATTTGTGGTGTTGCCACAGTGGGGATCTTTTTTTTTGGGGGGGGGGGGGGGGGACCCGGGGAAAAACAATTTCTGTCGAAAGTGTATTTGTTTATGTTTACTTTCAAGTGCTGCATTCAAACATTCTATTTGTTTTATTGCAAATTCTTCAAAATGTTCGCGAAAGAAGTGATCACCAGTTTGTTGCTCGCCCAGAAGAAGCCGAAAGAGATTGCCAAGGTGGTAGGCTGCCATTTGGCAACAGTTTACCGCATAAAAAGTCCCTGCGGGATGGTCCTAAGCAGCGGAAGCCGGAAAGCGGACGTCCGCGCTTTGCACGCACGCCGAACGTGATCAAATCGATCCGTGCAAAAATTGCTCGCAACCCGGTGCGTTCCATAAGAAAACTTGCAAAGGAAGCCAATATTTCGGAGAAATCCGTGCGGAGAATCGTCAAAGAAGACCTGCATGCATCTTCCAGAGCCAGAGTGAAACGCCACTTGATTACGGACCGGGTCAAGGTACTACGAGTGACTCGTTCCAAGAGATTGCTTTCCTTGTTGAAGAAGTAAACAATGATAATCCTGTTCTCCGACGAAAAGCTTTTCAGCATCGATGCTGTGCGGCCAACAGCCGCACGGACCGGTTCATTTCATCGCAGAAAATGGAGAACGTTCCGGAAAAAGTGAAATTCAAATTTCAAACCATACATCCGGCTGGTGTCATGATGTTTGGCTTGGTGGCGTCCAACGGTTTGAAAATGCCGCCTGTTTTCATTGATGCTGGAGTTAAAATCAATACCGAAGTGTATATTGGTATTTTAAAGGACCAAGTGCTTCCCTGGATGAAGGCCAACTTCTCAGAGGACCAAAACGTTGTCCTACGGCAGGATGGAGCGCCGTGTCACACGTCCAATCGAACCCAACAATGGTTGAACAATAACATGAAGTTTTGGCCGAAGGATTTGTGACCCCCTACTAGTCCAGATCTTAAACCGTTGGATTATTCGATTTGGACATATGTTGAAGCACGAGCCTGCAAAACATCACACCCTAGTGTGAAAACCCTGAAGTCAACCATATGGTAGTCAATGTCGGAGGACTACGTCCGAAAGGCATGCTCTGGCTTCCGGCGTCGGCTCGAGGATGTTATTAATATAAATGGAGGACACATTGAAGAAATCTGTTTAAAAGGACTTTATAAAGATAACTGCACTCGGAAATGTTGATATTATTGCTTGAATTAGCTGAAAATGGGATTTGAAAGAAATAGAACAAATTTTCGCATTATTTTCTGCCGCACCCTGTACAACGAACTCAGCTCGATGAACTGAACACATGTGTATGTGTGTGTAGCGTATGTGTGTAACGAAATTTCTAAATCACTTTTCCAAGCAACTACTGAACCGGTGTGAATGAAACAACCGCCAAATGGAAGGAATTGCAATCCAATACGTCGGTTTTGAATTTAATTGGCATCGGTTCTCTGATTCTGGAGACACCCCCGGGGAAGTGGCAAATTTCCGACATAGATCAAATGAGATTTCAAAAATAAGTCCGACGAGAATGATAACAAAAGTCCAGAACCACATTGGCCTCATCCGGGTTGAAGTTCTGGCTACTTCCGGGAAAGTGGCCAAATTTGGATTATGATCAAAACCCATCAGAAAACATGAGAACTCAAAAATAACTGTATTGGTAATGACATCGTGTTTCCAAGACCACACACATCCGGGTTCGTATTGCTAGTACTCCCAGAGAAGTGTAAAAAGGGCCAGAGTTCACGATAAGTGGATAAATGTATGTTTTTTTTTTTTCAAATAAATTTACGTAATGTGAGAACGAATTCACTATAGTAATCCATTTGTGGATTCGACTAGCCACTGCGACACTGAGGAAAAACGTAAGTCTCTTTTCCGACTTAAAATTTGTCCTGCAGTAGTCTCACAACGTGCAAAACGACATGGCTTCCACTTCGAAAAACGTACCAGATAGCGACAGGAACATTCCAAAGTGCGGCGTCGGTCATGGTTTGGCAAATTTTCGCTCAATTGAAAAAGGCGTTAATGTGAACACTATAGATTATAAAACGGAAGTTTTGGAGAAAGTTGTCAAATCTGGTATCCGGTCAATGTTTGGAAATGAACACTACGTGTTCCAGCAAGATGGAACACCAACCCACATGGCAAATCTTGTCCAGGGTTGGTGCTACCTTGTGATCAAAAAGTTCCGGTAATTTGAAAAAAAACGCATTTATTTCAATTTTTAATTGATATCTTTATTATCGCCTTCAAAGTACTCGCCATTAGAGGCAACACACATATGCCAGCGCTTTATCCAATCATCCATACATTTTTTATAGGCCGATGAATGTATGGCTTTCAGTTCTTCCAGCGAATTCTTTTTTATCGCATCAATCGATTCAAAACGCCTACCTCTGAGCGGAATTTTCAGTTTTGGGAAGAGAAAGAAGTCGCACGGGGCAAGGTCTGGTGAATATGGTGCTTGTTTGATGGTATTGGTGGAGTTCTTGGCCAAAAATTCACAAATAGTGAGCGCGGTGTGTGATGGAGCGTTATCGTGGTGTAAAATCCACGAATTATTGCGCCACAATTCTGGCCTCTTCTTTCGAATTGCCTCACGCAAACGTCTCATAACTTGTAAATAATACTCTTTGTTAACCGTTCGACCTTCTGGAAGGAATTCAGAATGGACGACACCGCGAAAATCAAAGAAAACGGTCAGTAAAACTTTAATTTTTGGAGCGACTTTGTCGTGATTTTTTTGGTTTCGGCTCATCTTCGGCGCGCCATTCGGACGATTGTTGACTTGTGAGCATATCAAATTCATATACCCACGTTTCATCACCAGTTATGATGCGTTCCATGAATGTGGGATCGCTATCTGCGTTCGCAATCATCTGTTTAGCGACCTCAACTCGATGCTGTTTTTGCAAAAAATTCAGCTCTTTTGGAACAAGTCGTGCTTCAATGCGTTTCATGCCCAGAATTTCCGTCAAAATGTGTTCGGTCGATCCAAATGAGATATCAAGGAGTGCAGCTATCTCCCGAATGCTAATTGAGCGGTTTTCCATAACTAAATTCTTCACGGAAGCGATGTTTTCATCGGTAGTTGAGGTCGATGGTCGTCCAGAACGCGGCATGTCACTCACGCTTTCACGGCCTTCTTTAAAGTCTTTGTGCCAAACAAATGTACGATTTTGTGACATAGAGTCCTCACCAAAGGCTTTTTGCAACATTCTGAGCGTTTCCGCTGCAGAAAATCCGTTTGCAACACAAAATTTCACACAAACGCGTTGTTCCAATTTTTTATCCATGGTAAAAATCGCCGAGCGTCTATTTTTCGACTAACAAAAGCAGTTGTCAAAACAAAACTAATGGATAATTTGCTCTCACACTTTGACAGAATATCAGAACTAGTGTTGCCATCTTACACTAAAAGATTTTACCGAAAAAATAAAGGCGGCCTTTTTAAATTGAAAATTACCGGAACTTTTTGAAGGATCTCGAACCTTCTGGATTGGTTGGTTCCCGAACGGCTGGTGGACGTAGTAAGTCCAGACTGGTTCGGATTGTGCGCCCAAACATAATATCGGACGGAGATTTGCCTTCTGGTGCCGACGCATTCGGTGTTGTTCGGTAGCTCAACAGAAAGATGTCCAGTGCTTCCTGAATTCATCCTTTCCTCTCTCGAATCTTCTTCACTGCTCGCTTGAAGGTGTCCACGAAACGCTCGACTTGCCCGTTTCTGGCATACCGAGGCGAGCGAAGAGACTCCGTAGGATTCCGATGGTTGCAGTAGCTGTGATCGACTTGGTCCTGACGATTTCCACCCACTTCGAGTACGAATCGACGCTGAGAAGGAAGTACTCTCCTTCGATTGGTCCAGCGTAGTCGATGTGAACGCGCTGCCATGGATGCTTTGACTTGGGCCACGACAGCGGCGGTGCTTTGGGTGGACTCTTGGCTACAGCTGCACAATGACGGCATGCTTTGACATGCGCTGCGATGTCCGAGTCGATCGACGGCCAGTAGACGAAGCTACGCGCAATCGCCTTCATGCGCTGGATTCCCGGATGGCCACGATGGAGATGGTGTAGGCAACGCATCCGGAAATCGGTCGGAATTACAAGACGTTCGGCAAACATCACGCACCCTTGAACCGTAGAGAGCGAATCACTTCGGTCGAAGAATTGCTGGATCTCACGGTCCGGAATGGCCGTTTTTGACTGAGGCCACCCGTGTTGAATGTAGCGAAAGACCTTGTTGAGTACACAGTCGGAACGGGTTGCGTGCTGTATTGCCCTGAAAGTGAGAGGAAGTGCGTTAACTGCATCTAATGCAATAGATCTTACATCGTTCTCCGTGATGATGCTGGCTACGACGAAGTCTTCCTCTGGCTTGACGTACTGATTAATCAGCCGAGACAGGATATCGGCGTTCCCGAATTTCGTCGTGTTCACGTAGACGATGTTGAAGTCGTAGAGCAGTAACTGTAAAGCCCAACGTTGAAGCCGGTTTGCCGTGTAAACTGGGATGCCGTTTTTCGATCCAAAGATCCGTAGAAGTGGAGCATGATCCGTTTGTAGGGTGAAGCTCCGACCAAACAGCATCTTGTGGAACTTGGTCACAGCGAAGATGATCGCAAGTCCCTCACGATCTGGCTGACTGTAGGCTTGTTCAGCGGACGTTAGAGCTCTGGATGCGTGCTGCACGACCTTGATTGATCCGTCTGGGAACTTGTGGCTGATAGTTGCGCCAACTCCAATCGATGACGCATCCGCTGCTACCACGATCTCGCGTTGTGGGTTGTAGTGCGTCAAAAGCAAATCGGAGGTGAGGATTTTCTTGAATGTGGAGAAGGCTTTGTCGCATTCCGCTGACCAGACGAACTTCTTGTCGGCTTTGAGAAGCTCATCCAGCGGATACCGCAGCGTACGCATACTTGGGACGAACTCCGGAGACGTCTGTCGGTGCCGGCATGTTGCAGATGGCTTCGACTTTCGCTGGATCCGGACGCAGACCTTGCTCGTCGATGAGATGTCCCAGGTATTTGATCTGACGCTGGCCGAACGAACACTTTTCCGCTTTGATGGTGAATCCGAACTCACTAATTCGACGAAGGACTGCTTGAAGGTTGCGCCAATGGCCCGCTTCGTCGACTCCGCCTACAAGAACATCGTCGAGATATCCCGAAGTACAGCTGAGTCCAGCGAGCATCGTGTCCACGAGCTGCTGAAACGCTCCGGGTGCCGCCTTCACTCCTGGTGGAAGCCGATTGTAGCGATATAGACCTCGATGCGTATTGATGGTGAGTAACTCCCTACAGCTTTCGTCCACCTCCACCTGCAAGAATGCATCTGATAGATCGATTTGACTGAAGACCTTGCAGTTCGCCAGCTTGGCGAAGATATCCTGCGGCAGAGGAAGTGGGTACTGATGAGGCTGCAGAGCGTCGTTGAGACCAGTGGAATAGTCTCCACAGATGCGGATTGCACCACTTGCCTTGCGAACAACGACGATTGGAGCTGCCCACTCTGAGAAATCGACTGGAGTGATGATATTGGCACGTTCCAGCCGGTCTAACTCCGTGTCGACGGTGCTGCACATAGCGTAAGCTACCGGCCTCTTTGGTCTGAAGACTGGGGATTTACCATCCTTCAACGTAAATTTTACCTTCGCCTTCGAACACAACCCTGGTTCATCGCTGAAAACCTTAGGAAAAGCTGCCTGGAGAGAGGTGATCGATGTTGGATAGCTGCTGAGCTGATTGCAAAACTGATCCATAGGCACCGATCCGAGGTTGAACGTGTCGATTAGGTCCAGTCCAAGCAGATTGAGCTGCTGCTTGACCACGAAGAATCGACCTTCTCTTTTCTCTCCCTTGATCGCAACTTCGCATGAACACTGGAACTCCAGGTTCAAGGGTTTGCCAGATGCTGTAGCGGCTTGAACAACGGCTGGACTGGCTGCTGGTTGTCCGATCTGCCTCCATGTCTGCTCGGAGATGACGCTGATATCCGACGCAGTGTCGAGTTGAAGACTGATTTGCCTGCCGTTCACTTCCGCTTTCACAAATCTCCTTCGCTTCCGGACGTTCTTCACCTGTACGCTTCTGGTCACCAATGGCTTCGACGAGTTCCGCTTTCCTGGGGATCTAACCTTTTTGGCGCTGGAGCAATACCCGTCTTTGTGACCTACCTGACCACAGTCCTTGCAGCGATTTTTGAGGAAGGGACAGTCCTTGGAATAGTGCATGGCGCCGCAGTTCCAGCAAGGCGTTGCTGGACCGACACTTCGCTGATTCGAGAACCTTGACTCTGGTGATCCTCGTCCCGAGCGGGAATGTTTCCCACCGAACTGTTTCCGCTTCACTGCTTGCACTGCTGTTGACGAAGACGCTGCCTCTATCATCGCTGTGTCGTGCCTGAGGTTCAGAAGCCGTTGACATTCATCCGAAATCTGCTCCAGAGTTATGTCATTCCGCTCCTCGATTCTACTCAGCAACCGTGTCCGTACTTCCGCATCGCTTTCCGCTTTCAGCCCGCAGACGAACACGAGGCATTTGAACTGGTCCTCCGAAAGCCTCCCTAGTTCGAATTCGACACACAGCTTGTTCACCCGGCAGGCGAACGTTTTATAGTCTTCGGTAACTTGCTTTGTGACTTGCAAGCACCGGTACCGTTTACTTATCACCGACTCTGGCATGCCAAATAAACTTTTCAGTTTACTTACCGTGTCGTCGAACTTCACCTCGTTGGGGCTTTTCGGTAGGATGTAGCTGGTGTACCTCTCGTGCTCTGACGGACCCAATTTCCGTAGCAACAATCTCACTTTTGCTTCATCGTCGAGTCGAACGGCGTCTTTGGCGAATAAATCTTGATAGCGCACGTACCAACCTGCAAACGTGACGTTTTGATCCGGCTCGTACCGAAATTCACGAATGTTACTCGCCAACGAATCGAGAATTTGCTCCGGGTTTGTCGGCACATGAACATTGATCGCCGACATCGCCGTCCTGAACATTTGCTCCTGCTGCTTTAAAAACGACTGCTGCTGCTGCATCTGCATTTGCATTTGTTGCTGCATCTGCTGTTGCATTTGTTGCTGCATCTGCTGTTGTATTTGTTGCAGAAACTGCAACGTCGCAGGGTCGATCGACGGAATGTTTTGTTGTGGTTGCTGCTGTGGGTGGTGAGGTTGTGGTTGCTGGAACATCGGCGGGCGGAGAATTGAATTTAATTGCGGCTGCTGCTGCATATTCACTCCCGGCTGAATGTTTGGCACTGCTGGATCCTGCTGCAGTCCATTTCCCGGCACTGATTGTGGCTGCGGGTCACTCTCCGGTGAAAACATGCTGTCGTTCGCAACTCTTCTCCTTTTCCGTGAACGAAACACTTTTCACTCACTCGCGCGGAATGTTCTCAACGTTTTTTTTACTTTTCTCGTCGCCACTGTTACGGTCGCGCAAACGGGGTGGTCGTGTACATCATGTACAAATAAAACACACGCGAACGTAATCAAACATAAAAATAAAACTACATATATTAGACAAATTAAAACTGACTGTTATTCACGGGAAGCGCATACGAAACAAGATGACGGTCTACTGTTGTGTTGTGTCGTTTGTTGTTGTTATGCTGTTTCGCGCATCGACATGGTAACTTTTACACGGTTTTATTTTACGCGGTTTGTTTTCGGCGATAACTCCAGAACGGAACAACTTATCGACCTAATTCGAATCACATTTTTCGTTTTGGGCAAAAAGTAATCATATGGCAGTTTTTCAAAAAAAAAATCACAATTTTTGGTGTAAATACTCAAAATTTTAAGAACTGTCTTTCGACCATTGCATGATGTTACCTTTTCATGCAATGGTCGAAATACAGTTTTTAAAATTTTAAATGCAAACAAAATCGAAGCAGGTTTAAAATGTTCATGCATGTGAATTGATCAACTCTATTTTGTCTTTATTTACGCGGTTTCATAGTAAAAGTGGAACGTATCCCCCGTGTAAAGAAGAGCTTAGTGTATAACTTTTTATTGAATGGGTAAAAATTTATGAAATTTTGGGTAAAACTAGTTTAGAGTGTAATGTTTCGTCACAATCTATCTAGTGGTTATTGAGATGACTTCCAAGCAAGAAGTGCTTCGACAAAAAATTATAGGCGCGGTCGAAGAAATTCCAGGCCAGTCCCACAGGTGGATCGCAAAATAGTTGGGATTCGACAATTCGACCGTGTCCCGTGTGGTAAAATCGTTCAAGGAGACCCAGATGACCCAGCAGTGAGCTGTCAGCGGAAGAAAAGCGAAGACGAGCGACCCCGTGAACGCAAGGAAGGTGAGAGATTGCTTCAAGTGGCCAAAAAGGTCAATTCTTCCGTCTGGTTCGTCCAGCAGACAATGAAGTGGGCCGGACTTCATGTCTTCAAGGTAAGGAAGGCGTCTAACCGAACCGATAAGCAGAATACGGTGGCCAAATCCTGCGCCAGGAAACTGTACCGCGAGTGGTTGATGCAACCGAAATGCATCGGTATGGACGACGAGACGTACATTAAAGCGGACTTCAAGCAGATCATCGGCCTGGAGTTTTTCGTCGGCAAGTCCCGCCTGGATGTTCCGGAGAAGTTCCGGGAGAAGAAGGTCGACAAATTTTCCAAGAAGTAGTAGTGGCAGGCAGACTGTGGGTGCGGCAAATTCGCAAGCCATCAGCGGCCAAATATACAAAGAAGAATGCCTCCAGAAGCGCCTGCTGCCCTTCCTCCGGTCCCACGAAGGTGATCCGGTCCCACGAAGGTTTATTTATTCCCTGAGAGTTTTAAAAATATCCGACTGAAAATGAATTTTTGGTGATAATTTTTGTCTATTGCATTTTTTCGAGTACAATCTTTATTGCATTTTGTTAATGTTGCAACACAAGTTGATAAAATATGTGTACGTTAAAACTATCTAAACATAGGTGTTTGTATACAAGGAGGACCAGTATGGTATATTGCCTTCCTATTTTTCAATGCTGCACACCCTTGCACACACATATCTTGGACAAATTCTAGCCTTTAGTAATTATTTGTGGGTGATTAAATTCAAGAGCACCCTGTTTGATCGTCAATGCGCCCTAAAAGCCCTGTCAATGAAATGCTACTACTCAAACACTTTCACCAAGGGCAATTTCGCTCTGTTAGATCAACCAAACTCTTTTGATTGATTTTTAACCATTCACAAATCAGTACAATCAAAAATTGTTCTATAAGTTCGAATACAATATTTCACGATTGTTTAGATGTGCACCATGTACAAATTCGGTAAAGGCATTAGTGTCAGCTTTAGCTTGATGTCTACACTAACGTATGTGCGAGTGGTGACTGTCTATCAGTTCTTTTTGGTTAATACGAGTGATGGATCGATATTGGGAAATCGTCGTGAACTGTTTTTTTGAACGGTGACCGACCCGGCGAAATATTCAGACGCCTGAAATCTCTTGGAGTTAAGCGGAACTTTGTGTATTCCAGTATCAAGGGAGACCAGGAGAACACTTCGATCGCGCATCGTGTCGACAACGTTCGGCAAGGACGCGACGAATTATCAAGCCCGTGAGGAGCGAATCCAGCGCAGAAAGAACCGCTTAATGCGGAAACTGGAAACTGGCTACTGATGTCCACGGAAACCGTTAACAGCAGAGTTTGGTGGTAAGGCTTACAAAAATCGTAAGATCCGTGGCGTCTCGGAAGTCTTCACCAAAAAGAGTTTGGATAGAGCCAAATTGATACTCTCTCGGCACGCTAGTCACGACTTCATCACGACGTCACGTTGAAAAACTGTTTGAGCTGAAGCAGCCTCACAATGAGCAAAATGATCGATTGTCAGCGACAACGAGGACAAGCATTCCTACATCTCAAATCAACATTCGTCGGTTCCAAAGTTCATCGACGAAAACGTAAAAATCAACGCGGCATACTAAAAAATGGAGGTTTTGGAGAAAGGTCTAGTCTACGATAACTCTAAGGAGATGACCACTATGTGTTCCAACAGAACGGGGCGCCAGCCCGCACATCGAATGTTGTTCAGCCACCTCCAGCGTGGTATTGCTTTGTAGCTGCGCCTTCACCGACTCTCAGGGAGGACCCAATGAGTTAGATGCAACTTTGAAGGTTTTCGGCTTGACGTGTTCCAATCTTCACGAATGATACCTAGTAGAAGTTGAAACAATTCTAGAAGCTGGATAAGGATTGTATCGAAGATAAACTGACAGTGCTTATGATGCGCTCATTCGACATGCTACATTCGACGCGTTCAACTGTCAACAACTTGATCAGCTCCTGAACTCTCGGTAAACAGTGATCGTTTTCGAGATGCCACGAATCGAAAAGAGTATTAAGATGCAAATGGTGGACACTTGGCTTCGTGAGAAGGATATCTCGATGAACAATATAGCGAAACGTTTCGGAACTCATCACGACTGCGTAAAATCTACCATCGCACGTTCGATGAGCTGCCAAGAAAAGGGAGAAAACCAGGTCCAGCTGACCCAAAATTGGATCGGAAGGCAGTCATCATAATACTTCGGAACAGATTGATTTCGAAGACTTATAAGAAGCAGAAAATAGCAAAAGGGCTGAGGAAAAATCCAGGGCAAAATCATAGCCAGAAAGTTATACAGGCGACTTTTGCAACGACCGTGTGCCTGCGTTTTGATCGATGACGAAACATATGTGAAAGAGGACTCCAGGACGCTTCCAAGACCGCAATTTTACACCAAGGTCATCGGCAAAGATGTGAGAATCTCCGAAAAGTCGTTCGAGGTTGAAAAATTTGGCTAGAAGGTTTTCGTATGGCAGGCAATTTGTTCCTGCGGCTCCAAGTCATTGGTTTTCTACACTAAAGGTACGATCAATTCCGAAGTCTACCGTACTGAATGTTTACGGAAAAGGCTGCGTCCGCAGCACAAGGTCCCTCCTTTGTTTTGGTCTGATTTGGCGTCTGGCCATTACGCTAAAACCAACGCTTCGTTCAATTGAACGCTACTGGGCTATCGTCAAGGACAACTTCAAGAAGAGTGGTAAGGAGTACAAGACCATGGAAAAGTTAAAAAATAATTGGGCAGCGGATTCCAGAAAATGCAACAAAACTACTGCTCAAAACCTCATGAGTAGAGTCAAATCCAAAAATCAGAAAATTCTGGAAATATAGTTACTTTCATTCATTTTTTCCGTTAAACTAAGAGAGCAAGACTTGAATTAAATGATACAGTTGGTTTTGATTTTTTGTTGTTTTTTCATTTCATACTTTGAGAAAAAAATTGTTGCCAGTTTCTTTTCGATACAGTCCTTAAGCTTGGATCGTTTAAGTTTTGTCTTGGCTTTCGAATCACAAGAGACCAACAGAATGAAAAGTTATCCATCGATCAGGATACGCGGAGAGTTCAACTTGAAGAACTGAAATCCGATTTCAACTCTAGCTGAAGCAAACGTGAAGCTGGACAAATCAATATCATCTGCCACCCCGGCCGAGGTTCTGGATGCGAAACAAATCAAGAAGAGGTTGCCTGCTTATCTTATTTGACACGAAATACCACAGGAGTAAAATGAATAGTTTTTGTAGCAACCCTGGGCGGAGTCATTAGAGCGCCTTGAAGTGGATTATTGCGGAATCTACGGGGTGCAGGTGGCAATAAAACTTAGCCTTAGCCAAAGACTAAGCAGGTAGATCTAACCGGTAATACAGGCGAGGATTGCAGGAGGAGATATTGATATGATATCACTACTATTTGCCTTCCGGGTATGTATTCATCTTCATGGGATGAGCAATGCCCTGCAACGTGAAACGGCACTTACAGTAGCACTTTCGCCGAGTAAGGCTAAATATTTCGTTATTTCCTGTACAATCCAAGACGCAAGTCGCAACTGTTTGGAAAAAAAACGTGCTCCAAATCCGTTGCGTTAATCAATACCCCATATTTGTCGCCCAACATCAAGGATACTATCCAATCCATTGTAGATGTAGGAGAATCTATGTAAGATTTTAAACTGGTATAAAACTCTATTATTATTATTCTTCGTTTTAGTATGTTCATATGAACTCAAACGAATTAAAAGACCGTCTATAAATAATTGTTCACCAATTTATAAAAGGATCTTGACGTCGAACACCGTTGGTTTCTCTGATCAACCCAGATAATATCTTCTATAGAGATGGGCTCACAAACACCTCGATTTCATACTGCTCCAGCCAAAGAATATGAATATTGCTTGTCTCTAACACAACTCAAAATAACAAACTAGATTTTCTGCTTACAGATGAACAATACTAAATAATCGGGCGTTACGATCCAGCCTCAGGCTGAAAGTCACGTAAATATGTAATAGCAAAATACTAAATAATAGATAAGTAAAACCTCAAACTCACAATCGTACAATCAACCGGTTAAACTAAAATCGACCCATGGAAAAGTACCCCTTGTTTTGGGTAACCAAGTGCACCACTTCGATAAGATGACACGAAAGTTCGCGTGCAAGTTTTAGCGGCTAATATCAGTTGCAATCTGGTTTGTCCATTTAGAGATAAGGCAACATTGAGGTGTGCCTGATGGGGTAGGAAATGATCCTATAATCTTCGCTTTGAGATTGCCTAGTTCTAATCAACAAGTGCTTCTTCGAAATCACGAAACAATCCAAAACACCACAATTCCTTCCTGAAACCATCCGACGATAATTGTTTCAAAATGCGTGTGGACCCCGACGTGTTCCATTCCTAAGCAATGTGTTCTCTATTCTACGTGATAAAAAAAAATGGGAATCAGGAGAACAACGAACAGTAAACAGTAACAATGAACAGAAACAGTCATTCCGGCAAACAAACACACGAATCACATTCAAATGAATAAAATGGAATCAACATTCCTTATTCGAATTGAAAATTTTAACAGAAGAAATTTCCAGAGATTAAATCATACAAAACCGGTGGGAAAACTACGAGGGGCGTAACAATTAATCAAAACAATGAATCAAATGGAACAAAATGATGGAACATTGAAAATTCGTAAACTTGGCAATGAAGAATAAACAGAATAAGTTAACAGTAGAGAAGACAGAGGTAGTGTTACAGTACTGATCCGTTCGCCCGACGATTTGACCGTCGGGCCGCGTGATGGTTGTGGCAGTTGTTGACTGTTGTAGCAGTAGCTGGTTAGTGATGGTGGTCGTGGTAGTCCTCCGGGAAAATGACACTCTATTAGCTAGAGAAGTGGTGGTACGGAGGCTCTAGGAGCCGTCGTGCTGGAGGAAGAACTGAACTTAAACTTTGAGCCCGGAAGCTTGTTGGAGCTCTGTTCTTCGGCTGCAAGATTCGCTCGATTATAATATACAAAGCGTTCTGGGCTATAGTTCTGAGAGATAGAGAGGGGGTAAATCAAGAAAACCGAAACGAAGGCCTTGGTCGTTTGGAGGGAAATTTACTTGAGTCAAATTAGGAAAAATGAGTGGGAATGTTGGCACACTGATCAGTACCATATATTTCTTCGATGTGAAAAGGTTAACGTTAGAATGTATCAAATGGGTCTTCGGAGTTTTATGTTTCTAATCAGAGAAATTAGACAGAGCAGTTTTGGAAGAATTCTTCGAAAAGTGAAACAAAAACAAAACTACACAAATATTCGAATAACTCAACGTAAACGATGAAAAAACGCACGACATTATCGGCACGTTGTGATGGTAACAATTTTGTAACAAAACAAAACCAAAAAAACACACATGGCGGGAGTCGGTCCAACGAGGAGTGTGGTGGGAGACTATAAAAATCGATAGTTTGGTTTCTTTTTAAATATGTGTTCATTCACATGTGGAGGGGAGGAAACGGGGTGAAACGAGCGAGAACACGAGTTGGAGATAAAAATACACGGAATTCAAAAACGAACGGAACGAAACGGAAAAGAACACGAAACGGATTTACGCCAGCAAGTGAATAGTATTAGTGTGGAATACAGTACCCGTCTTACCTATCCGTTTCTGATCTTTCAGATCGGGTTTAGGTTCAATAAAGGGTATCAGCTCGTCGTCCTCGTAGCCCATGTTCATCCACTTATCCTTCATAATGGACTCGAGGCTAGCCCGTTTAGCCGGATTGAGGACGAGGAATTTCTTCAGCAGGTTTTCGCAGTCTGTCGACATGTAGAAGGGAATTCTGGAAAAGGTAGAAAGCAGAACACAGCACCCATTAGCATAGTCGTCACGCAAACATTTTCCCCGACGCGCGGTAATTACCTGTATTTTCCCCGAAGGACACGTTCCCGCAGTTCTCGTAGCGTCGCACCATCGAACGGGAGCGACCCACTGACTAAGGTGTACAGGATGACGCCGAGCGACCACACGTCCACCTCGGGACCGTCATACTTTCGACCCTGAAACAGTTCCGGTGCGGCGTACGGAGGTGAACCACAGAAGGTATCTAGCTTCGAGCCGGGTGTGAATTGGTTCGAGAAACCAAAATCGGCAATTTTGATATTCATTTCACTATCAAGCAGCAGGTTCTCTGCCTTTAAATCTCTGCAAGTGTAAAGTTGGCCATTAAAATAAGTGAAAAAAAAATCGAGTCCGACTGAACCTACCTATGTATAATTCGCTTCTGGTGGCAGTACTGGACGGCGGACACGATCTGTCGGAACTTAGCGCGAGCCTCTTTTTCCTTCATCCGACCGTGCAGGACAAGGTAGTCGAACACCTCGCCGCCGGACGCGTACTCCATCACTAAGTAGAGCGTCTTCTCGGTTTCGATCACTTGAAACAGCTTGACAATGTTGGGGTGGTCCAGCAGTTTCATTATTCGCACCTGTGTGGGACGAGAAAAAGACGGGATAGAAAATTAATAGGTGATATCTTATTTTGGGTCACAGAAAAGACAATAATCCATCTATAAAAGGTGCTTCACTTTAAGCCTCGACAGCAATTAGTAAAACTTCTAGTCGGGCAATGGAGGGAGGGTGGTTTCCAACAACGGCATAAACAATTTTCTCTTTCGTTGAATGTGAGAGGGGTGGAATAGTTGACTTTTCCACTTCTGCTTGAAATAATGCGACCTTGGTTACCACTTTGGAGCACGCACAGATGAAATGGTACGATATTATATAAATCCGGGTGTGAAGGGTAATAAACTATGTAAGTTATGGTTGGCAATGTTCCAAAAACAATCCATGAAAAGTTTCAAATTTTTCGAAAATCGTTCAGCTCGGACGGCTATCGACTTGAAATTTCGTATGGGATTTTGACTTTTTCAGTATGGGGAAAGTAGCACTTTATGTTTTTATTCTAAAAATTTGAGCTACAAAATCCAAGCCACCTCGAAAACACGTGGCATTCTTTTATGAAACTTAAGAAACAAACCGTGCTTAATTTGAGTTCAAAATAAGAAAGTTATTCAATTTTGAAGTGCTGCTCAATCTTGTAGAATGATTTCACACTTTTCAGAGTGACACCACTGTCTGAAAGTGGGTGGTGGCACCCGGCTACAGAAAGGCGCACGTAGCTGATAAAATTAATATAATTTGAACGTGTAATATTCTTGTGGTTTTCACCTTATAAAAGGTGTCCCTTAGCAAATCGCATCACAGAAAAAAACGTTGTAGAAAATTACCAATTGGGTATTTTCTTTTGAAAATTTGGGTAGAAGTAGTCTAGAGTGTTTTTTTTTTTGTTGTATTTTTATCGCTGTCAGTTTTTCGAAAATTGAAAAAAATGGCGTCACCCGAAAAGCAGCGTCGTGAATTGATTTTGCGCAAGCACCTGTAAAATCCTCAACTCTCTCATTGGGACATAGGAAAACAGCTCGAAATCGTTAAACGTCACTACGAAACTCGGAGCATCGAACGGACGGAGAAATGCGGTCAGAATTCATGTTCTATTGGTGATCAGGATCGAAAGCGTGTCGTGAAAGCGTTTAAGCGTAATCCAAATGCTTCGGCCAGGGATGTGGCCAAAAGTTGAATCTGTCCAAGTCTTTCGTTCAGAGAGCCGAGGACCGGGAGGGACTGCATACGTACAAAGTGCAGAAGGCTCCAAATCGTGACGAACGGTAAAATACGGTGGGAAAGTCACGGGCCCGGACACTGTACACCCAGATGCTGACGAAGCTTCATTGTCTCATCATGAATGATGAAACTTACGGCGGACTTCCGGAAGCTTTCTGGGCTACTGTTCTTCACTGCCCAGCACAAGCTTGATGTTCCGGAGGAAGTAAGGAAGCAGAAGCTTTCAAAGTTTGCCAAGAAATACATGATGTGGCAAGCGATCTGCTCACGTGGCACACGAAGTGCGCCGATCGTGACTACCGGGACTGTAAACGGGGAGATCTACCTCAAGGAGTGTCTACAGATGCGTGTTTCCTCTGTTGAAGCAACACGAGGGCCTTACGATCTTCTGGCCGCATCTAGCTTCGTGCCACTTTTCAAATGTTGTCCTGGAGTGGCACGAAGTCAACGGCTTACAACACTGATAAACCGATAATTCGGCATGATAGGCAGCTGAGGTCGGTGGAATTTTGGTTAACGTTGGTGCTCGGCTCCTAGTGTTGCCGAGAATCAGTTTAATAATGAAGTTACCCGATATTTCAGTTTCAAGTCATGCCGAGACTCGGCATCGTTCGATTTTTAACCGAGCCCGTGAATAATTTTTAAATGTGTACGTTCGTAAATTCGATTTTTTTTAAATCAACGCAGCCTAATAGCAAATATGCTATATTAACAATGTAAGCACAGAGAACTGACATTGATGTCCATATACCTTTTCTTGAAAAACGTGTGTAAACGTATAGGGGGGCAACCGGTATAAGAAGCAAGTGCAGAGAAAAACAAACAAAACTTGTCAGGTTATGTGTTAGGCTCTTTATAGATAAACATTGACATGACAGTTATCGCACAACTGCAGCGCCGCCTACCAGGAGCTTAACGACCTACATTTGAAATGTCGGTTTAAAGTTTTACACAAGTAGCAGACCGAAGATGAACGTCTATTCTCTGTGATATAAGTCACTTCCTTTATCCACATATACATGTTTGGCGAACCGTGTAGCTTTACCAATAGCACCATCTACTTTCCACGGTAAAACTATTACACTCTTCTTATGAACAACGTTTGTTCACTTTTGAGAATATTGCCGATACGTCAAAATGTGCTTTTTTTACTCCTAGAAGAGAATTACTTTTACCCACTTCAATAAAGCAATGTCAGGAAACAAGACTAGTTTTATCCAAACTGTGTTTTTTTGACACAAATACATAAAACTTTAATTTTTAATCAAGATGATAATTCCGTTATGCATTTTTCAAAACGTCGACGCCAATGTTGCCAACATACATTAAACATTTTAAACTTCTATTGACAGTCAATTTTACTTACTTGTCACGGGAGTACAAACTACGCATTTGTCACATTATAAAAATGAGTAAAATTATGCCCTTTTTAACCTATGCACAGTATACTCATAAATGAGTAAATGCAATACACTTTTTCAATGAGTAAACCCCTCAAAAATCCCAGTTTTCCACGAAAATGTGTACTTTATAGTTATAAAAGAGTTAAATGGGAGTGACGTCTCCTTAAAAAATGGTGACGTTTGTCTTCGTTTTGATTTTGCAATTGCAACGAATGCCAGCCGTACAAGAAACAACTGGTTCACGGGTTGACGGAGAGTCAAAAGCAAGCCAGGGTCCAAAGAAGCAGAATTGTTTTGGTTCGGCACGGTGACTGCGAGATTATATTTTAGGATGAAAAGCTCTTCCTCCTTCAAGACAGCCATAATCAACACAATGATCGTGTGTATGGCAAAAGTCTTGCCAATATTCCAAGAGATAAACTAACTGTAGAACGCTATCAGAATGTATCGAAAATCATGGTATGGGGCGCCGTTTCACGAAAAGAAAAACTTCCTCTTCTTTTCATAGAATAGAAAAATCAACACTGAATATTACATCGAGCAGGTTTTGAAGAACCAGCTGCTTCCTCATACTTCAACGCTGTATGGGAATACACTATATTGTTTCCAACAGGAATCAGCTCCAGCTCACAAGGCAAAGAAGACACAAGCGTGGTGCGCGGAAAAATAGCCCGATTTCATCACAAGCGAAGAATGGCCTGCATCTTCACCGGATCTCAACCCACTTGACTACTTTGTTTGGGGTTATATACTTCAACATATAGGCCCTACCTTAGGGTTTACTTTAGATCGATTCAAGAAACATTTAGTTAATATTTGGGACCAAATTCCTGAGGAAATCGTGCGTGCCAGCTGCGAAGGGTTTACAAAGCGTTTGCGCAAAGTTATCAAGGAAAATGGCGAGAGATTCGAATTGAATTAATATGGTTTATTTCTACAACATGTATCTTTCACATGAAAAATAAATGCTATGATTTGGTTGATTTGTTTTGCTGTAATCCCATTTTGTTTTAGTGACACCTATTGTGAGACACCCTGTAATATTCATAATTTCTATGTGTGTGGTATACAATCCGAACCTACAATTTGATTCAAATAAATAATCATGCAGTGAAATAGAAATTTCTCTCTCTAGTATTACTCATAAGATTTATAAATTCTGGATTCATTTATGAAAAAATCAAGAAATATACAAAACATAGTGTTGTGACTGAAATTTACGTCATAAAATGTAAAATGTAAATTTGAAAGAAGACCTAAATATAAAACTTACTAACCGCTTCGTTTGGGTGCATCTAAATAGACCTAATGTTACATGCAAGTTTCTAAGTGTGTGTAGTTATTTATACAGCAAATTCGAGACATTTTCCAATCGAAGCCAGCCACATATCAGGCATGGACAGAAAAAAATAATGAATTTTAACAGACGCATACAATTTCCCATCCTTTGATTTAAAGCCAATGCAAGCGTAAACATGGTAATTGTTTGCAATCTTTCATACAACAGACCTAATTCCATCGATATCTGGCTTAAATTTACATCACTTTATGTGCATCAGATAATGCAGAAAATTAAATCTTTCATTCAAACTGTGCCGCTCCTCAAATTCGGCTAGTAATTACCCTCAACTTACACATTTAAATAATTTCATGTAAAATTTGGTCTTTTTAGATGCACATAAACGAAGCGGCTGGTATGTTTTAAATTTACGTTCTCTTTCAAATTTACGTGAACCAAACACTGAACACTTAATTTTACATGCAATGGCGTACATTTCAGACGCAATCCTTATTTTTATAGATTTTTATTATTTTCATATACCAATAAAGAATTCATAAATCTAATTAGTATTTCTAAAAAGAGCGATTGATATTGTTTGATACATTGCAATTGCTACATTGAAGCATTCTTCTAAAGAAGCTCCTTCAATAATAGCAGTCCACCATAGTAATGTAGAATAACAAACTGATATCCATATCGCATAATATATTTTATTACCATCATTGGCAATTTTTTTTTTTTTATCATAAGTTATCATTTTTTAAATACCATTTTAGACAGACGTTACAAGTTAAATGCAAAACTATGAACATTACCCATTCGTTCTGAACAGAAATTCTCCTTAATACTTAAAAATCCTTAAAAATTTATATTGCAGTTATTAACATGAAAATTTCTTATCAAATTGATAATGTGAATTTGCCCACATTACATGATTTGTTCCCAAGTAACAATTTAAGTTTTATTCCAGCCGTATAGCATTCCTCCCGGCTTTGTTGATAAAACTACATTCAAAACTGTTTTGTCTACCAACACCTCCTCTATGCGTCTTTAAAGCCAAAATTTGTACAAAGTGGCCCGCTTTATAGACGATAATCATATAATAAGATAATATGAATGAGTTCTAAAACGGCATTTCAAAACAGCATTTTATGAGTTCATAAAGTCGAAATAAAACCTTTGATAGGAGTAAAAGGAATTTGAGAAAACGAGGTTTTAATATCGTTGTTAACAAGCTGTGTAGGTTCTCAAAAACCTGACTAAAATATGAAACCTATTGGCAGGCATTTTCTTTTTGCACACTTAGAAATTATGAATTTTAAACGAGACGTAATTCATGTTTGAAAAAAATCGGGGAACGTAAACAAAGATTTCGTGTAAAATTATGTCTCCTGAAACGGACACATACGCAATACGACGAAAGATGTGCTTGATTGAATTTATTTTCGCATCTCTTTCATCTCTTTTCTCATTCTTATGTGCTAAAGGACGCTTACATGTGTCGGTCTCAGGGGACAGAAATTTACATGACATTTTGGTAGTGTGTGGGTTCATTTTTAGAATACAACGTCTATTTTTTAATAAATTTTTCTCTCGTCGTATTTTGACTTCAAGAAATCGGAAAGAAAGACTATAAAATGTTGTTTTACTGGTCCCGGGTTTCCCCATTACGGGTTTTACATACTATAATTATGTTTTTGTATTCTCCATACGTGAAGTAGGATTTGTTATCAATTTGGTTTAAACCTCTACTCAGGCACTCAACATTTCTCTTATCATCAACTTGGAGGCAGGAACTAGGAAGCAAAAAGAGATATTCTGAGGAACACATTGTCTAATGCAAGACTGCGTTCTGTTAAAAACGTCTATACTGACAGTAGAAGGCATACAACTTATTCGTGCACTTTTAGTTCAGTTCACGGTCGTGTAATTTTAAGTCTTTAACCCTTCAAATTGAATCCCCAAGACCTATTCTTCAGCTCCTGATGTAACATTGCATCGCAAGACACATACTCGCATCATATTGCATTTACTTTTCAGTGACAACCATTATTTTAGGATTTCCATCTACTTACACATAAAATTCAGTCATTCATTGATTTACATGACACGAAATTAAAATATTTTATCAATTACAGCATATGGAACTTTCATTATTGAGTATATTTATCCACATGTTTTCCCAGGTTATGATGGATTACCCTCCAATCAACCCATTTCGACCACAGCAATAAGATAACGAGTAAACCTACCTCTCGGTACAACTTCTGCAGCGAGGACGCATTCAGCTGTGTCTTGTCGATGATTTTGATTGCCACCTCCTTCGACGTCGGGACGTGCTTTGCCAGTTTCACCTTGGCAAAGTTGCCTTTGCCGATGGTTTTCAGCAGTTTGTACTTGCCGATATGCTCCTCGGCCGGTCGCCAACGGGCGCCCGTTCCGCGCATCTGCATATTTGGTGAACCCTGGAATGTCGAGAGAAAGTATACAAGAGATTAGTCATATTTAAATTCCCCATTGGTGGATCGTTGTTACTGCGAGTAAACGTACATAAACATTGCCGTGTTGCTGTCCGGCGTAGGGTGATTACCCTCTGCATTGCGTCATCAATATAGTTTCACAAAACATATTCCCGTCGTTGGTCATATTTTACTTTTTTCGAGGAAGAACCAGCACCCGGCATATTGAACATCGCGTAGTAGTAAAATGGGGCTTTTTTTTTTTTTTTGGCAAAAAAAAAATTTTTTGGGGGGGGGGGGGGCGGGGGTTTTCTTTCGGGAGTTTTTTTTTGGAAAAAAAAAAGAAGAGGAGGGAGAAGGTGTAAAAGAAAAAAAAAAAATGTTTTTTTTTTTATATTTTTTTTTTTTTTTTTTTTTTTCATTCGACAATATTTGGGATCAACAATCCACTCACATCTCCAGAAAAAAAAATGCTATTTGCTAAGAATGGTCTAACATTCATAAAAACCTTTGAAAGAAAGAATAGTAAACCTTGTGTTAAGAATCATGTTTATAGATTTACATGTATCGACTGAAAAGGTTTCGGAATTTCTATTTCAATTAAGATTCCTACCCTCGAGAGCAGATTCGCTCCAAATATTTACTGTGGTGGTGTATGCAAATAGTGAAAACTCAAAGAGCCAGGAAAGGTGCAGAATAAGATCACCAGAAGTGTTGTAGGGTATGGATTTTAATAATAGCCGCCGGCAAATTACTAACGAATCTAAAAATAGTACAAATCAGGGAGTTCTTGCGATGACTGCGAACGTTGTTTGTCGGCGGGATTTTCACGTATCTGAATGCGAAAACTTCCGTGTCAGACAGAAGTAGCACAGGGGAGATTTTATATTGGTACTCAATACGGGGCGTGAAAAAACAGCAAAAGCAGGAAGTGGGTTGTTTTTATAATTTTCTGTTTTCATAATCGGAAGAAAACCATGCAGTTTGGGTGTTCGGAGCAGCAACGGATCATCATTAGGAAAAACGTAGAATCAACCATTACTAGTACAGTCTTGTTTTGTAAAGTAGATTATTGAAATGCAAAAATCGATTTTTTTTTATTCAACTTTAACAGGTTTAAGTTTAGCTGGTTGTGCCTCGGAACAGGGCTGGCAAATATAATTTTCAATGAAAAGTCTCATTCGATTAATTACCAAAATACGTCTGAGAATCTAATCGGGTGAGGAAATGATGGTTGCGATTCTCTTCAAAATGTCATCATTTTTTTCCTCATGATAGAATGTAACTATGGTTTGGTCTTTGTTATACCTGATTGCTTGGATAATTTCATGTAAACTAGTTAGAAATGTAGAAGTCAAATCCGTAAAAAGACTCATGACTGCATGATGGTTGATGAATAACAAGAAAGCTCATGAAAACTCGTTTCTTCTCGTCACAGTGAAATGTTTTTCACCACCGCATGACGGCCGCGAGCATTACCAGGTCTGCCTCGGATTGATCAAGAATATGAGGGAATAGCAGTTACGTGACATCTGGGTTTAGGGAGCTAGGAACAGTGAAAACTGCTTCAATTCACAGCGAGTCAATCAAGCTTAAAGAACTTAGCCAAAATCAAACAAATTTGATTTGAAACTTCAGTAAGGTATAAGCAACTTAAATTGCCTACCATATCGTTTCCAACTTCCAGGCCGTAGAATTGAAAATACAGAATAATGTGAAGTTAAATGAAGAGCATCAACCAGTTGCAGTCAAACATTTCTTGAAGCGGACTCTAGTTAGTAGAAGTAGGAAGACTATAACTTCAACAACTTTCATGAAAGAGAAACTAGAACAAGTTCAGCGATGGAAATTCATGTCAAATCTCTAAAAAAAATATTTTGAATCAAACCATTATTTAGATTATGTTGATGTTGTTTAAGTTCACTTCTTCTTTCTTGAAATTTCACACTGATTGTTTTCACAATTAGTTTATTGGTTGCTCTAAAGTTAGTGTTCTAATTGGACTTCTACAGTTAATAATTTAGAGCATTTCATGACAGCACCAATGCACTTAGATACTTTTTCGTGAGTAGGACTCGCGATATGCAACTTTGATTAATTGGTTTATAAATTTGTTCATAGTTTTTTTTTTAAACTAATTATATATCATTTGAAACAATAATTAGCATATCGTAGGAAATATTACGGCAAGGGAATTCACTTTTTTCATTAGGGTGGTCCATACTTCTTGTGACATTTTTCAAATTCAAAAAGTTCAAACTTCAACTTTCAAAGCAAAGTTCAACGCTTTGCGCCAGCCCTGAGTATGTCCGGTACAGCCGAAATAGGGTTATCGAGACAATTGTTTATAAGGTTTGTTTGTAAAATTTAATTAAAACTCTTTTTTATACATTCATTACCATCCTAATGTACCGTTTTTCTCTGAGTGATCTGTGATTGATCTCTGATCACCCATTAAAAAACATAATAATCATATAATTTTACCATTAACGTTGAAAAAATTGGTTTAAATTTAGCCATTCTATTGAAAAAAAAGCATAGTAATTTTTAAAAGTTTCGTTTTGTTTGCTAGTTTTGTCTGCTTTCCAAAATATTCGACTCTTGTTTTTTGTTTCGTCATAGGGTGACCATTTCTCAAGGTTGCACCAACAATCTTTTTTTTTATTGACTTTGTTAATATTTTTAACCTTTTCAACTTAATTGAAATACAACGAAAATTTAAAGTAACACCTTTTCAAAAGATAAAAACATAACATATTTTTTAAAATTATTACTAGTATTCGCCCGCAGCTTCCTTTCTATTCCACTATTCCACTTCCACTTCCTTTTGACAGATAGACCTATTTAGTCAGCGACTTACAGACTTCTAGTAGAATATCAAAGAAATTTCTCAGATTTACCAGTGAAAGGTTGAAAAAGTGTTTAAGTTATCTTATTTTCTTATTTCTTGAAAGGTAAAAAAGTGAAGTGTTAGTTTTCAAATTACAATCGTTCAGCTCTCGTAAAACAGTTTTCTTTAAAAGTGAAGCTATCCAATTTGTCTAGTGTTTATTAGAATATTCAGACCAAATGGTATATTTTAATTGAAATTGTTAAGACAAATGTGCTCAAATTGCTTTTTTGTATACGCTTAAATTGCTTTTTTGCATTGTGTTTTTCAAGTATTCTGAACATTTTATTCTTTTGTTACACAACGATAAAAGAAACAGTGATGATTTTTAATTTTTTCTGAGAGGGTTTTTTCACTATTCAATTTTATGTTTTGTTTTATTTAAATATTACATTAAAATCCAAAACATCAAATTTTGAAACAAATTTTCTTAGCAAACAAGTAAAGTTTACCGTGATGGATCCCAGAAATAAACAGATAAAGTAGTATTTCACAAAGCATAAATGTACGTTCATTTTTATATTTTTTTTTCTTTAATTTTCGAATTGAAAGTCTTACATTTGAGTAAAATTTTCAAAAAATCAGTTTTTTTTTAAATTTTTTTTGGAATGGGTTTTAAAAAAATGCATTTAAATAAAATGTTTTATACAAAGTATAAACATACGTACATTTTCAGTTAATTTTTTTTTTTTGCTTGAGATTCTAATTGCACTTCTTTTGTTTGAGCCAAATATCCAAAACCAAAATCGGTTAAAATTTTTAAACTGTTGGGTTTTTTAAGAAAAAAATATATGGATTAAAAAAAGACGAATTCAAGAACATAAAGGAAGTATCCCCCTGCCCGCATCATTTGTCATTCTGAGCTATTGAACATTCCCAGCTTCCCAAACCACTTCCTCCCCAAATCCTATATAGACTTGATGTGACGTTTGAAGTGACGCTAAGTTAGGGGAAAAGCAAAGAGCAAGAAAGTTCCGCCAAAAAGAAGTGAAGTGACGCTAAGTTAGGGGAAAAGCAAAGAGCAAGAAAGACAAAAAGAATGATAAAATGCATCCAATCAGTAACAACTAGACTGGGATCAGTTACAACACACTAAGGGACAGAACTTCACTACGCAGGCCGGAGCCTCGACCAACTAGAAACATTTGGAAAGCATTTGTAATGGAAAACCAAAGTTGATTAAAATAACTAATGCATGATTAGGGTTACCGTTCCAAAAACTCCAGTACCTTAGTCTATCAATAGGTTGTGGAGGCTTCATATACGTAGGGCAACTATAGAAGCGATTAGCCTAGTAGTTTTTTATTCCTTGAGTTTCGAAAAAATGTTTATGAACTTGAAAATAATTCGATAATAAGTGAAGTTGCTCATAGCAACTATATTTGTGTCATTTTTATCGAATACAACGTTTATCTCATGTTTGACAATGCTCAGATCTGACTACAGAACTTTCTTAAAATACATTTATTCGTTTGAACATCGTCTCTGTAGGTCGTCTCAGAAATCCGATTTACCGTCTCATAGCTCTGAAGTTAGTAGGTCCATTTAAAATAGTTTTTAAAATCGCCGAACCTGTAAGTCGTCGAAATTCATAGTGCTAATTTAAAGTGAAGGTCACGGCCATCATATTAGCCATTTTAGGCCATTTTTTCAGCGACCTGCACCTTAAGTGCAATAGCAGAATGAATATTCGATGGGATGATTAATAAACAAAACACAAGACTATCTAGCTGAAAAGTTGCTTTGCCATCAACAATGCATGAATTTGTACAGGGTGAATGGTAATTCCTGTCAGTATTTTTCAAACATGTGTAACTTTGCATGGGTTAACCACAGACATGTTTGCATATTTTTCTTTTAGAGTGTGTTCAAAATGTCAACACGGCTTGCAAGTTTGTTTTGAATTCTCATTCGTTTGAGACTCGTGGTAATCATGGACGCGAAAGGGGAGCTCGTGATAAGTTCGGCGGAATGCTGGTAAGTCTGACCGAAAGATGGCCAAAGAACTGGGAATGTCGCAGTCGACGATGGTATTTTGAAAGAGGACCATGGGCTGAAACCATACAAAAAACAAAGGGTGCATGGCTTGACTGAAAAGCAGAAGATTGCAAGAGTCGAAAGATGTCGGAAGCTGCTAAAACCGCTTTTCGGACGAAAAATGATCCTGCTACAGGAGACAACCAGTGAAATGATCGGGTGTATGCAGCACATCTTCCTGATATTTCTCGTGATAAACTAGCTGTTTAAAGGTTCCAGAATGTTTCAAGGGTGATGGTTTAGGGATGTTTCTCCGTTACTGTTAATTGAACCTGGTGTTAAAATCAACAGTAAATATTGCAACAATAATGTGTTGAAGAATCATTTGCTTCCCTTCGTCAAGAAACACTATAAGAATTGACCATACTGCTTCGAACAAGACTCTGGACCGTCCCACCAGGAAAAGGCTACACAGGCTTAGTGTGAGGACAATGTTCCGAATCTTATTTCGTCGAAAGAATGGCCTGCCTCTTCACGTGATTTGAATCCTCTCGACTTCTATGCATGGGGCTACATGCTAGGCAAACGGGGGAATCTAACCGTGAAAACTTTAAATAAACGTTTGGTGAAAATATGGAATGTTACGCCTCAAGACATCGTGACTCTTTCCAACAACGGCTGTCAATGAAGGCAAAGAGAGGAAGATTTGAACTGAACTAAATAAAGACAAATGTTGAAGACATACCAAACAAGAAATTAATTGAAAATTAAAATTCTGCATGCCAGCTTGCATTTCTCATGTTTATGACCATATAAAGGGTGTTTCGATCAAAATTTGGTCGACTTAAACTTGACGCAATCCCTTTCATCGCGCATTAAAATTTTTTGCACACCCCTCATTTTGAAGATTTGTGCGAGTAGCATCATGCCTCTATTTTGATTTTGAGATTAGCACTTCAGTTATCAAAATGCCGTCGAAGGAAGAGAAGCAACGCATCCAAATTTTGCACATGCATGGCGAAAATCCAAACTACTCTCACGCCAAGTTGGCGAAATTGTTGAATGTGACTTTATCAACTATTTAAAAGTGTTCGATGAATGTTTGTCAACAGCCAGGAAAGCTGGATCGGGGGAAATCGAAAGCCGGAGGCCACAGCGACGACAAAAAGAGTTGCCCGCTGTTTCGAGCGGAACCCCAACCTCTCCGTCCGAGATGTCGCAAAGAAGCTGGGAGTGGCGCCTTCAACCGTGGATAGAGCTAAAAAACGAGCTGGACTATCGACTTACAAGAAAGTGGTGACTCCAAATCGCGACAATAAACAAAACACGACAAACAATCGCGAAAGTTGTACATGACGATGCTGACGAAGTTTGATTGCGTGGTACAGGACGATAAAACTTACGTCAAGGCAGACTTTAAACAGCTTCCTGGACAGGAATTTTATACGGCAACCGGACGGGGAAAGGTGGCAGATATTTTCAAGCACATTAAACTGTCGAAGCTCGCAAAGAAATATCTGGTGTGGCAGGCCTTCTGTACCTGTGGCTTGAAGAGCAACGTTTACATTGCGACTGGAACCGTGAACCAGGAAATTTATCTGAGCGAGTGCCTACAAAAACGTCTACTGTCTTTCCTGAAGCGACATAATTGTTCCGTTCTATTTTGGCCGGATTTGGCATCTTTCCATTACGGAAAAAAGGCCATGGAGTGGTATGCTGCCAACAACGTTCAAGTGGTGCCCAAGGACAAGAACCCTCCCAACACGCCAGAGCTCCGCCCAATCGAACAATATTGGGCCATCGTCAAGCGGAACCTTATGAAGACTCAAAAATTTGTTGTAAGCGAGAAACAGTTCAAGGCAAACTGGCGTTCTGCGGCGAATAAAGTGGACAAGGAGACTGTACAAAATGGTATGGCAGGTGTTAAACGAAAGACCCGGCAATTCGCATTCGATAAAAAGGAAGCTTAGCTGAATCTTTCTCCTGTATTCTGCATCAACTGAACTTGAAAAAGAAAAAGAATTTGACTTATTATTAAAAACTTTGATCGACTCACACACATTACTGTTTTACCAAATTTTGATCGAAACACCCTTTACTTCACTGACAGGCATTCTCACTCATCCTGTATATTGTGTGGCAAGCACAATGCTACTCTATGCCAAGGGATGTCAAGAATATTTCCAATCCGAAAGAATCCCGCGACCGGATGGAGTATATAAGCCGCCACTTCCGTGCTCTTACAACCTGAGCTATTTGAAGCCCCAGGCATGAACCTGCTGTGTATTTTAAATGAAGAGGTACCATAGCAAGTACCATTGCGCACATGGAATATTCTCATAATAGCGAATTATCCACTACAGGTACATCTAATTCAAAAGAAGATATACGAAGAGGCAGCTAATTTAAATTGATTTTACTTTATTAAATTTCATGTTTTAAATAATAAGTTCCGTAGAAATAAAGCGGAACATTGCAAAGCTTCTTGTACCTTAACAGAAAATCCAACAAATTTTCATGCCTCAAGGAATGTTGGAGACTGTGAAATCAGACGCCTCAAAGAGCATAATAAGTAAGAAATTCTACACTGAAACTAAGAACCAGAGTTGACAATCAATATCTTTATTAGTTTGCTTTGCGATTCTCACCCCACGATCATCGCTGAAGTTGGCGAAAGTCGCACAAAGCAACCGATGATGGTCATGGACGGCGAGAGGAAATTTTTAGACCAGGAAATCGATCCAAGCCATCTCCAACTGAGTTAAGGGAGGACATTCACGGTCGTCAAATGCGCTGCTGCTTTATTTGCGCATGCCAGTGTATAAGTGTTCTCCCCTCTCAGCTTGTTTCTAATGGTGGTTGATATATGTTTAACAAACACAATTGGCCCAGATGAGTCTGACATGGAATGCTTAGTTATTACTTTTCCAATCGTTCCGCTATTGACAAATACGGACTTGAGAAGCCATGCTACTTTTTTATTGTATTTTTGATCGTCAAGGCTCATGTTTTGATTGTAAGCAGCGATAGTCACTAAGTGACTATCATTTGCCACGGTTCTACTTATAACACGTGATGATCATTTTTAGTTACCGATGGTGAATGTATAAGCTGATGACTCTCGTGTGAGTTTCATGAGATTTTTCATCTCTGCTGAGAGCATCATCAGATGACATTATATGCATAAAAGAAAATATTATAGGGTGCAACTCAGTAGTAAAGTGAACCCGAGAATAGTTAATAGTTCTTAAAGCATTTTCAACAGTTCGTAAAAAAATAAGAAATTTTCAACAATTCAACAATTCTCAGATACTCCAAGTTTACTAGTTTGCCCGCAAAAACAGAAATTCTAAAAGACTAACATACCTAACCTGAACCGACCTTCGACCGCACATTTCCTATTAGAATAAATATACCTTTCTTAAAAAATGTACCCCAAGCTCCAAATAGAACCAAGGCCGTTCCAATTGACGGTACACAAAAGCACAATTATACGATGATTCAAACAAAGTTTCTTTCTAAATTTACACGCAATTGGACAATCACTCATCGATTGCTTGGCCGACTTTGAAAACGATACACAGTCACATTCGCTGCTGTTGTGTAGGCGTTCCAACACCTCTGACCGACCGACAACATAACAGTCTGACATCGTATGTTACCATAACAAAATAAAAAGTTGAAAATACGCATACCGCATTGTAGGAGTTTATTTTTACGATCCAGTTTCTTTTTCAAGTGGAGGTGTAGAAGGTAGAAAATCTATCATTAGCCATTTGGTTTTACCATATCGCTCTCTGGGAAGGGAAAGAAACAAATCAGTGCCTTCACTTTGCTAAATGGACTGTGCTGCTCTGCATATAAGCATTGGCTTGTTGATGGAATTTCAACCGGAAATATAGCGATATAACCAACGTAGCAGAATAACCAGTTTCCCTCTGAACTCTCGCCTTCTCTCGATAGGAGGAAAATACGTAACTCGTTCTTGACATTGAAAAAGAATTGTTTTGGTTTAGTTTCCTCTTCACTTCGCTGTTCTAGATCGGCATTCCGAGATACATATTCATCGACTTCGATCGTTTTATCTAGAGAGCACTTAGAAGCTTTTCCTTACGTATGTAAGTGGAGAAGAGAAATTGCCGCTGGATACGCGGGAACTATGCGATAGACTTGTGGCGCCAGTCGCTACCGATGGAATAATTCATAGAATTTGTTAACGTTAAAGGAGGGAAGGCTGGTGTTTTACCTTTGTACTCTCGCTAGAACAAACATTGTTCGACGTCAGTTGATCCGCCTATCGCATTCAAAGCTGAAGGAAGCGTCAACAAAAAACAACAACCAGTGTTGCTACATATTTGCCTGAGCAAGCCAACCGGGGGGAACGAATGGAGATTGTTTACTACCTACATGACGACAGCCATCAAAGGTGTCGTCGCCGTCGTTCACATGTGTGTGATTGCATGGAAAATTTTCACAACAACATCTCCTATCAAGAGGACAGTTACGAGGACACACCTTTGTTCATATAAATGGCAGCAGTATATCACACTGCAAGACTGCCTGCTGTTGCTGCTGCTGCTTGAAACAAGTTTGTTGCAATCGAAAGCACAAAGCTCATAAAATATGCATTATCAACCAACTCAGGCCACTCCATTGACGAGTGATAAACAAAATATTATCACTAATCTCGAGTAGTCACACGGCCAGGTGAACGGAGCTATAATTATTCGTTATCTATTTACAATCATAAACGTTCTGAAATAGAAAATCGGGATGTTCTGACGATCAAACGATTCGGTTAGGAGTCATGCCAGGTTGACAGTTCGATGGCAGTTGCTTTTGATTGGTTTTTTTTTTGCGGTTGGTAAGGAGAGGAGAGGATCGTCTTATTTAAGTTTCAATAGTATGACGCATCACTTTATCGGTTTGACGACGCTTATCACCTTCGAACGTGTACGGACGATGAAGGCAAATCGGAAGGTAAGTCGTTCCGAATGGTACAAATGGTGACCTGATCAAAATTGGGTCGACTTAAACTTGAGGCCTTTCTTTTAAAAGTTCATTCAACAAATTTTAAACCTACTAGCATATGTATGTGCGTGTGGAATATTGTATCTGTTTTGGTTTTGACATTTGCTCTTCAGTTATAAAAATGGCGTCTAAGCAACGACGCAATTTTTCTCATGCATCACGAAAATCCAAACTACTTGCAGGCGGGATTAGCTAAATAGTTAAAAGTGGCCAAATCATCTGTCACAAACGCAATAAAAGTTGTCGGCGAACGTTTGTCGACAACCAAGAAGCCCAGATCAGAGTGGAACCGGAAGCCGGGAGCCACTGCAATGATAAAGAGTGTGGCCAGCGATTTCAAGCAAAACTTTAACTTCTCCGTCCGAGATGTCACAAACAAGCTTGAAGTGGCGTCTACAACTGTTCATGGAGCTAAAAAAAGAACCCGGACTGTCGAGTTATGAGAAGAGCTACTCCGAATCTTGACGATAAACAAAACAAGACGGACAAAAACACGATCCCGGAAGTTCGATTGCATGGTAACGGACGACGAAATCTTCGTCAAGTGAAGCAACACGATTGTTCCTAGCTGTTTTGGTCAGACTTGACATCTTGCCATCACGGCAAAAAGGTCATGGAGTAGTAAAACAATAACCCTCCCAACACATCAGGACAGCTCAATCTGGGGAAATATTGGACAATAATCAAGCGAAACCTGAAGAGGACCCAAAAACTGGTGGAAGCGAGCAGCAGTTTTAGGCAAAATGATGCTCTGTACAAAAAGGGCATTTGATGGCAGGAGTTAACGAAATGACACAGTATGACACAGTTTTCGCCAAGAATAAGTACTGCATCATTATGGACGACGAAACGTATTCGAAGTTGGACTATAAAACATTGCCGGGATCGCAATATTAGACGATTCGTGAACATGATGATGTTGACAAACCGGACAAATCAGTTACATTGAAAAATTTGGCAAAAAGGCGATGGTCTGGCAGGCAATTTGCTCTTGCGGTAAATTTACGAAGCCGTACATCGTAAATGGAGCAATTAATGCAGATATTTATGTAAATCAATGCTTCAAAAATACTTGTTGGCGCTGATTCGTCAACATGATAATCCTGTAATATTGTGGCTCGACCTTGCTTCGTGTCATTGCGCTAAGTTGACCATGGGGTGGTACAAATCGAAAAACGTGATAATTGTACCTAACCACATGTATTCCCCAAATTGCCCTGAAACTCGTTCCATCGAACGAGCCAGCTTAAACAGTGGAAAAGTTCCAAAGATATTGGACAAGAGCGTCTAAAATCGTTGCTAATCAATATGTGCAGAAACTTATGAAGAACGTTAGAGGAAAAGTTCGAGAACTTGTTTATCCGTGAAAAAGTCTTCAAAAATCATTTATGAACTGATGATAGTCAATGTTGAGAAACCATGTAATGAGAGAATAAAAATTGGCATAAATAAAAATACACATGTTTTTTTTAACGAACTGAAGGTGTGCCCTTTCTTTCTGGGACAGTCTATAAGGTCCAAAAGTAACGATTTTTCAACCATTATTTTTTTCCGTACCTTTTTATTCTGTGCCTAGATCACGTAGCATTACATTCACAAAATTGCGCTGGATTCAGATTATTGCAGCCTATTATTTTTGTAATTACATTCTAGTCTACATTTTTTTTTGCTAAATTTTAACAGCATTGATATATAGGATTTTGTTTCATCACGTAACTTTGCAGTTGTTATGATTCGGTTTTGTTCTTTTTTGGATACGCGCTTGTTGATCGGTCGATTTAAATGAATAATGAAAAACTTTGAGTTCCTAAGATTTTGCACTTGTACGGTGCGTTTTCATTGTTCATATCTAGTTTTCGATGATTTTTTTTAATATTTTTTTTTTGGAAAGTTATTTGATTTTATTTTTGAACAGTAGCCGTTGTGCGGCTGAGTACGGAGTTGTAGCTCGGATACTTATTTTTTCAATACCCCTATCAAAACACTATTTAGTTCTTGAAATATTCATAAAATGGCGAAGAATCTTCATGACTATAATTAAGGCCTGTACTCGAAAATAATGCACCATTTTTATCCGTGGGTAAAAATTGATGAAAATCTGTGTATAACTAGTTTGGAGTGAATGTTTACATGTGCAAAATTTCATAACAATCGGTTCAGTGGTTATTGAGATGTCATCGAACAAGAAGAAAATCGCCGGAGAATTTTACGTGCAAGGATCGGAAAACAACTGGGAATCACCCATACAACTGTGTCTCGGGTGGTAAAATCGTTTAAGGAGTCCTAGACGACCGAGCGGCGGGCTCAAAGTGGAAGAAAATCGAAGGCCCGGAAGGTGTTGGATTATGTCAAGTGTAATCCGAACCTTTCGATTCGCGACGTGGCTCTGAAGGCAAAGTGTTCCGCCGGTTCGTTCAGCAAACCATGAAACGAGCTGGACTTCGTGTATTCAAGGTCCGCAAGGCACCGAACCGGCGTGATCAACAAAACACGGTGGCCAAATCCCGCGCAAGGAAGCTGTATCGAGAGTGGTTTTAAGGAAACCGATGTGTGTGGTTATGGATGACGAGCTTACATCAAGGCAGACGCAAAGCAGATACCGGGACTGGAGTTCTACGTTGCCAAATCACGTTTTGATGTTCCGGAAGACATAAGGAAGAAGAAAGTGGACAAATTCGCCAAAAAATACTTGCTCTGGCAGGCCATATGCCAATGCGGTAAACTGAGTAAACCGTACATCACAACGGGTATCATCAACAGCGAAATTTACCGCACCTCCAGTGCCTCCAGAAGCGTCTGTTGCCCTTCCTGCGGTCCCACGAAGGCGAGACATTATTTTGGCCGGACCTGGCATTATGCCATTACGCGCGATCGAAGTTGGATTGGTACAGAGACAATAACGTTGTTTTTGTACCAAAAACCACCAACCCCCAAATTCACCAGAGATTCGTCTGGTGGAAAGATTTTGGGCCATAATGAAGGCCAAAGTTCGAAAATCGTCCAAGGTGTTTAAGATCGAGCTGGAGTTGAAGAAAGAATGGTTGAAAGTGACCAAAAAGGTCGGCTCCACCATTGCACAAAATGTAATGAGGGGTCTTAAGGGAAAGGTGCGGACTTTCAGCGATGGAAAAGAAATTGAATAAAGTAATTATGCCGAAACATAATTCGTATGCATTGATTCATTCCCTGAAAGTTTCAAGAAAATCCGACTTAAAATAAATTTTTGGCGAACACTTTTGTCTGGTGCATTTTTTTCGTTTACAGGCCTTAGCCATAAAATAAAAGGGCATCAGATTTATTGCAGCAAAAGATAACTGAACCAATATTACGAGTAGAATTGGAATACAACAAAAAATTAAAATACGTGCAACATGATTTCGAAACTCAATTATAAAACTTTTTTTAAATTCAATTACAGTTAACTTTAAATAACAGTAATTGAAATATTGATAATTACAGCATTTACAAAACAGGAAACTAAAAGAGCAAACACGAACTCATCCAAATAAAACTATTTGAATCAACGCGGCCCAAAACAGTGATCAAATGGGCACAATAACCTAGAAACTTCTGCGGGTTGATTTAAAATGCTCTTTTTCTACAATAAAAGGGTCCACTGCAGTTTAAAAGTAAGCGTAATCTGAAAAACTACTTATAAAGGTATTTATAAGCCTATGGGTCTTAAATGGAAAAATGAGAAAATTCCCCTCCATCACGGAAATAATGCATGGCCCATTACTGCAATGAGGAGATCAATAAGATCAAAATATTGCGAAAATTCGGTGGTAATTCAGGTCAATGTTCTTGATTTGTCGTCTTGTTAATCCCTATCATTCTTACTCAGTTTTTGGGTGGCTCCACTTTTGACAATAGTTAATCGAAAACGACTGAGTCAAATGGATCAGATAAAAAGTGAAAGAGCGAAAGCTTAATTTTTTTTGGCTTGTTATCGAACTCGTTTGAAACACGCAAAGGACTTCGGCAAGGCGATGGTCTTCCCTGCCTCTAGTTAAACGTTCCGCTAGAAGGTGCTATGAAACGTGCGGATTTTGAACATGCGGTGCACAATTCTCAACAAATCCAGTCGATTCATTTGCTTCGCTGCTGACCTGTCGGCAGTAGGTTCAGCACGTATAAACATTTACAATAGAATTCAAATACAAAACCATTAAATTATAATTCGTTTTGTTGTTGGACAAGAAACCATACTGTTTATGTATAGTTCCACTAACTCTATTCTCACCATAATACATTAACAATTAAGTCTATTGTAGCCAAATTTTTGACAGTAAAAGACTAATAAAATAAATGGTTTTTGTTTGAAACTGTTCGTGCATAATTGGATTTTTTTTTAATTTTTTACATTTCTATTGTAAAATTGTCATCTACAGTAAGTTCTATAGTGGAAAACAATAAGTTTAACTGTTATCTTATCGTGATTTTTATTAGGGAGGCGATTACTGAGCAGTACACCAGGCTTAAACGTGTAGCAGGAAAGGGTGGGCATTAAGAGTGAATACGTCGAAGACAAAGTATCTGCTGGCAGTAGGAACCGAGCGCGATAGAGCTCACACAGGCAGATGTGTTATTATCGACGAAGATGAGTTCGAGATGGTAGATGAGTTTGTGTACCTCGGATCACTGGTGATCCGATAATAGATAACAACTGCAGTAAAGAAATTCAGAGAGGCAGAATAGGTGGAAGTCGTGCTTACTATGGACTGCACAAAACCCTAAGATCTGGTAAACTTCACGCCGTACTAAGTGTACCATGTACAGACCATGTGATCCGACCGATAGTTCTCAACGGGCACGAAACGTGGACAATGCAGTTGGAGCACTTTGGCGGTGTATGTGAAAACGGCTTATGGAGTACAAGAATGAATCACAAGCTGGCGCAACTCTATAGCGAGCCCAGTATCTAGAAAGTCGCTAAAGCTGGCAGGGTACAATGGGCGGGACACGGTGTGAGGATGCCAGACAACAATCCCACAAAAAATGGTGTTTTCCTGGAATTCGGCCGGTACAAGACGCAGGGAAGCGCAGCGAGACAGGTAGTAAGACCAAGTGGAGCAAGACCTAAGAAGACGCTCGAGAAACTGGAGACAAGCAGCCCTGTGGTACTGAAGGGACATTGGACCAGCTAATGTAAAAGTAAAAGTAACAGCGTCGACTACAATTCCCAAATCAACAACATCAACTCAAGGTCGGTCTGTCAATTCCCAACAAGATTTACTCAAATTTAAGTGACTTCACTATCGAAATTGAGTAGAAAACGACTTCAGTTCGGCGGCCTCAACGGTGTGGATAAAATTAATCATTTCATCCTCCTAGAATTCCTAAGGAATTGTTTGATAAATTTAAATTAGGAATGAGTTACAGGTAAGTAAAACAATTTTTCTTTGGATAATTTTAATTCTGAAGGCTGTTAGTAGCTAATAATGGAGATCGGCATCGAAAGCTCTCAGTTAAAAACTGTCAAAGCATTTAGAACACTATGTTGAAAGCAGATAATAAGCGTATTGTGATAAGCAAAATGCTTGAAACGCCAGAAGAAATGGAGAAGGTAGTCGTTTTGAATATTTTTTAAGAAAATTGAGAAGATAACTTAAAAAAATAGAACTCTGGCAAAAGTAAGAAAAACAGAAGTAGATTGAAGTTTAAGGATTGTCAAAAAACTTATCAGAGATATCATTAGAGAACAATTAGTAAAAATCAGAAGAGAAACCTACAAATATGTAGATGTTAACGGGTGTTCAATAAAAAATGAGAATGATTTCAATACCTTTCTGTAATTAAAGTAAAGAGCGTAAATTTTTTTCTCTCCAAGAGAATTTCTCTCTGGACTCTCTAGAAATGGGTGGCATGTTTCTTTTCGCTCGGTTGCTGTCAGTTCAATCGAAGATGGCGTCGAAACAGCAAGCACTCCGCGAGCGTGTTGTACGGTTTTACGAAACGCATGGTCATCGTGGAAAAAAGCTTACGGTAGACCACTTTCGAAACGAACACGTGCCCGTGAGTACAGTTTACCGGATCTTGGCATCCCTGAGCGTGGAGCGTAAGGCCGGTAGCGGCCGGCCGGCGAAGATAATAACGAAGAAGACGAAGGAAGCGTTGAAAAAGCTGTTCGACAACAAGGACGGAACGGGTTTGCGTGACGCCGGCCGAAAATATCACTGCTCCCATACCTTGATTCACCGAACCCTCAAGATGAAGGACATCATCTGTCGGAAGAAGACTCGGTCCCCCGAGTACACGGACGAGCAGATAGCGACCGTGAAATCGCAGTGCCGGTGGATAACGAAGAACTACCGTGGGACGTCGTTCGTGCTGGACGACGAAAGTTACTTTCCGCTCTTGAAGACCCACATTCCAGGAAATGACAGCTACTATTCCAGCGACAAGTTGGCCACACCCTCCGAAGTAAAATATAAGTTTAAGCATACATTTGAAAAAAAGTTATGCTGTACATCGCCATATCGGACAGAGGGATTTCAAAGCCGTGGTTCAAGCCGAGCGGTCTGGCCATCAATCAACAAGTGTACCAGGAGGAGTTTCTTGAGAAAATTCTTCTGCCGTTCTTAAAGGAGCATCATGCGGATGGGAAGTACGTCTTCTGGCCGGACAAGTCGTCTTCCCATTACGCCAAGAAGACGCTGCAGTATCTTGAGCAGAAAAAGACCGTACGTGTCGAAAGAAAGGAACCCGACCAACTTGCCCCAGTGCCGTCCCATTGAGGATTTTTTCGGCTCCCTCAGTGTCCTAGTGTACAAAAATAATTGGCGAACAAAGGATACGAAGCAGAACACGAGGATCCGTAATTGTATCCGGAAGATGGAAGTCAGTGCCGTCAAGCACTCTTGTGAGAGCATCGCAACTAAGCTGCGTTGTTCGGCTGACCAGGGCCTCTTCTCCAAGATTAATTGAGGTTTTTTGAAGAATAAACATTATGTTTTTAATAAAAAATACTGAATTTGTTGAATTAGTTTTTTTTACTATATGACTGAAAAAATTCTCATTTTTTATTGAACACCCGTTAGATTAAATATTTCAAGGAATTATTGAGGAAAAAGTTAGAAGTTTAAAGAAACTTGACGCTGAACTTCGAAGTAGCAATCTCAAGGAAATTCTGAGATCAATTTACAGCATTATTTAAGCTTTTACCGAAAAGTCGCTCAGTACTTCCATCGTTTGAATTTAACATTTAATTGATGAGTTTTACGGGGAAGTTCTGTAACAAATCCTGCAATAACGATCTAATGTTCGTTTCACAGAAAAGGAATAAAAGCATAAATTGATCGAGAATGGAATTGCAAACTATTCACAACATTTGCTCAGGTCGTTAAGATACCAATTTACCTATAATGCTGTGAGGTTTCAGAATTATTCTAGTTTACGTTCTAATAATATTTTCCATATAAAAAAGAAATCTTGTTCTACGACAAATACGGGCATGTGAGGGATAATAAGAGTGATAAGTTAAAAAATCAGTTCGTAAAATTTTACACTTCAACTTTGACAAGTCTATGGACTATCGATACCAACTCAGACTACTTGTGCTTTTCAGTTCACGGTTAGTTCAAGTCAATTGTTCGAAAAGCCCACCTCCTCCAAACAACAACGGCTACAACTCAATTTTAAAACAGATAACGCCTACAAAATATGTGAATGCAAGAAAAGTTATCATTGAAAAGTTTAACCCCGGGCGATATCTCTTTATCGGTATCTCCGTAGAGGCCAGCATAGGAAAAACCAAGCTTATCACTGGATGAGGGATAATATGTTCTCTCAACTTCTGCCGGAGCTAAACAAAATAAAAAAAAAGGAGGAAGCCAATCAATCATCAATCATCATATAGCTATTTCAAAGAATGGGCCCTTATCGGCCACCCAGCAGTCATCGATATATTACCTGAGATTTCTGCGGACTGACCAAGTGCTTCATTATCTCGGAGCTGATCTTTCGTTCGGTGGCATTCTTCACGCTGCTGACTGGCGACGCTCTGACTGCTGCCACTGCTGCTATCGTGGAACTTCCCGTGGTCGAGGAGGAACCTGCTGAACTGCTACCGGAAGATCCACCAACCGCCGTAGCCGTAGATGTTGTTTCCTTCGGGACCAACTTGGTCACTTGCGGAGGCAAGTTTGTTGGAATGATCATTGGCGGCCGAGGAGCTGGTTTTTTCTGGCGGAGAAGCTTGGCCGTGGTTTCGGCATTCTTGGAATCGGACGCGGTTCGGTTGACGACACGAGTCGTTTTGATTTTACGCGAAGCGGCAGAGGTGTAGGCTCCACTGGTGGAGCTGCGGGAGTCTTCACCGCGATTGAAGGAACTGGGACCGAGATTGTCGTCGCTGTCGCTTTCACCAGTTTTGTCCATGTAGCCAAACCCATTTCCGGACACGTCACTGATTCCGGTGTTGAGGAGGCTCGGAAGCTCACCATAGTGAACCGGGCGATCTTTCTTGGCATCCAGTACATCCGCGGAACGTTCCGCGTTCATGCGGGTATCAAATTCCATGGTATGGATTTGGCGTTCGAGGTTCTGGAGGACCGAAAGGGACTGGTCCTCCGGCTCAATGGGCGTGGAATGGGAGGGTTTCGGTGGATGCCCAGTGATGTCACTGAGCTTCAGACTGTAGCCATCACGGATTTCGATTTGTCCGCAAGAAGTTTGTTCGTTGCGCAAATTCCGGGCAACGACGCGTGCCGGCTGCGGAGAACTGAGGAGAGTTGTGCGTATGGCAGCCTTCGGTAATTCACCGAGGGTGACGACCTCTAGTTTGTTCGGTTTCAGCCGAATACTCCGCCGATTCGGCTCGTTGCGTTCAAACTCCTTGGGATTCATGGTGAACAGGTAGATGACAGTTTGTTTTTTTCTTTTCGTTATGAACACTAGTACACGTAAATTAGGTTTCGTTCGGTCAGAGATACACTGCGCGGTACACTTCTACCTTCTTTGAAAATGTTTCTCTATGTGATGCAATGTTTTTTTTTTCCACGACGGAGCATCTAGATAGCGAAGATCGTCGTCGTCTGCTGTAAGTAGGATCAACGGAAGAAAGAACGCAGTGGTTAGAGTTAACAGCTCTGACATTCGATTCAAGCGGTGAATCCTGACAGCCGAATGTCCATCACCGAGGTGCCTCGTAGCGCTGATAACCCAGATGAGTACAAGAAACATTGAACACGTAAGCGTTTGATGAGTAACATGATTAAGGACAACACAATTATAACGAAGAAGCATCGAGCATTGCCAGATCATCAAATTCTGGCCACCATTTCAGACAACCTACAGGATAATAAGCTCTCGTAGCCTCAGGAGCATAGAGAGTATATTGCTACAGACGATATCTTATCATTTTGCCAACGTAACGAAACACGGTCCTCCACCCGAAACAACGGAAAGATAAGATTAAACCGAACAGTAACACTGGTGGTGATGGTGATAACCTGAGTCTGCTGTTATTCTGAACGTGTTGAATGCACTTTTTTAACGATCCGAATCGTCCCGGTTATAGATCCGGTCTTCCAGCGAGAAAGACGAATCGATTTCACTACTCGACAATCATCGCACTTTCACACCTGTACACGCAGCACGGTAGAGCGAATGCGCTACCTTCAATTATGAAGCTTGATTTGGCGAGCGATAGACACCACGGCCGTCGTATGCGTACGTCATGTGATTCAGCGGCGCTTGAACAATTAAATGTTTTCCATTCAAATTAATATCGTTGTTAGCCAGCAACTCGCGCACTCTTTCTCACTCTTCCATCGCACAGCGAATCTGCACCGAGAGTGTGATCTCATCCACCTGCGCAACCGCTCTTACTAAAACAAGCAAATGGGGATCTTATCTTCTAAGCCCTACTAACTACCAGCTGCTGCTATCCACAGAGCTCTGGTATGAGTAATTATTAAAGTATAACTCTCACTACGCAATCACCAACAACTGCGACGACGACGACGACGGCGACGTTTTGTTCTCCGTCCGGCGTGCGTGGAATGAAATTGAATCCCCCGTCACTCTAGGTAACCTGAGTCTACCTTTTTCAGAACAACCATGATCCCATTTAAGGACCAGGGCACCGCATTTGTGCGGGAGAACCAAAGCGCGAAACCGGGACCGGGATGACGTCAAAGACGAAAATTTCCTTTTAGTATTTTTCCTTCCCTAGAAGGGACTGCGCTAGGAAAGACGATCACGCGCGTTCGCCAAAGTCGCACCTCGGAACGAAACTGGTGGTCCTCGTCGCTTCAGCAGAATCGGTTATCGATTGTACGAAAGCCCGGGGGCGCGTACCAGTGTGTGTTATCATTCGGGTAAATTTGCGCCAATCGATCGCTATCACAGAAACATACATACGTACAATCATAATATTGGACGATTGATAAAAACACGAATTAGCACCTCATCACCTACACGCTATCAGTTCGTTGCCAATGGTTGGGGTGCAAAAAGTGATTCCAGAAAGGAGGTGCTGGAAATGATCGGGCCATTTTTATTTGGAGGCTCAGCCCTAAAACGAGGGGACCTCCCCTCGATGGAAATTTTCGATTTTAAGTGTGGCGGAGTAAATCATCAAGAACAAGCGATTCGATGCTCGTTGTTTACTTGTGGCCACTGATCAGAGGCGATGATGAGATGAATTGCTCGGGCAAGGTCGTTGTCATTAGACTTGGAAGCGATGATGCTGGTAGACGCTAGGCAATCATTGGATTTTTAAATCTAGCTCTTGTTTGTTGACAAATAAAATGAGCGAGAGAGAGATAGAGGATTGTTTGAATTTGCCTATGTGGTATGCAATTGAGCATTGAGTCAGGGCCTTTTTCTATATAGATGGCGCTGTTTTGTTCAAATTAAGTATTATAAATCCCAGAAGCGTCTCTTGAACAAAAGTTCAATCTATTAAACAAGTTCAATATTCAAAAATACGATGCCTAGTTAAGGAATTTTAAGTAGGTTACGGTTACGGTTCAAATTATACGGCAAAAGGGTACACCCAAACAAAGATGATAGATTCTCTTAAAATTATGTTAGATGTTTCACCATGTAAGTGGAGACTTTATGAACAAAGAATGCGTTTAATTTTCTGCGGCCCAATGTGCGGAAAAGGAGAATCGTGAATTGGAGAGATTTTGTTTAAGATTTGTTTTCAAAACATATAATGAATGAAAAAATCAGCCAACGAGATTCGAAGCATGAACCTTGAGATCGTTCAATATCAGCTGCTTCCTCTGGGCTGCAGTGTCAAAGCCATACAAGGACCGTTCATTGTACGATAACGCGATTCTTGTTCGACCATCTCAATTAAACGACACATGCATGCAATAATAAGCTGGTGTGTATGGGTGAAAGAGAGAACAGAATCCGTCGAAAAAAGGCAAATGCTCTTACTGAGGATGATGGGAAGTGTATCCAATGTTTAAAAAAATATTGTTTTGTTTGTGGTATCTTCTCGATGACCGTTCAACTAAAAAGCGTTCTAAGGCCGTTTTCAGCGGTGTTCTAGTATTTTGGTCTAATTTTATATCATTTCCAGAAATATAGACCACCAACAATAAATCAACTAGTTTCCACTTTCTTCGCCATTGTTGTAAATTTTGTATGTTGATGTCCGCAAGTTGTGAAAATTTAAAAAAAAAAACATAAATTATTGCTCACAACCTGAATATTTTTGTAATCTTCAAAATCTTGAATCTTTTGCCAGATAACATATTCGATCTTGAAGATGTAGATCAGTGGTCAATGATATTTTATTAAGTGTCTGTAAGCATTAAACAAATTTCATCTAAACCAATAGTACCAATGAAAGAATTCAAGTTGATTCAAAGAATATGCAACTGTTCAGCTTTAAAAGTAGATTTTTAACTGAGTAAGCTGTTGTTCAGCACTCAATGTTTGTTGAGTATTGATAGCAAAAAAAATGCTAACTTCCTACCGATTTACATAAAATTCTCTCTTTGAGACCAATTCAACAAAGATTTTTCATTAGGGCCTAACTGACAAACGTAAACAATTGCTTCATCCTTGAATTTGTCAACCTTGGAAACTTGCCTCATTAATCTACCACAGCCATTTCGAAGAACAAGATTCTATTCGATAGAATTGGAAGCTTACATGGGTGGATTATGTATTACTAGAAATTCACGGAAGAAGCCATTGTTTACGTTTGTAAGTTAGGCCCTGTTGACAAATCTTTGTCGAATTAAGCTTCTTCAGCGAGCATTCCGCCGGTTCTCAACAACGTATTATAAATGTACTTTCACCGTTATTTGTTGAGAGCTTTTGGTGTCAGACCTCTGTGAACTGAAGGCTGAACATGATCTTATTTACAGGGTGGCAAAAATTGCTTGTCAGTTGCCTATGTTCTGAACTCCAGGACAGTTTAGATGACCCACCTCTCAAAATGTTATTGAACTTTTTTTTTATCATTCCTGTGCTAATTTGCACCAAAACAATCAGAATAAGATACAGAGGGGCAAGTTGAAATGCTTATTTCAAATTTGAACTTTGCGTTTCTCTGGAAAATTAATATATTAACATAATTCAGATGTTCATGCACCAACAGTTTTTTGTCAGAGTTTATTAACATGAATAAATAAAAAAATTATGCATCAAAATGTATGAGCGTAGAGTTTAATAAGAACACATAAAGATATACATATTTTAGCAGTTTGGCGATGAACAAAATCTTCTGTTTTCCCTTAAATATGTTTATTCGTGTATAGAATACCCATTTGAAGACTTCGTAAACTCTTGAACCTTTCAAAACGTATACGTAAACAACGCTATACAAGGAAGGGTACTTACCCCACAGTTCCCCTAGAAAATTCAGATCTTCAACAAATTTGGAATGTCCACCACTGTTCTAAAAACCATGACATATTTGTGAACTTCTGCAAAATCGTTGCATTCAATGTGAATAAAATTTCAGACTTCCAGTACAAGATGGATCATGAACTTAGGCAAAAATCAACATTCCATTTCTTTTATAGGAACAAAAGGATTTTTTTTGGTGTACCGTAGATTTTGTTCAAATGCTATCTCTAATATCTATTTCCCAAATGTTCTCCAGCTATCTGAAGTGATTTTTTGTACATATTCAGAGTGTGACGTTCACCGTTCCAACCTGCCCTTCTGTACTTACTTCAATTTATCCAAAAATGTGGTGCAAGTTGGTGTAATACTTGATTTAAATACTTTGAAAATCATATTTTTAACTGAGATTTACTAAAACATCTCTCTCAGGTGGATTTCGGAATGCTTCCCAGGTATACAAAACTTTGTAAAATATGGGAAAAACAACTTTTTGGCCAAGCTTCAAGCATCGTGTAAGAAATACTAGCTTCAAATATCATACATGATAAACGTAAATAAAGCTGTGCATAGCTTAATGTACTATGCGTCTTTTAACAACCTTTTAGAGCAGAGATAATATTTGTTTAGGTATGTGATTTACTGTGAAAAATAATAATAGGGATTAATCACTTCTGCTAAAAGTTATCCTTTCCTTTTCAACTTTCTCTTTATGTTCGGAAGACTTCACCAAAATTCATCATAGAACTTTATAACCTAGTTCGCAGCAATTCTTCATACTTTATATAGCTGCTGCAATATAAAAAGTTTTTTTTTTGCAAAGCTCAAACATACACATTTTTCAAAACTTTAGAACAGTTCGCAGAACTTCATTATAGTTCACTGAACTTCTCCAAGCAAAACTTCAGCAAAGTTAAAAAAAAAACTATGATAAAGTTCATAGAGCATCAGAATAAAAAAACTTAGAACTTAAGCAAAGTCAGTTATACATTAAAAAGATTCGCAGCGAAGTTAGTGATACTTTAACAATGTTCGCAGAGCTTCATATCCCTTCTTATCAAAGTTCAAAGGGGCTTCAGGGAAATTTGTTCTCAGTAAATTTCGTAAATTTCGTAGAACTTTATCAAAGAATCAGCAACAGCACAGGAATTTAGCGAAGGTCGAAAAACTTTATCAATATTAGTAGAGCTTTAGTAGAACAACAACAAATTTTCAATTTCAGTACAGTTAGTAGTTATCCTCCGAAAATCTCCTAGAATTTTAGCTGATTTCACAAACTGCAACGCAATTTTAGCAAAACTTGCAGAACTTCAGAAAATTCTACATAATTAAAGCAAAAATTCCAGACCTTCAGCAAAGTTGCCGGAACATTTTTAGGCGCTTTTTTTAGGCTTGAGACATGTCCAGATCCACTTTGTCCAAGTTTACAGAGCAAAGCAAATTCCAGCAAATTGCGCAAAAAATCAACAAAGTTAGGAGAAATATAGTGATGTTTGCAGAGCTTCATAAAATTAACCAAACTTGAGTAAATTTCTTAGAACTTAAGAAATGTAAAGTGTGTGGTGCAAATTTCACTGAACTACATTAAAGTTTACAGAACTTCAGCAAAGTTTGCAGACCTTCAACTCAAAGAAGTAAATGAAACTTCCCCAAGTAGATTAAAAGTCTTCCTTTCACTTTTCTAAAAACATTTTTTCGAAAAACACTCATAAAGAGCGTATTAGTAGAACGATTGTAATAGAAAAACAAGGAAAACTAAAATACACGCTTCATTTGATCACTTTTAAATAAATAAAAAAAAAACTAAAACATTTTTTTCAAACAATTACTAGTATACGCGAGCAACTTCCTTTAAATTCCATTAGAAAAAGCTTATCCCTACACAAATAGGTCTATTTCGTCTGCGACTTACAGAACTCTTCAGTGTCGAGTGCTCCAGCTTTTCCGATTCTGCTTTTTCTCAGACTTTTTTACTATGTCCTTTTCAATGGTTAGACCATTTTAAAAATGGATCTTTGCTGATGCGAAAAAGCATCATTATTCATAAGTACTGTCTGCACAAGGAACCATCCAAACCATAAAGTAATCTGATGTACGAATCGAATGGATCCTCTTAAATAAAAAAAAAAATATCATTAATTGTGGCTCACAACCTAGATTTTGTCCTAGTCTTCAAAATATTGAAAATTATGCCAGGTAACATAATTGAGTTTTAAGATATTGAGTAGTGATTAATGAAATCTTATGAAGTTTCTGTGAGCATTAAACAAATTTCGTCTAAGCCAATAGTACCAATGAAACAATTCGAGTTGACTACAAGATGGATAAGAAACTTTTTAGCTGAAGAAGCTGATTTTCAGCTGAGTAAGCTTCTGTTCAGCTCTCAATGTTTGTTTGGTATTGATAGCAAAAATAACCACTGACTTCCTTCCGACTTACTTAAAATTCTCTTTTTGAGCCTTATTAAGCTTCTTCAGCAAGCATTTTGCCAGTTCTCAACAATGTACTCTAAATGTACTTCCAAAGTTATTTGTTGAGAGCTTTTGACGACAACTCCAATACTCCAATGACGAATACCGTTGAACAAAGCAAGTGTCAACTGTGAACTGAAGGCTGAACATGAGCTTATTTACAGGGTGACAAAGGTTGCCTGTTAGTGCTTTTCGCCTCGGTGTATCTCTTCTACAGTTTTGTTTACCGATATGTGCATATTTTTCATTCTACGTATAATCATCTGACATTTGTCGGGTGTGATATGTCTTGGAAGATTGTTTGTTTTGGTTAAGCTGTAAACATGGACGCAAGACGAGAGTTGCTAGTAGATTTTTATTTGAAGAAATTTAGACCGTGTGTGATCTTGAGACGGCTTAAACGACTGCGAACGAGAGATTTATCTTCCGCACCATAAAAAGATACAATAAGACAGGTACGAACAAAATCAAGCAAAGGCATGGACCTCATCCAACGGTTAGGACCAAACTGATGGTGAAACGCGTAACGGAGCGAATTCGCCAGGATTCGACACAATCAGAGCGTACGATGACCAGTGATCTGAATATTTCCCATACTTCGATCCAGAATATCATCACCCATGTTTTGAAAGTCAAAGCGTATACAAAAAAGGGAATTCACGGATTAACAGAAAAACAAATGATTCGTAGAAAGGAGTTGTTGCAGCGGCATCCTGATTGTGATATTCTCTTTTCCGGGGATAAATGTTTTTGTAGCCAGATACTCACAACCAACAGAATGGTAGAGTATATGACACGAAGCTTGCAGAAGTTCCCAGAGATAGGCTGGCTGTGCAGAGGTTCCAAAATGTGTCGAGAGTCAAGCTTCCACTACATTTCATCTAAGTAAGGAGTAAAGGTCAACACAGTAGTTATGTTTTGAAGCATCACATGTTATTCCATGCTTCGAAATTAAAACCAGACTGATATTACTGTTTTCAACATGATTCTGCCCCTTTTTATCAATCGAAAGCAACACAGTAGCGATGTTGACATAATTTGCCCCATTTCATATCATCACCAGAATGGCCTGGCTTTTGCACGCGCATACATGCTCAGTAAAAATCGAAGAACAAAAGGTTAACTCTCGAATTTCCGTTTCAAGAAACTCTTGATCAATATTTGACGATTTTGGGTTAGAAATATCATTTTGAAACGATTCGATGATAGGCATGTTTTCAGAAGGCTGTCTTGAACTTCACGTACTCATAACAACTTTCAGGACATTATTCATGACTTGGTAGAGCTTGTAGATCGACAATATCGGACCTCAAGAATACTTTGGAGATCTACAAATATCCGATTAACATCATTTCATGACATGTATGCTGTCAAACGCCTATTTTTAACTGCTTTAACATGTACATATTTTCAGTACATTGTTGAAGCTTTTTTGAACCTTCAGAAGTCCAAGATCCTAGCTCCAGGATAGTTTGGAAAGCATTGAATATGTTGATAATGATGGAAAAGTCATCATATAGGGAAACTGCCCCCATATTAATCTCATTGTTCCTATATTCATCCTACGATGAATCAAACAATTGGGTAGTTGAAGGATCGGTTTCGTTTTCTAATAATGTTTGCTTACGTTAAATAACTACAACAAACATTACTAACTAATCCTGTCACGTGTATATCGTTTTATTTCAAGTAGGATGAATTGCAAAGTGATGAGATTAATATAGGTACATCTTCCCTAGCTATTTGGGGCACTGATGATGTATTGTATACGACCGCAACATGCGTATTGAGTCAATAGGCCATTAAGCTCAAGGTATTTTGCAGAACTAAGAAGGCATCAGTATCTCAAAAAGACGCTCAATAATGAAATTAGACACAGACTAATACAATCCATGCCAAATAATGCCAAATAATGCAGAACATATTTTTGACCGCCTCCTTGCATGAAAAAAAAATCCATAGTGGTGTCCGGGTTAATAAAATACGTAGTATATCAAGTTTGATATAACTGGTTCCAACTTGGTATATCTCGTAATCCTGATCGGTAGTCCTTAATCGGCTTCTGTTTTTGACAAAAGTGTTCAGAAGACTAAGGCCTTTTCATTGGTGACTATTGATTAAGAATTTTATCACTGCGTGACGCTAGTGTGCAAGTAAATTTCTAAAAATGCTTTATCGTTAGATCCTGACCAACTGGATGGTTTCAGTTTTCGACAGATTTGTTCAGCAGGTCGAAGTCTTTTGGTTGATGAACAGATCTTCAGAATTGTCTCAACACATGGCGCAAGTGTGTCAGTAAATCTTCCGAATATGCTATTCTTGGGACCCCGGCATATAGAACGTTTCTGTCTTTGATATAACTGGTCAGTGGGCCTTGGCCTTTTCATTGGTGATTGATAGTTCAGAATTTTCTCGCAACGCGGCGCTAGTGCATTAATGAGTTTACTGAACGTAATGTACTTTTTTACCCTGTCCATATGAAAGATTCCTGTCTTATGGAAAGTTGTTTAGCGTCCACATGGAAAGTTGTTCAGCGCCATTAGTTTGATGGAAAGATGTTCAGAATTTTCTCACAACGCGACGCCTTGCTCTACTGTATAACTTTGTCGAAGACAGAAAACTTCTTCGGGAGCGACCCCGGCGTAGTGGTTAACATCCATACCTCTCACGCCAAATTCACGAGTTCGAATCTCACCCCGGACAAGTTACAAAAATACTCAAAAGGTATTTGAGTGACTACGACGGGAGATGAACCAGCCCAAGGCTGAAAATCTCGATAATAAAGGAATAAAAAAGAGAAAACTTCTTCAATGAAAAATTCAAGTATGCAGCGTTAGTATACTTTTTATCTAGGTCACTTTTCTTCTTCTGTGATGTTTATACTTTTTCTAGTATAGAAAGCGAGTATGCGTTGCTATGGGTCGTAACAGAGATATGAAAATAGAATAAGTAGCAAAGTAGTAAAAGTAGTAAAGTATAGTATGAAGTATAATTTACAGCATAAGGAAAGCGAGGAAGATTGTAGAAGTATGCTGAGGCAGGATAGAATATATTGTCTGTGCAACTAGTCCTCATCTCAAGATATAGCATATTCTGGTAATTCCGTCACATACTAGCGACACGTATTGAAAATATCCTGAAGTACTGGTCACAAATCAAAAGGTCTAGACCTACTGAATAGCCTTGCTGAAGACTGAAGCCTTGTATTTGAAACAGATCCAGCATATTCCAAAAAATTACAAGCACACTAGCGCCGCGTAGTGGACATATTTGGAACTGATTGTCACCAATAAAAATATAGTCTTGACTTAGTGAACAACTTTATCGAAGATAGAAACCTGGTCAAAATGCAAAGTTACAGCTTGGTCAGGAAACTCAATTGCACAACAGCGCCGCGTAGCAGAACGATTTTGAACAAATGATCATCAATGAAAAGGATTTAGTTTGATAGAAAAACTTATCCGAAGAAAACATCTTTCCAAATGGTCAGGATCCCCAGGTATGGCACCTTCAGGAAATACATTGGCACACTAGCGTCACGTAGCGAGAAACTTTAAACCGCTAGTCATCATTCAAAAGGTATTGACCCACTGAACAACATTGTCGAGGACAAAAACATTATATCTGGTCAGGGTGCAAAGATATAGAATATTCCTGAATAAAATTAGCACACCAGCGCCACGTAGCGGAAATATTGTGAACTACTGGTCGACATTAAAAAGGTTTGATTCCATTGAACAACATTGTCCGAAACAGAAACATTCTATCTGATCAACATACCAAGTTATGGCATATTCTTGAAAACTATCGTCCACTTGCGTCGCGTAGTGATAGAATCCTAAACTGTTCGCCAATGAAAAAGCATTGACCTACTGAATAACCTTGCTGAAGACAGTAACATTCTATGTTATTCGTATCACCAGATATTCCGGGAACGAATGTGTTATACAAAGTACAACGCGCGAGTGCTCGTGTTACAAAAGTTGGCGCGAGTGTTGAAATCTACGGCTGGTCATAAAAGAAGAAGGATGAGAGGGTCGAGATCAACATGTAATTTCTCAATAACGAAATGTAGGGTATGTGTCCCTTAACTCAGCCTAATAAGCAACACTCGATTACATTTTTTATTATAAATCATAAACCAAAGCTTGAAGCAATATTTAGCTAGTTATATACTCGCTTAGATACTTTTAATAAGATATTTGGTAGTATGTATCACGATAAGCTATAAAACTCATTTTATAAAGTCAGAAACTTTCGAGGGATATGGATGTAATGCCGGTCTACAAGCATCAAATTGGGTCTATTCATGGATGCAACTTCGTCCCATTCGATCGATTTTTTTTATTAAATGCAGTCTTCTTACGGTTTTTTTCTTGATATTATGAATTAGTACATTGCCAGCTGTATTCGCTTTACCCAACATAAATTTTCACAAAACAAACTAAACTAAAACTGCTTTGAAACACTTACGAGATTTTCACATATGATTTATTGGCCCTCCGATAGTGAAAACAGTATAATTCACTCTGCACAGATTCTGTTCCCTCGGTTTGTGTTTAGATGAGCCATTAGGAAAATATACAACCGAAACTCATACATTTCCATTGAAAATTTTACCAGTAACAACATTTTTAATAAGTTTTCCAGACAACAGGCTATGGTTGAAAACAAAGAAAAAAATATTTCCCTAACATTGGGTCCACGGTTTTCTCGATAAATCATTGTTATTTTATCTGTGTGAACTGTTAGTTTGTAACGTGTGTTTATTTTCTGTGTTATCGGTTCAATTTAGCAAAGTTTAGATCATTCGAAGATGATGGAGATAATCTGTTCAGCTTAACTAGTGAAATCATGATGTCTCAAAAGTTAAGAAAATCGTAAATTACACGGAAGTGAACAACAGTAAATTGATTAATAATGTCTGAGTTCCTTCAAATTAAATCGGTCATCTTTTTTTTTTTGTCTGGATTATCGAGATTTTCAGCCTCGGGCTGGTTCATCTCCCGTCGTAGTCACTCAAATACCTCTTTTGGGTATTTTCGTAACTTGTCCGGGGGTGAGATTCGAACTCGTGACTTTGGCGTGAGAGGTATGGATGTTAACCACTACGCCGGGGTCGCCCCCAAAAATCGGTCATATTGAAAGCAACATAATTTTGTTGATTATCGCTGTATTAATGACATATTTGGTACATAGGCCGAATGAAGGAGCTAGGCTAACATTACATCCCCTTACCCTATGTTTCTAGGAAATAAAGCGTTTGTTGATATTAAGCCGATTGTTGTGTTTTTATGAACATTTTATTTACTGACAAGCAACCGTTGCCACCCTGTAGGTGAGAACGAAATTCATTTAAAAAAAAATCTTCTTCAGTTTTGAAACAGCCTAAATTGTTGGAATTATTAAAATACCTATAAGATTATTCATACACAGAAAAAAATTATACTAACAGACGCTTGAAATTTTCCCTCGTTCAATTGTAAGCAACGAAATCGTTCTTTCATACAACTGATCTGATTTAGGTGATTTACGTGAAATATTCAATAAATTTATGCCACATTCAGCTTTCCATGTATTAGGTAACGCAGAAAATTGCATGATTTTTTTTAAGCTTATTGAGTTTAATTTCAAAGATTTATTTTAGTTTTTCGATACACGTGTTGCACCGTGTCGTAAAAGTTGTGGCCAAGAACGATTTTTGTTTTATAATTACTCGGAGCCTTTTATACTAATATAAAATAAATATTTTGTCAAATTGAACTTCTCAATTTTTTATTCAATGCCCAGATATTGTCTCGAAACTTATGGAAATTTACATAGTGGAGCTTTTCGAAATCAAGATATAAAAATTTAATGGAAAATTGTGAAATTTTCCAAAAAGTTTGCACTTATAAAATAACTTATCGAATATCAATCAATATCCAAACCTAAAGCAAACATTATCCTTTCATTGAAATGAATTAATGTTGGAATGCAGCCTCGATAAGAAAGTTATGTTTAGTTTTACTACGATTTTCTAATTTCTCAAAAAAAAATCGTTCTTCAGTCTTAATACAATCAAACCGACTGGGCGAAATCCAAATTTCTTTAAAGAATATTCAATCTTTAAAAAAATAAATGTCGTAATAAGATAATAAGATAAAAGATAAGAAAAGCACTTTTGAAAAGTGTGAAGCATAACCATCAGAAATTTTTATTTTTGGATGCATAATGTTTATCAACAACGAAAAAACGAAAATTAATGTACATGCTGATTAGTGGAAAGGATTATCAACATTTCTCTCCCCCTTCGTAGGACTGAAATGTGGATGACTTTCCCTTTCCACTGCGAAGAAAATTCACCGATTTCACCGTCTGCTTCACTGCAAATCCCCCATTCAAGGGTGTTTGTCTCTCAGGTGCGATCCATGACGTCGACCGGTTCCCCAAAAGTAAGCCAAATAAACATTTATATAAATGACTATTTAAACCTGCTCAAGACAGGTTTCGGAAGATCTGCGCACAAAACACCGCATCATCATCAACATCGCCATCATCCCCATCGTCTTAGGCGGGGATATAAAGAAACACCGACAGTATCATTTCGTTTCTCTCCTTCCCAAAACAAGTCGCAGAACAGCGCTGTCACTCATCTCGGAGTTCAAGTGGTGGCAAATGTTTTTGGAAATCTACCCCCCAGGCAAACACTACACCGATCCTCGACGAGTGATTGAAAAGTCATCAAGGCTCATTCATGGAACCATCGCCAAGAGTGATAAATGGTTTCCCGTTTCCGTTTTCAATCGAGAGATGGAAAGTTTGTTCGAGGTTCAGGTGCTAGAGTGTAAAATCGATTCTTGCAGGAGGTTATTGACTATGCTTGAGTATGTTGGAAGTTGGGTCGTTCTTAGAAATTACCAACCGCCTGGAGCTCCTACGCTAGAAAAAAAAATTATTCTCTTCCTCCATGTTTCGTGGGAGATGGCCACACCCAGTCGGTTGTTGGCGTAGCAATTGAAAGCAACACGTGAGATCTCGTGTTTGTATGCTCATCGTGAATGCTGCTCAAGTGGGCGATACGACGAAAATGGCACACGCTCCTATGTGGGACTGGCGACGGTCCCCAATGACTGTTTTCATCTTTTTTCTACTTTGGGCCTACGAAAACGACGCGAGTACGCTAGAGTCATTTCTGGTGAAATTTATCCCGCCTGACTGCCAAATTACGCTTTTCATACACGGCATATAACTTCTACCATCTACTGACACTATAAAAATGCCAAGCTCAATGCCGGTCGGCGGGCGAATCGTTACTCTTTTGGGACTATTTATTGCTCTTTCATTTCACCGGTTGTTGCACGGAAGGAGAATACCAAATCGAGCAGACATATGGAATTAGAATGAATCAGCCTTTCTGGCGAGTAATAGGTGCTTAAACAAGTGCCAAAATTCGGTCGGCATCTTTGTTTTGTCATAGCGCAGAAGGGAAAATCCATTTATCGACTGAATACGTTGCATCGTTTATTAAATTTAAAATATTTTTCGGAACACCCCAATCAAAGCCCCCCCCCCCCCCTTATAAAGATAGTTACATATTTACCTTATCCCTATTGGCGTCCTGGGCCCGAGCTTTGGCACTTTTTGGCTTATCGTGAATGGCTTTACTCTTGGCCACCACCGGTAGACCGCCATCGATCATGGTGACCATGACCCGACGGTTCTGGTTGGGTTGTGGCTGCTGCTGATGAGCATTGCTGGAATGTTGTGACTTGGAGTTGTTGTTATTGGTGGTGCTGTTGGAAGCAGCGGAATCCTGCTGCTGATGGTGGTGATGATGATGGTGATGGTGGTGACCCGGCAGAACCTGCTGCTGTTGCTGATGCGATACCGGAGGACGTCCGGCGTCCATATCCGGCGATTGGATTGTACTGAGGCGATTCTTCTCCTTCTGTAGCTGCGCTATGGTGGCGGGTGTGTGGGATTTGGAGCGCTTGAGAAACTTCATGACCGGATTCTTGACTCGGTACTGAACACCGGAGTCGTCGTTTCGACCGGTTGTGGTTTGATCGACGGCCGACCCGGTTCCCAGGGTCGCTCCGGAGCGCTTGTCACTCGACCCGAGGACGGCGTTGGCATCTAGGGAGTGTACCTTATCGTCTAGTTTGCGGAAGCTACCGTCCGCCAGCTTGACATAGCACCCTTCGGTCATCTTGTGGTAGGAGTCGGAAGGTAACTTGTGGTAACCGTTGTCCAGGGTTTTGTAGTAACAAATATCAGTCTTGTGGTAGGCGTCGCCCGACTTGAAGAACTCTTTGCTGTTGGTCGAGCTGAACACGGTGCTGGACCCTTTGCTGAGATTCAGATCGTTGCTGACGGTTATACTAGCCGGTGGGGCTGCGGGACTCTGTCCGTTGGAGGCTACGTGCAGTAGTTGGTCGATGTTTTTACTTTCCGTCCGTGCCTTGTGGATGGGATCTTTAATGTGATGGTCTTTCCCACTGAAGGAATTTTCCTTTTTCAACAGTTTGATGTTGGCCAGGGCCGGCTGGACCGACGAGTGCCGGTGGTAGATTTTTTTCCCATTACGACCTACGGTGGCACCGCCGTGGTGGTTGTTGTTGCTGGTCGCTGTACTGGAAATCTGGCCCATGATGTTCGATAGGCTCTTGATGGCGTACGCGTCTAGTTTGTTGCCCGCAACCGTGGCCACTTCGTACATATTTCACCTCCCCGGGGAGGGAGACGCAGGCCGCCTTTCGCGAATGGAAACTTCACTGAGTCTTCAATTGGTTCTTCTGCACTTTTTTTTTTGATTTATTGCATGTTTCGTTGATACCTATACGATGGATAAATAATCCGCGTTGGAAAATAGCACTCTGGGTCACCCGTTTTCGAACGCGTGACGGTTAGTATCTGTCTATGAAGCAATCTTTCCACGAAAATCTGCTAAATCGTCACATGGAAGGGAAAAGGTTATAAATGGGCAAGTCGTACAAGAAAGTCGGTCACGAAAGCGCGTGTCGCTTTGCCTAACACGGCATGCACATGTCGTAAACAATTGCCGGCTGGATGGCCCGGTGTGTGCGACGACGATGGACGGTTGACGGAAGTTTTGCACTCATTGATGCACAAAAGTAATACACGCGATGTGCATTAAAACAAAAATTAAAAAAACTTGGAAGTCTTTTGTCTTTCTACATAAAGTCGGATGAATGGATGCTTTCCTGTCGTTTAGGTATGGAATGCATGTGGTTGGTAATGGTGATGGTTGTTACGTAACTGCAGTTTATCATTGCTGGTGTGCACCGAGAATAAGTCCAATGTAAAATTGAAGTAAATTATCATAAACGCAGAATTAATCCTTGAAACTCATATTTTCCCAGCACCTTAAAAATAGGTCAGACGCTCCAAAATGCCAACGTCCTAGAAATAGGACAGTACTTGTACTATACACATCTTGAGCAAAGAGGTTCATATTTTGGTACTCTAGAAGCCGTTTGCGTAGCTAATAAATATGATTTTTTTTTTCGATATTTGTAGACACCCTAAGTAAACTTCTAAAAATGGATCTTATTCGGTCATTTTAGAAGCTATAACGAAAATTTCACGATCAAAGTTGCTTTGAATTTGCCAACCAACATTTTTTCTCACTGGAATGTTTATAATTATGTCTGCAAATGAAAAAAGTAAATTATTTTATTAAAATATAGAAACAACAACCAGGTTTATTAGACGTATTCACAAGCGTTTAAGTTTCATTTTGGCCCACAGAAACACGTTGAATTGTCTATCTTTATTTTAAGTGGTCTAGGTCATTCAAGAACACCTTTAAAAATAGTTCTATAAGCCTTGATGTCAACCATCGTAGCAAATGGGTGTGCTTACTCATTTCCAAGCGTCAAACCCTTATTTCGGTCTGTAAACACAGGTTGGGTAGACAACTTTCATTCTCAAGTATTCTAGGTAATACGAGATCTCCTTGGAGTACCTTCGAAGGATATTTCAGCCCATTGCACGCTTTGCTATTATTAACCACAAAAATATGTATATATGTGCATGTGTATGTGTATGTGAGCCTGGGAGTGTGTATCATAAACGCAGCTGTTTCAAATGATGGAGCTACCACACAATCTTCTGCCAATGAACCTGATCATCGATCGCGAAGTAGGGACTGATCACTTATTACGTTACGTTGTATAGAGTTTGATAGAGCTTGTTGAACAGTTATGGTCTCAGTGGTGGCTCTTCCGCGTGTTTAACCAGTTAATTGAACAAGTTAAACGTTTTATCTAATCGAATATATGCATTTTCGGTTGTTTCATTAAACCTTTAAATGCCTTCAAAAATGGAAAACATTATTTTCCACATTTAAAACGTGTTCACTTTCACAAATCAAATCAAAACTAAGCGCAGTTTACCATTTCCAATATTATAACTTGACTAATAGTAGTCTATAGGTGGAGTGCAGATGGAAGACGGAGGACGTGGAGGAGGCGAATGAACCACAAATTGCATCAGGTGCTGGGAGAACCTCCCATCGTACACACCGCAAAAATCAGTTGACTACGGTGGGTTGAGCATGTCGTAAGAATGCCGCACGACAGCGCAGCAAAAATTATTCTAGAAAACAAACCGACGGGCACAAGAAGAAGAGGCGCGCAACGAGCAAGGTGGATCGATCAAGTAAAAGTGCAGCTAGGAACGAATAGAATGGAGACGATTTGTACATATAGCAGCGGCTGTCCCGGCCTTGATCTGATTTTTAAAGTCACGCATTTCACCCGACTTTTTCCCCATGTTGAAATTATTCCCGCCTTCTATCAGATAGGTTTAAAATATATCAACAAAAACAGCGGTTAGGGTAGCCCTCGTTAGAAAAACGAAGTAGCTAACCCTCCTTATGATAGCCAAGATTGTAACAAAAAACTTTTTGTATAGTAGCACTGCGGACGAATAGGACCACTGGTGCACCCTTCGATAGAAAAGTTTGAACCAAGCGATTAATGTGGAACCGGTGAGATCATTCCATATTTGATTACTGGTGATGTTTGTTTGCTCAAATTGAACATTATACCCGGGCAAAGGATTATACCATATGATACCGTTTAATACCAGGGCATCATTGTTCGACCACTGTTGATCGGTCAATAGATTCCAATAGAATTTTCTGTAAAAATCCATATGCTTCACACGATTTATGAGCTTTATGAAAGCATTCAATATCGTCAAAAGTGAAGTTACTCAAATTTGAATCTGAAAAGTCGACAATTTCAAAACAAATATCTGATTCATGTTGATATTGTGTATGTGTCGATTTGTCAATTCCAACTTTTGCCGAAATTGAGTCTAAAATGACTCAATAATTAGTTGAAATGGCCATATATTTCAGAACGACGGCGCTCGTGGTGTAGTGGTAAGCATGGTTTTCTCTCGCCCAAATGGATCTGGTATCAATTCCACTCGGCGCCATTGAGATTTTCTGAGACTAGGAATCTCTGATCACGTCTTCCTCGGCCCATGTGTTGAATATGTTATAATTAAGGCTGATAAACAGCCAAAATAACAGAACGAATAACACCTATAAGACTCGTAGAATATCATTATAATAGCTGACTTTATTATCACTGCATGGCTCGAAAAAGTAGTGTGAATTTCTGTTCAACATCACGCACATGCATGGAGCGTCAAAAAACTTGTTGTATCCAAAAGCTCGTATTTGTTAGAACTATTTGATGCACGTTGTTTCTCCGTGTGGAATGTCATACAATTTTAAACGCTATGGTATTTACATTACAATGAAGATTCCGATTATATATGATAGAAAAATTCAATAAATCGTTATTCATTGGCAACTTCACCTCTGCCGATAAAAGCATATCTGTCCCATCTGAAAAAATAGTAAGTCGAGAAAAACGCTGTTGAAAATTTGTTTCTCTGCAGACTGTTATGGATGGGACAACCTAGTTATGGAATTTGAACACTTTTTTTTTTAACAAAACATGGTATTTTCGGTGCACAGTGCAAAATATCGGTGATGAACAATTGATTCCAATGGATAACACTTTTTCGATAAAAATCCATATGGGAAAGTTATGGGCAGTATATGAAAGCTTTCAATTTCGTCGAAAGTGACGTCACTTAAATTTCAGCCTGACAAGTCGACAATTTAAAAACATATATGTGATTGATATCTGATCGATATTGTCTATTTGTCGAATTGTCAATTCCAACTTTGACCGACATTGAGTCAAAAAAAGCTCAATAATGGCGGTGGCGTTGTGGTAAAAGTGGTTGCGGTTGCCTTTCACCACCAATGGGTTCCAGTCGGCGCCGTTGAGATTTTCTAAGACGAAGAATTTCTTATCACGACTGCCTTCGGCAAGGAAGTAAAGCCGTTGGTCCCTGTCCATGAGATATTGGGTTCGATATGTAGGGTCTAGGACGTCTCCTTGGTGTGGCGAAGCACATAAACATGAAATAAAAAAATATATTGCGGAACTACTGTGAAATGCACCCGCTCTCTCCAAGTTCCATTATCTTAATGCTCCTCCTCATACGCAATCTAACAGATTCATTTAAAAAAAAAAGATGAGCCATAGCTCACTGATTTTTCATGCGATTATACTGCCACCTGGTGGTGGTTCCACCGGTGAAACGTCAATAAATATAAGAAGGCTATATACATATAAATTGACAGCTCTATCTACTTGTTTACGGCAGACATGGCGAAGGCAGTGAAGCAACTGCTTTCGATGGTTTGTAATTATCGCCGACTCCATCCCGGAGCGAAGAAGTCCGTCATCATACTGCACTATGGGTCGGCCGGATATAGCAGAAAGGTGAGAATATTAAGCGCAAGCCGGGCTCCGGCCTTCCGACGATTTTTCCTGACCGGAAGGTGCAGCAAGCGCTGAAGCGGAAGACAAAAGGCAAGGTGGCGAAATCATTCCGCGCCTGGGGACGGGAGGTCGATGCGACCTGCTAGGCGGTCAAAAAGTATTTGGTCAACATGAGTATCGTCATGAAGAATCGGAAGTAGAGGCCAGCCGAGACGGAAACGCAAGCGGTTGAAGGTGCTCGTTAAGGATATCTACCCTATGAAGCGCAATGTGTTTGAGATCATGGACGACGAGACCGGTTATTTCACGTTCCCCAGGTAGGAGATGATCAGCGACGTGAAGTATATCTCCCATACGAAGTTCCCTAGGAAGGTCCTCTTGTGGCTTACGATCAGTGATAAACCGACCTTCTTTTCTTCGGAACTTTAGGTTAACGGGGAGGTGTACAACACGAAGTGCTTAACGGAAGTTGCGGCCATGTCCTGTTCTGGCCAGATCTGGCCTCCACAGATTACGCGAAGCAGCCATAGCCGCGAAGCAGCCACTGGAGGAGATGGAGCGTTTGTAGATCCTAGTCGTCCCCAAGAACGCCACCCCCCCTGCCCCGACCTCTGAAGCGGAGGATCTATTCAATTAATTTCGCGGCGAGACCCGAAAAAGAACTAATCAATAAGGAGTTGAGGAATATGCCAACATCTTTTTTCTCGACGACTATGGCCAAAGTTTCGGCCAACTCCCGTAAGGCTGAACAAGAATTAATTCAGGACTCAATGAAAATGTCTTTTATTTCGTTATCCTCGGCAAAATGCCCAACAGCCGATCAATTTGGCAGCTTTTTTTTCAATTTACGGGTCATAAACCATCAATAAATTGATCATTTGTAGTATATCCCTTATCTTTTTTTTAGTGCATGTTCAGGCATTTCATCACTATTGAGAAATAATGAAGTTTTTGCGTGTTGTTACAGTTGTCATTGTTTGTTTTGTTGGCAATGAATCGACTTTTATTGAAAGTTTCCACTGTTTAAACCCTTTGAGGGTGAGTGCACTTTTTGAAAGCGCGCCCCTTTACCAGTCAAAACCGGATTAATTGCAATGACAACAAACGATGACCCCGATACTGAATATGCAGCAGAACACTAGTCCTCACCACTTCAAACTATAGAACATCAAATCTAGCAAATCAGAACTCACATAAATGAAGACTAATTACCATGTTTTCCATATTTCAAGCTCATCCTTGGCGGCTCAATCATAGTATTGTCACTTTTAGCAAGACATGAAATCTAAATAAGGACTAATATAATATTCCTTTGACTAGATTTCAGGAATGGAACTGTTACCCCGCAGCGCACCACGAAAAGCTGATTTACCAGCGTTACTGGTTGACAGTTACTTTTGCTGATATTCCGGTCAAATTTTAATATGTTAGATTCTCGGCAAAAAGTTTGTTCATTAGCCGAATCTCGGTAATTTATTCGCTGAGTCGCAGTTGACTGAAACACCGAAATGATCAGCTGTTGGATTCTCGGCGAAAAAAATAAACTGTGTTTTTCCTCCGAACACGTTCGCAGCATTTGACTCAATTTTGGGACGTTTTGGATTAACTTTCGTTATGTGAAATCAGCCAAATTTGAGTAAATTTGGTTGGTCAAAAACATCGACTTGAATCAGATGGATGTGTTTGATTTGTCGACTTAACAATCCCAATCAGATTTACTCTAATTTGAGTGATTCCGTGACAAAATTGAGTTGAAATCGACTCAAAATAAAGTTATATTTGAGACGGTGTAGATTTGGCACAACGTTGTCTGTGGTTTATTGACTCTACAAAAATGAACATATTATACAAATTTTTTGTTGGCGAGTTGCTCACTTGTACACTGCATGACTTCAACGGCCAAAATATGGTTTGTTTCTATCAGCTGATGATTCAAAAAACAATCTATCTTCTACAATGCCAAATGGTCAGATTCATCCTGTCTATTTTTATTTTTTATAAGAGCGCTATCATGCACAATACATATGCTTAAAAATTCCATGTATTCGAAAACACATTAAACCGTTCGGAATCAAATTCAACATGTAAGCGATAATTCAACAGTTTGTGTGAAAATGCGAAGAAAGTGAGAGGACATATTTCTTCTGTAGCAAATTGAACTGACATATGGCAACGTAGTGAATGAGTCAAAGAATGGGAATGAATTCTCAAAGCTCGAGTGCACAACCCATAAATTTTTTTTTCAAATTTAACCATTTAAGAGTTGATTTACAAATTTCCAATCAACCGGTGACGAACTAGCCCAGGTGGCTAAAAGTCACCTTAATAAAAAAAAAAATCCGAACACGATTAAATCAATTCTAAAAACACCACTATCAAATGTAGTTTTGTGAAACCAAGAAATGCTTAAATAAGGTAAATTGATCTCAATTAAATCTTATATAGTTTTCGAACGCATTGATCAAAACTTCCGTTTCGCCAGTCGAAACTGCTAAGGTTCAACGTCTCCTCCCCGAATCTGGTTTGTTTCTCGATCCACGTCATTGGGCTAACACTTACAACACCGTTTTCGCTATCTTCTACGAAACCGATCGAGCAGCTGAGCCGAGTTGCTAATCGTCTATCGACCCTTTTCTTCCCCAGTGGCGATCGGCAGTTTCGCCTGAACAACACGAAATTACACGATTACGATTGTACATTCATTTTCTGGTTTGTTTTCTTTCGCTTTCAGCGATTAAACAGATCGTTCGGTCGGGTCGGGCTGGGCCTACCGTAATAACAGAGAACTGCTACCGGGCGGGGGCACTCTTTGAAATAATCGATTCCCAGTGAAAATGCGCTGTTGGTTGTGGGTGGTGGGAGGGGGAGGATGGGAAAAGAAGGCGGAGGAAATAATGTAGTTTTTTATTGGATAAGTTGTTCGGAAAGTGCAGAATCATTAATCACCTTGAGAGCGATGTTGCTTTTTAAACGAGCGAACAATGCAAATATCGAAACCGAATTATGTCAGCCATCGGGCGTACTACTGAGGTGGACGTTTACCGGGTTGTTTGATTTTTCCACTAAGATAAGATGAACGAAGTGATTTTCCCAGCTAGAATGTGGGCTAATTGTTTCGGAGGAGGAGAAGGAGATTACCCATAAATTTGCTACTCGCACAGACGTTGATGTCGACGGGCACGCATCGCTATCGATGGGATGAGGAGATGTTTGCGTGCGGGAAATTGGCGACCGCACTGTTGCTAAACTTGCGTGTTGTGTGGGATTGTTTGTACTTTACAAGTACATGTAAGGGCACACGAAACTCATCAGCGTTAATTGCCATTGTTTGCGGGGGGCGTGGGATATGTAGCCTACTACGGTAATAATCGATCATTTTAAGTTCTCAGGCAGAGCTTTGAAAGGCACATATCCGTGACCGAAACAGTAATTTTAATAGTAACGGATAAATGGAAACCCAAATCACATTTTCAAGATTAATTATATAAGTTCTAGTTTTATTACTGTTTTCTATAAGATCTCATGCCAGCATTGAAGAAGTTTTGAAAATTTATAAAAATCTACGTCAAGAGAAGTCGACCAGTTTTATTAAGGCTTGAGTTATTTAATATCTGAACTGCAGCGCTCCTAGTGGTAGGATTTGGAATTGACAGCAGTTTGTTGTGACATTTTTCCTCTTCCAGTGCTAAAAGGTTCACCACGATTCATTTTGTTTCAAAGAAGTTATACTTGATGGAAGCCGCAAACCGAAAATTAATTTTGGACCCCCACTTCGAAAATCCGACGTGGTCAGGTTCAAAATTCGCGAAGTCGTTGAAATTGTGTTGACATTGACTAAATCGTCTGTATGCAGCGTTCCCAAACATATGGATCGGCAGGATCATAGCAAGCGTCTTACTAGAACTCGGGATCGGAAGTTGCATCTGATGGTGTTGAGAACGATTACGGCAAAACCCAGGGCACCGTCAGATGGATTCGTCTTCAAGATGGATTTCGATCTTTTCAGGCCAGTAAGCAACCAAACAGGCCACTGAAGCAGAATCTTGTGGTCGAAAGACGTGCTCGGAAGTTTTAAAATGAGGTTCTTACGAAGTACGAGGGATGCATCCTCATGGACGACAAAAAGTACGTGAAGACGGATTATGGGCAGCATCTCGGAAAAAGTTTTATAAATCCACTGGTCGAGGTGATGTCCCGGAAGTTAAAATACGTTTTTGCCGATAAATTCGCCAGAAAGCTCATAATCTGCCAATGTATTTGCAGCTGACAAAAAAAATGGGGTTCGTGAAAAACAAGACATTACAAAAGCAGGAGTTCCTGAAAATTCGTATTCTTCGGTACATTAAAGCTCACAATGGGCCTGTAAAGTACTACAGTGGTATTGAGGCAACGGAGAGGATTTTGTAAGAGGCGGGGAGTTTGCTACTGTGCAGTGGTCACCTTAAATGTGAGAAATGCGTTCAATAGCGTCAGTTGGAAGGCTATTGCCTACTCGCTCCAATGCCTCGGTTAGTGGGTACCTGTATAGGATTCTGGAAAATTACTTCCAGAATCGAGTACGGGTATACAACACTAAGGCGGGTCTGGAACGTGTTCAGGTCACCGCAGGAATTCCGCAAGGTTCAATCCTGGGCCCGGTGCTCTTGAACACAATGTATGATGAAGTGTTGCGATTTAGGTTCCCTAACGGGATAAAGATTGTCTGTTTTGCGGATGAGGTGGAGTTAACGACCACACACTCCATCTACATAATGGGGGAATGCATGCGATCCAGGCGGAGGTTACTGTGGTTAATAACAGGAAAAGGGAGCAAAGGGCGACGATAAGTGCAGGTAACTGCACCATCACCTAAAAGTGGTCCTCGAGGTACTTGGGGGTTATGATCAACGATAAGCTGTCCTTTATCAGCCACGTTGATAACGCCTGCAAGTAGGCCTCCATGGCTATATCGCCATAATCCCGCATGATGTCGAATAGCTTAACGGTATAAGGGAGCAAACGAACGCTCCTGGCTAGTGTTGCCCTGTCTATACTCAGGTATTGCGGACCGGCGTGGGCCACCGCCTTGCGAACTAAGAGCTACCTTTGTAAGCTCGAGAGTACGCATGGGCTAATGTGCCTAACAGTGGTCAGCGCATACCTCTCAGTGTCACGCGACGCGTCTGCGTCTGAGCGGGGATGATGCCAATTGACGTAGAGTGCTTCGACCAACGAAGCACGAGAGGTATTCGTAAGACCACTAGAGCCGCATCAATGGTCAAGTGGTAGAGGGTATGGAATAACTCCATCAAAAGTCGGGCGAGCCACCGACTAATCCCGGAGGTATCCTGATGGATCGGTCGGCGACTCGGTGAAGTTACCTTCCACTTGACGCAGATCCTGTCAGGCCATGGTTGCTTTAGACAGTATCTGCACAAGTACGAGCACGCTGAGTCCTCAGCGTGTCGCGAGTGCGCGGGTGTTGAGGAAGCCACAGAATATGTGTCCTTCGCTTCGATGACGCGAGAAACGGCTTGCCGGTCGTGAGGTCGGGACACGACCCCGGATAACCTTGTCCAGAGGATGTATCAATACCAGGACATCTGGGTAGGCTGTAAGCACGGTGGCCTCTCAGATCGTCCTTGAGCTCCAAACCAAATACCGAAACGACCAGCGGCAGGTCAGAGGTACCAGCTAACTACTAAAGTCCTATGTAACTAGACATAAACGGGTGCTTAATGCACAATAGCCCCCTTCCCGAAGTAGTATCGAAATGTGGTTCCAGGGGGGGATCAAAGGTCGAGGAGTTGGCAAACTCAACCCCATACCCCGAGTTCTCCAGGAGTATGGATGCAGATTTTTCTTCCCATACATGAAAAAAAACTTAAATAAAAAAAATAAACGAATGAAACCGGATGGATGTCGGAAAAGACGTCAATCTACCCAACTGGCCTCAATTCTACCCAATTGAGAAATATTGGGCAGTTGTCAAACCGAATTTGAAGAAGAGTGGAAATGTTGCTCGCGATGCAATAGAGATGTTAGCCAACAGAGTGTCCAGAATATGGTGAGTGGTATTCGAAGAAAAGTTCCGAGACTTTATCAAAACCAAATCGGAATAATTGTTCCGCTATTTTTGATAGCGCAATAAATGAGCTTCATTTTGAGTACTCAAAATTTTTATTTCATAACCATGGTTCTGAGATAGATCCGTTTTTTAAGCATTAAAAAGTCGATTCGACTTAGTGCGATTCATTTGCCAATAACTCGATCCAGAAACTGATTTTCATATTCATGCAGGATGGAATTTATGTACTTGAAGATTTACGTAAATATGTCTTGCAATATGTTGATCTAACTTCAACATCTAAGGCGTGAGAAGACAATACCTCAATATTCAAATGATATTTACCATTGGTGAATATCATTTGAATATTTCAGTCATTGAGATCTTATATGTCTGAGGCATTTGAGAGCATTTGAGAAGCAGTTGTATTTGCATTAATAGTAGCAGCATTAGAAAAATGTCAATTTGTATTCCTCAACTAAGTTTTCCGTCATGTTATGTAAGATATCATTTCGAGATTTGGTCTTGTAAATTTAAGAACAGACGCAAATTTCTATCTAACGGGGCATCTAAGTAGACATAAATTAACATGATTTTTTTCTAAGAGTGTGATCCAGATATTAAATGACTCAAGCATTAAGGTTTTCAAATAGAATCTTGAGGAGCTCTTGTATGGTAGGCAAATTAGATTAATATTTATTTTAAGAATGTTTTAAAACGGCATGTGAGAAACGTTGGTTTTAATCATGAACGAATTACGCCAAATTCGAACCTCTAAATCAGATGATGGCAACTTACAATAAGCATGGAGCAAATTTTGTCTTTACTAGGACCAAAACAAAACTGAAGCAATACTTCAATTTAATTAGATAATCGCAAATATGTCAGAATATTTAAAATCTAAACCTGATAAGTTAGTTTTGTAAGGCGTACTATATATCTAAGAAGTGAGACATAAGATTTAACCATCATTAAAACAAAACGGTCTGGTATCGACGAAAAATATATAAATAAATTATTTCAACTATATATTTTATTCAAGATGACCATTAATCTAATTTTGTTGCTTGGGTAGCGTCAATTTTGTGCTCGAAACTCATGCGACAAAAAGGCTTCTTAGAAAATGAATAAACATTTCCGTAAACAACGATGCATTCCAAGAACCAGTACTGAGTCACGCAAAACACGCTCCGATGCGTCGATTTATCTCGATAATTACCCACTAGCTTAGAACGAAGGTCACCAACAACGTGTGTTCGTGTGCGTGCGATTAATTCCTTCCCATCTACCTTCCGTTAAGTGCAGCTGCGCTTGAATTTTTGAATTTCATTATGTCCTCCCTCCTGCACTCGTTGTGCATTGAAAAGCACAGCATTAAACCGGTGACACTAAAGGGTGAGTCGGTTATTATTGCGACACTTTCAAACTTGAGTAGCTTTTTTTCATACTTGACAGAAATTTGCCATTTGCCCAGCTGCGTCTCTGATGATGAGACCTACATCAAAGCGTATTCCATGCAGTTGCCGCGACAGAAATTTTTCACGATTTTTCAAGGACAAGTTTGCTGTGGATGACCGTTTCAAATGGTTGTCAAAATTTTCTTTGAAGTACACCGAAATTCACTACACTCGGTGAGATTTTCAAAACCGAGTGGCTCCAAAAACGGCTTTTGCCATTTTTGAAACAGCACGATTAAAAACCGTTGTTTTGGATCGATTTTGCTTCATGCATCCAATAAAAAAAGGAGGAGTGGTATGCAGCTATTTCTGTGGATTTTGTACCGAAAGACATGAACCCACCAAACTGTTCGGAACTCCGTCCAATCGGAAGCTATTGGACCATGATGAAGCACGAACCTCGGAAGACCAAAGCGGAGGCGAAGGACGAAAAGGAAATGATGAGATGAAAAAAAAAAATGAGAAAAACCTTACGGAAATGACTTACAGGCTCTGATGGAGGGCGTGTCGGACATTTTACTCAAACTCATTTTAAAATTTAACCGACGTTTGTAAGCTGAGATAAATGCATGTACTGAACTACCGAGAACAGTTGGTTCCATTTCGATAGCTATAGCCGATTTACCCATCAATCCAAAGTGTCGCAATAATTATCGACACACCCTTTACCATAGAGTGACTCGGCGACTCGCTGACCACCAGTCCACATCAGAAACCGGAAACTTTCAAGCAAAGTGATAATAACGATAGTAACCATTCGCGCATTGAAATGAAATTAAAAGTCGCTTCTAGATCAAAGGCGTCAACAACGCCAAGAGTTGAGCTATGTAAAATTGTTCTAATGCATTCCGCTGCGCTATCACACGTCAATCAGCGCCTTTGTTCGACTCAAGCGATACAGGAAATCGATAAGAGTTTCGCAGTTTATGATTGGATTAAACTTCCCTCCGCACCCAGTGAAGTTCTAAGCATAACAATGCGACGTGCGAGTCTCCACCTAATGATGTCATTCGCAGCTGCAGCTCGCATGTCAGGGTCAATGCTTCAAAACTCAGAACTACGCCCACTGAGGACAAAAGCTCTCCGGTTCTCTCACTCTATATGTGGTGTGATTCACGGTTTTAATTATCTCCTCTTGACAAAATTTGGTATTCCACTCTTCGTTCATTACCATGACAAGAGACCGAGTTAGCCTACGGGTGTCATAACGTGTCACCCATACAGGCACGGCGTGACACCCGAGTCAGAACTCAGTCTTTGCCCGCTGCTCTCAAATAATAGAAAACGATTCACAAATGAAATGTAAACATAAATCGACAGCGGAAAATGCAAAAGCGGAGCAAAGATGATGTTTCTATTTTAAACTTTCACCCCATTCGCGTTTTTCGGTATCGATAATATAGCGCCTGCCAGTTGTTGCGATAAGGTTTCTCGTGCCCTTTTCGGAAGAATGCGGAGCGTACGGCAAATTAGTGTCAAATGCATTGTTTGGAATGACATCCGTCCGATAGCAAGTGGCAACTTTCCAAAGTTAGCATTAGCCTGTGGGCGGATCGATGCGTCAGGCATAAATTAAAAACTCTTGTTTTTACGGTTAACAACTTTCTGCCTTGCGCGTCGAAGAAGGTTAATGGCACGCGAACAACTAGACCCCCCAGAGCGTGACCTGCATCCTCCGTACGAGAGTTGATTCGAGTCGCTCACCCCGCTCAGTTCCTAGGTGTTCAAAACCAGTTAGTTGCAACTGTTACCAAGTGAGATTGTTCCCAAATCGCCGGAAATTGATGATTGAAAAACGCAATTCGAGCAGTTTCGAGCAACTACAGGTACATTTTTTACGAGCATTAATTTGTATTCCGTCCATCGAAGATGTTAATCTGCGCTCCTTTCCTGACACGGGTTTGACATTTTGATTAAGCCACCGTGAGTAAGGGGCGCTGCAGAAGAACCGTTAGTACTTTGTGCTTGGCTAATTGTGGACGTACGGTTCGGGGTGACATCACCATCATCATTATCGTTGATGTCGTCGTCGTTCTCGCATGGCATCCCGAGAATGGGACGACGATCACCGAGAGTGTGTGGTGCTGTATTGAATCTGATTGTTCCACTTGCCTGTGCCTACCTGGTTGGTTGCTCGCATATAGTCAGATTGTAATGATTTTTTGTTGCGATTATATAGCTCAGTACAAGCAAACTTTCCACTTACGCACAAGTTTCTGCCGTTCGTTTCTCATAGTTCGAAAAGCACGTTACAGAAAAGCATGTTTTCGATTTTTATTGCAACTATTATTCAATGATGTCTGCAGACCACTTCGCGCACTTCGCTCCCTCCTTCGATAAGGGGTGCGTTTCGATGAGTGGAGAGGGTCGTAACAAGATCAATGGCCAGTAGCGTGTAAATGTTGCCTTTTTGGTTCGACAAAAGTGCCCCGTTATGTGCGCGGCTATCGGCCAAACGTGACGCAAGACCTTTTAAAGTACTCTAACGTGAGATATTGACGATTATTACTCAGCGTGCTCAGCATTAGTCGTTTGAATCACGTCCATCTTGGGAGGAACAATCTCAACCGCAATGGCCCTAGTGTGCTAATGGCACTCGTTCGTAGATGATTGCTTGAAATAATCATCAACAGGTTCCTCGCGAAACAACACACAGAACAACAAAAAAAAAACTAGTTAATAACACACAGTGCAACTCTTGCAGCTGGAAGCAACGGGTCGTTGCAAGGTCGCCCATTATTTGCCCACTCGCGATTATTTTCCACCTTCGATGGACGCCCGCCTGGGAGATTGTGTTGAATGTTGTTGGAATTTGTTGATCAGGCAGGCAGCTTGCGAAGGAAACCTGTTTGGCAGGTTATGCGAGCGTGCGCCTTCTACGAACTTTATGTACTTAATCGTGAGAAGTAGTAGTAGTAGTAGGAGAAGAAGAGGTTTCGCATTTTAGAACGTGATCCGTGTTCTTATGTCTGCCTACCTGCTAGTGGCACTTTGTTCGATGCGAAGAGAAGAACGGCGCGTCCTGACACGATTTTTTTTCATTCATGCATAAATGTGAGGCACAATGACAACGGAGAGACCTTGGATGGCGTCATTTTTGGCTGGTTTTACTGGTAAAATAGGACGTTACGTTGTTTTGAAAAACCCCAGTCATCCTCAGCTGCTATGATAGCACGAAAGGTTCTGATGAAGTGGGTAGAAGTTTGGGTTCAACATTTAATCAAAAGAAGTTGGATGGAGCTTCAAGTGAGAGTACGACAGTCGAGGGTGGAGCAATTGATTCATGGTAATTAGCGTTAGCTTGAATTTGTTGAAAAAGATATGATTCACTAGGTGTCTTGTTTGAGCCTTGATCGTTTGAATGACTCCGTTTCAATTGAATATTCTTTATCGAAATAATTTCGAGTCCTGGAAATTGTCTAATTTAATGTATATAGGTATATCTCTCTATCTCACACACGAGAAATAATCCGTCCTTCAAAATGAAAAAAAATGCAGGTCATGATTTCCTACACATGTTGTGTTGTCGTATTAGAAATACACAGGATGACCAATATTGAACATACCAAAAACATTTTCCCATTTTAATGGGAAATCATGAATCATCTAGGTTAAACAATTTCTCAAACTGGAAACATTGCTCATGAATAAGCAGGATGACCACTAGGGTGCCGGGGAAAAAATTTACATCGAATTTAGAAAAAAAAAAACGACATTGTTCACAAGCTTATTTACTCCAAAATATGACTGTATTTTAACTAAATCGGACATGGTGTAGCGTGGCCTCTAATCGATCAAACTTTTAACATTTTTACCCAAAGCAAAAATCGAAAATCTTAATTTGGTGACAAATGACTTAAAAATGCATACAATTTCAAAAAAGAATTGTTTTTGAAAATTTTTGGGACTTTCTGGACAATTTAAGTATTTTTTTTTAAATTATTTTTAACTGAAAGATCCACCCCAATAGAAGTACAACCCGTATGAACCACCAAACACCAATTCTGCGCCAGCATTAGATTAGGGCGAATCTGCTTTTGTAGTCATTTTCTGTTGAACAAAAGGTCACAAATTAAGGAAGAGGAGCTTTATCTCTATCCGCTGATATATTTAATTTGAAGGAATTGTATTCAGCTTCCGATAAATTAACAGACAAAGTGCTTGTTTACAAAAGCAGATTCACCCTTATCAAATGTTGGCGCTTAATTATAAGATGCTATTTAGGACCAAAGCCCGATTTTCATACAAAATAGTTGAGGGCTTGAAAAGTCGGGAAATTGTTCGTGTTTTCTACCGAAATTCACATTGAAAGTGTATCGAACTGTTTTGGGGGGCTTTGCTCACTTGTTTGGAAAGAGTCTGTGCATTCCCGGTCGGTTATTGGAGGAGCTTTCGGGATAGAAGATGGAGGAAATTTGGTTCTTCGCTTATGCCACGAGTGAAATGATGATTGTTATTGCCGTTCTTCTTAAAAGTGACTGTTGTGAAGTGCGATTGAGAGTCACCCCATATTGGGGGATTTTGCCTTTCGGTAGAATATGTAGTGAAGGGATTGTTTGTAATAAGAACTGGACCAGTGCAATGGAGAAAACAGCCATTTGTTGGTCAGAAGCTTACGAGGCTTACAGATAATTTCAGGTGCACACATTCGGCTCCGTTTCCGTAATGCTGGTTGCATATCAACGGGCAGTTTAGCAGCGTTAAACTGATTTATTGATTGCATTTATTTCGCCACCTAAAATGTTCATGTTTACGACACAAAAAGCTAGTGCTTCTTTGGTGAGATCTATCTGATTTTTGATATATTACAAAAGCCACAAATAATACAAAACACGTGCCTGATTATGAAATAATAAATAATAAATAAATTATAACCCTTTTCCAAGTGATATCGGTAATGTTTACATGCGGGGCTTGTTGTATGTGAAAGTAACTTCGGAAAGGGCTTGGCTCTTCCGACATTGTGAAACGAGTTGCTGGTTCTGCAATAGAACTGTCGCTTTCTAGCTAACGGATTAACGCTGCTCTCAATGGTCACTCCAAGGATTGCTGCAAACAGATGTCTTTCATAGTACCGCAGACAGACGTTTAAGCAAAAACACAATTGTGTAAATTGTGTAAATTTTCAAATTAAAATACCAAAAATACGTTTGCAATCGCTTCCTCACTAGGACCGCGTCGTTTACTGAGTCGAGGTGCCCACCGATGTGGCGAAGTTGCGGCATCTGCCAGCATGTCTAAATATCATGCCGACGTTCGCCACACGCCACCAAATATTGGCATGAGGTTTTGACGTGCAATGAGATGCTACATAGTGGAACTTCGATGGGCGCCCCTCCTTACCATTGCAACAAAACAGATTAACAGACGTGATGACGGCCACTAGTTGCTTCTTGTTATTTGGCGATTTCTTCTAAATTGACGGTTATGGAATTTTACACACGCTGAGATTCAAGCTTGGATTGCTGTGATAATACCATTGATGTACTAGATGTACAAGTCATTATAACATCAGTATACTATAGATCATAATTATAATTCATCAACATGGCCTTAACCATGCAAATGGAAAGGTGGTCTTATTGTTTTATCGTAAGTGGTGTCTGTAACTTCTGAAGTGGTGACTTACAAATTCTGAATTAGTTACAGATGAAAATTCAGGTTATTTCAAGGATATAGCCGAAATTCCAGCTTAATTACTTCACGGGAAAATGTAAGATAAGCCTCCAAACATCGACCATTTTGTACGAAAGTCGGCTTGTGGTCTTACTGTATACCATATCCATCACTGTATACCATGAATTAAAACACTATAATGAACATTCCCTAGCAATTTCATCAATTCGTTATTCAATCTGAACTCGAAAATTTTCAAAGTTTCAAAAGATTCAAAATTGTTAATCTATTAGAGACACCCCTATACCATGCCCGATTGAGCCCAAATTAGCCCTAAGGACATATTTTGGCCTAATGAAACGTTTGAGCAATACCGGTTTTTGAAATTCGATCAAGAATTTTTACATGATCTGCATCATTTGCCCAAGAATTTTCTAAGAGAATAAATCGTTTTTTTTTAAATAGACAAAAAATCCAATTAAGCAATGGGTTAAAAATTTAAAGAATTTACCTGATTAAAAGCTGGATAGGCAAAAGGACACAACCTAGATTTAATCTCAGATTGGTTTTAATTCCTCAGTTATTAAGCTTGCTTAAAATATTTCAGAATTTCAAATAGGATACGGTTTTAATAATTAATAAATTTATAATTCGTGCTATCTTCCGAGCAAGATTCCTTGGAAATCCTGTAAAGAAATCGCCTAAAATTTTGGGCAGAATCACTCGAAATCTACAGTAAAATTTGTTTTGAATCCTTATTCATTGCAAAAATGGCATGATACAATCGGCATGATGCCGAATCAGATTAATTTGAGAACAATTTATTCAATGTTTCTTTGTCATAAATTTTCAAATTAATAAGTAGGATTCGAAACAAAATCCAGGAGGCCCAGAAGGATTTGCTGAAAATCCTTAGTATGATCTCAACCAGAAATGTAGAAATCTTCAAATCACGAAGCTTGAAAAGCTAGCAGAGTCTTTAAAGAAGTGCTAATCACCGCTAAGCAATTTGAAGCTAAAAATACCTTCCATACAACACCCTTGAGCAGCAAGCAAGCTGTAAGGTAAAACTTCAATGCGAACATTCAAGCAGCTTTGATGCATCTGAGAAGATCCGCATTTCAAATTTGCTACAGCGTCAGAAAATATTGAGGCTATCACTAATACTATCGTACCACTCAATGGCAACCTAGTTTTACAAAATTTTACTTCAGCTGTCAGTTATTGATTACAAACAGATTGGTGTTGTACGACAAGAATGAAATCCTCTGATTACTTCGCGCCCAGAAGCCAGTTTCGAATATCATGGCTCTTGTAAAATGTTCAAGAGCTACTGCGTTTCGAGTCAAGGCATCAATTGGACTCCCAACCGTGGACTTCCAACAGTGGACTCCCAACAAGTGGTCGGAAGCGTTGTGAGAAAGTAACTTGGAATCCAGTTCAGAGCATGAGAAAAAGGGCAAATTAGGCTAATGTATCAAAGATTGTACTCTAAAAAAATGCAACACTTTTTTTTGTGTATAACTTTTTATTGCATTGGTAAAAATTGATGAAATTTCGGGTAAAACTAGTTTAGAGCGTGGTGTTTATATGTGCAAAATCACAATTTGTCAAGTGGTTATCGAGATGGCTTCAAAGCAAGAAGTGCTTCGACAAAAAATTATCGGCGCGGTCGTGGAAAATCCAGGTCAGTCCCACAGGTAGATCGCGAAACAGTTGGGAATCGATAATTCGACCGTGTACGGTATGGTAAAATCGTTCAAGGAGACCCAGACGATCCAGCGGCGAGCTGGCAGCGGAAGGAAAACAAAGACAACCGACCCTGTGAACGCAAGGAAGGTGAGGGATTACTTCAAGCGCAATCCGAACCATGCGATTTGGAACGTGGCCAAGAAATTAAATTCTTCCGTTTGGTTCATCCAGCAGACAATGAAGCGGGCCGCACTTCATGTCTTCAAGGTAAGGAAGGCACCTAATCGAATCGATAAACAGAATACGGTGGCCAAATCCTGCGGCAGGAAGCTGTACCGCGAGTGGTTGGTACAGCCGAAATGCACCGTAATAAAGTTCTGTCCAGTTAGAATCTGGAATCATTTATTGTGGTGCAGCGGCACGGAAAGTGACCGCTGCAAGAATTCTTTTACACGGTGTTTCGTGCAGTGAGTCAAAAGTTATTCCAGATGGAAGCCGAAAGGAGAGAAAGAATTCTGCACACCCACGTTGATAATCCAACGTGGTCCGCAATAAAAATTGCAAAAACGTTGAAAATCGCCAAATCAACCGTGCATGATGTGCTCAAACATTTCAGGGAGCGAAAGAGCGTGGATCGAGTGCCTAAAGGTAAGCGTCGTAGTGGAACATATGACCGCAAGCTGAACCAGAAGGTGTTGAGAACCGTCAGAGCAAACCCTGGACTATCAGATAATGAAATCGCACAAAAATACGCTGCTGCTCGCAGTACCGTTCGAAGAATTCGTTTGCGAGCAGGATATCGTTCTTATCGAGCCAGCAAGCAACCAAACATAACGTTGAAGCAAAGTTTCGTCACCAAAACTCGTGCTCGGAAATTGTACCAGCAGGTTTTGACGAAGTACCAAGGATGCCTGCTCATCGACGATGAAACCTACGTCAAAATGGATTTCGGACAGCTTCCTGGCCAAACGTTCTACATGGCAACGGCACGAGGAGCTGTTCCTGCGAAGTTTAAGTTTGCTTTTATGGACAAATTTGCCAAAAAACTGATGATTTGGCAAGGGATATGCAGCTGCGGAGCAAAGACCAAAGTGTTCGTGACGAATAAGACGATGGACTCGAATCTGTACAAGGAAGAATGCCTCAAAAACCGCGTACTACCTTTCATTAAAGCCCATAAAGGTCCCGTGAAGTTTTGGCCAGACTTGGCGAGTTGCCACTACAGCCGGGAAGTCATCCAGTGGTACCGCGATAATAACGTAGATTTTATCGACAAAAACATAAATCCACCCAACTGCCCGCAGTTCCGGCCCATCGAGAGATTTTGGGCAATAATGAAGCGGAAGCTAAAGAAAAGTGGAAAAACGGCTCGAGACGCGACTCAGATGACTAAAATGTGGAGCAAATCCCTTACCGAGATACAGATGATTTTATTATTCCGGATTCTAGATGCACAAAGCTTTAGACGACGAGACGCACATTAAAGCGGACGCCAAGCAGATCCCCGACCTGGAATTTTTCGTCGGCAAGTCCCGCCTGGATGTTCCGGAAGAAGAAGGTCGACAAATTTGCCAGGAAGTAGTTGGTGTGGCAGGCGAACGGCCAAATATATAAAGAAGAATGCCTCCAGAAGCGCCTGCTGCCCTTCCTAAGGTCCCACGAAGGTAATACGCTGTTTTGGACGGATCTGACATCGTGCTTGTTTTTTTTTTTTGCCGAAGGAGGAAAATCCGCCAAACTCGTCAGAGCTTCGCCCAATAGGAAAATTGTGGGCGATTGTGAAAAACAAGCTCCGGAAACAGGGAAGGTCTTCAAAAACGACAAGGATTTGAAGGAAGATTGGATGAAAGTGCGCAAGACAGATGGCACACGTGTTGCACAGGATTTGATGGATAGCGTTAAGTACAAGGTGCGAGCATTTAGCCTAGGAAGAAGACTGTGAATAAACTAACTTTGCAAAAGTATGGCTAATCTGTGTTTATTTATTCCCTGAGAGTTTCAAAAATATCGCACTTATAATGAATGTTTGAACATCATTTTTGTCTTTTGTATTTTTAAAAGAGTACAATCTTTAGCATTTAATATTGAACCGTGTAAGCACTTGTCTTGTTTGCTATTTAACAGTGCATTGCAGAGTGTGATTCGAAGAGCGGGGATAGTCACGAATGGTACGATCTTCAGGAAGTCCACCCAACTTTTTGGCTTCGTTGACGCCGTTTATATCTAAGCACGCAACTTTGAGACGATGGCGGAGGTGTACATCAGACTTAAAGCTAAAGCAAGCAAGATTGGAATTGTTATTAATGCGTCAAAGACAAAATAAAGATTGGACTCGGAAACAATGCGACACTTTGTTTTGGGTGTAACTTTTTATCGCGTGGGTAAAAATTAATGAAATTTTTGGTAATACTAGTTTAAAGTGTTATGTTAATTTTAATTGCGATCTGTCAAGTAGTTTTCAAGATGCATTCGAAACAAAAAGAGCTACGCCAGCAAATCTTGGGCGCGGTGATCGATAATTCTGATCAGTCGCACAGATGGATCGGCAAAAGGCTTGGAATCCACCATTCCACCGTGTCCGCGTAGTGAAGATGTTACAGGAGACGAAGACCATCGACGGCGCGCTGGAAGCGGCCGAAAACCGAAAACGGAATACCCAGAGAAGGCGCGGAAGATAAGGCAGTACTTTAAGAATAACCCGAACCTTTCCACCCGAGACGTGGCTAAAAAGGTCAATTCATCTACTTCGATGTTCGTCCAGCAGAGCATGAAGCGGGCTGGGCTACGTGTTTTTAATGTCAGGAAGGCGCCAAACCAGACTGACAAGCAAAACACGGTAGCCAAATTGCGTGCGCGGAAGTTGTGCCGTGAGTGGCTGGTCAAGCCAGGCTGTCTCGTCATGGACGATGAGACATATATCAAGGCGGACACCAAACAAATCCCCAGCCTCGAGTTTTTTGTCGGTACGTCCCGCATGGAGGTTCCCGAAAAGTTACGGAAGAGAAAGATGGACAAATTCGCGAAGAAGTACCTGTTGTGGCAGGCGATCTGCGAGTGCGGACGGTACAGCAAGCCGTTCGTTACAACCGGCACCATAAACGGGCAGATTTATCGAGATCAATGCTTGCAGAAGCGCTTGCTGCCCTTCCTCTGCACTCACCGTGGTCCCACGCTGTTCTGGCCGGATCTCGCTTCGTGCCATTACGCCAAGCCTGTAATGGATTGGTACGAAGCGAAGGGCGTTAATGTGGTCCCGAAGGAGGCGAACCCGCCAAATACACCAGAACTTCGTCCGATCGTAAGGTTTTGGGCGATAATGAAGAAGAAGTTGAAGAAAAGCGGAAAAACATTCAAAACTGATGAAAAACTGGGAGAAATTGTGTAAGGAAGATGGACAAAGCCTCGCCCAAGATCTCATGAGCAGTGTTAAGCTAACTGTACGAGCATTCAGCTTGGGTGAGGAAGTTCGATAAATAAATTATGCCAAAACATAGCTCATATATAGTTATTTAATTCCTGAAAATTTGAGAAGTATCCGATTTAAAATGAATTTTTGGTGATCATTTTTGTGTGTCTCATTTTTTCCGAGTTCAGTCTTTACATGATGGAAACACGGGAATTCGTGTACCTGGGCTCATTGGTGACCGCCGACAATGACTCCAGCAGAGAGATATAAAGGCGCATTATGGCTGGAAATCGTGCCTACTGTGGACTCGAAGTTGACCATCTACAAGTCATTAAATAGACCGGTAGTCCTTTTACGGCCACGAAACATGGACATTGGTTGTGGAAGACCAACGCGCGTTGCATGCGATCTACGGTGGTGTGCAGATGGAAGACGGAACGTGGAGGAGGCGAATGAACCACAAATTGCATCTTTCACTGGGAGAACCTTCCATCGTACACACCGCAAAAATCGGGCGACTACGGGGGGTGGGCATCTTGTAAGAACGTCGGACGACAGCCCAGTTAAAATTATGCTCGATAACGAAAAAAGGCGCGCAACGATCAAGATAAAGGCGAACTGCGAACCCTTCGCAGACTGCGAGGCTGGCGAAGTGCAACCATGGACCCAATAGAATGGAGACAACTTTTGTATACCAGAGGCCATTCTAGCCTTGCCTGATTGATACACATAAATACACAAGCACTGCAAAGCGAAAATTGCAAAATTGACATTGGTTCACAAGGAATCTCTTAGCTCAGTCTGTAAAGGCGCTACTATAACTTACATTATGTTGGAAGTCACTGCACACTTAGAAATTATGAATTTTACACGAGACGTAATTCATGTTTGTAAAAAGTCGGGAAACGTAGAGATTTCGTGTAAAATTATGTCTGCTGAAACTGACACATACGCCATTTGACGAAAGATGTGTTTGATTGAATTTATTTTCTCATCTCTTTCAACTCATTCTTATGTGCCAAAGGACGCTTGCATGTGTCGGTCTCAGGGGACAGAAATTTACATGACATTTTGGTATTGTGTGGGTTTGATTCCCGGTCAGGTCTAGGATTTTTTTGTAAAAGAAAATTTTTCGATTCCCTGGGCATTAGCTACGATTGTACTTGCATTCTGAATACTTAGTTGCCATAATCAATTAGCTTGAAATACCAAGGAAGAAGGAAGAAGAACGGGGCTTTCCCAACAGTAGCCATTACATATTATATTACAAAATTAATGTTAGGCCTCGCGTATTTATTCGTTGTGTTCTGAAACGAAACATATTTGCACTACTCATTAACTTCGTATTCAATGCCATATGACCAAAGGTACGAAGCATTTTCTTTCTAATCATGTGTGCATTGTACGAATACAATACTAAGAGCTATGAATATTTTGTACAAAAAGAAAGAAACGTGTCTCTGGTGGTTTCATGATCGTTTTGGAGATTTACTATATCGACTCGAAATGTAATTCGAATGAAAAGCACAACTACGCCGAGCTGTTTACCGTTTTCAGTCTTTCTGACATAGGATTTGATCCTGTACTTCTGGGAAGAGCTGCTAGTGAGTCCGTGGTTGATCTCAACAGGCCATGGTGACTAGTGAAAAGTTCCCGAGTAGCACACATCAGACAAAATAAGTTGTAGTAACTTGTTAACGATTGAATGAAGTTGCATAGCAGTTATTTCTACCGATTTACAAAAAGCGTGCTACTAGGGTTGCTTAAATAATGAACATGAAGTCACAACTTGCGTCAATGCTCAGCAACACAAACGTGTACGAGTCGAGGAGCAGCGGTTGGCTAGTCCTCACGAAATTCATTTGATTATTGTAAAAACAGGCGTAATGAAAGTGTTTCGTTAGAGCAGTATGAGTGTTTCTTCAAATTTACGAGACATTTGTTCTATGCACAAAATTCAGGGTTACGAACCGATCGAAAGCGGATTTAAGAAAAAAATATTTTCAGTGCAGAGATGGCAGAAACCAAAAAAGAACACAAAGTCAAACATGCGATAATACCGATGATGTTTCAGTTTTCAACTTCTATCGTTCAAGTTCTACAAGATTGTACAAGATTGTGTGTCACTATATTAATCATTTTTAAATGATTTTTTTTTTGTGTTTAGTTATAAGATAAATATTCAAACAATTTGCTTGTAAAAGGTTGAACAGCAACATGGCAAGTTACATTGAAATTTTAAAGCATTTTACATGTCTGAACCATAGTCTACGTAACCATTATAAAACTAAAATTGTTAATTGGTTAATTACCCATTTTCTCAAATGAAACTGTACCGTCGTGTGTAAAATTAAAATATAAATGTAAACTTTCCTGGTATTCTATAGCCAACCGAACACCGGAGATACTTTTCGCGTACCACACCACATATCTTTCCCACGATTGACGTCTTGCGGTGGTTGCGGTTGCGGCGGTGGCGGCGGTAGCACCAGCAGCTGCATTTTATCACTCTAGGCAGAAGCCAATTCGTCCGTTTGCTTGAACTCACCCACTGACTGGCTGACAAACTGACACGAACTATCTGCTGTTGCTGCAGATGTGTATTGTTTACATAATCCCTAGACGGCACTCGTTCGTACACGCTCGGCTGCAACATGGTAAAAGCCTTCTATTCATAGTCAGATTTCGCAGATTCTTCAAAATCATCATTCAGAACGTTGGCCGCGTTGGCGTTGCATCGGCAGCATAAAAGCATTATGTAGACATACATGTTAGTATGTCGGATTAGTTGAAAGTTGGCATTGTCCGACTGAGTTCGGGTAACACGGCGACGACATCGTGCCGTACTAGCTGAAAGCCAGTCTTTATTAATGATGACTATTATTATTATTACTATTATGACTGTGCGTGCTGCTTGTATGAGTAAGAAAGCGACAGACCCCGTGATTTCACTGCAATTTTCATAAATGTATTCCTATGAAAAAAAAGGCTAGCATTTTGCCATTGCTATCCGCGCCGAAAGAGACGTCATGTTGAGGGAAGGTAGATAATTAACCCCTTTCCCTTGCTGTTGGCCGCTTGCAGCGATATGCAGAGTTACTTGACTTACTCAGCACTACTACTGCTGCCGCTCTAGGTGCAAGAGGTTTTTTCTTTCTTTCTTGTGTTTGACGAGAGTTTTGCGCATTCAAGAAGCTGTCAGTTTGATCCACCGGAGGGCGTCCAAGCGTGTGTTCGAAAGTGGGTCACCAGGTTCTATAGATATTTCTGCTTGTGCATTCGGTTGCATAATGGTGTGGAAGATGTTTCGCTTTATTAAAAGGAAAATTTCAACCGTTCAAGCAGTTTCGAGCAGGTGCTCGATCATTACTATCGTTTTTGAAAGTGCTTGAATAATTTCAACGTTTGCGAGAGTGAAGGATTATCCAATCACGATTAGGATTCATACTACGCTATAAAATAACATAATCGTAAAGCAATCGCCACCGGCAATTATACAAGCCATTCGATCCGCGGGAGTAGAAGAAAAAACCTTATGCGACCCATAAATTCCACGCGTTCGTTTGCTCCATGCTCGCTCGCAAGGAAAACGCGCAAACGACATAAATAATAATGAAGGTATAAATTTAGCATTCGATTTGACGCCGACGATAAGACAGTGGCTCACACGAACTCAATTTTCCGGAGGCCGTTTGTAAATGGAACACCCACCCTGGAGGGGAATTTTCTTCGAGGAAACCTCTTCTGAGACCGGTGGAAAGTTTAATCCCTTCGTGTCCCGTTCTAGAAACGTCAAAACTAGTTAAACTTAAACACGCTAGCTTCCCATTTCCCAGCGACATCGCCATCCTGGAGCTGGCGGAGGAAATCTTTTTCTTTCATTTCAACACTCGTAGTCTACAGGGCTGAGACAAGGCCGACTTTGGCTCGAACTTTGGCCTTCGGAGCACAATTAGCGTCACTCCGTAAATTGTTCATGCCTCCTGCTGAATTTCTTGTTGTCCAAGGGCGTGGCAAATTATCTGATTGGTGATGAAAAAAAGTTCTTGAACGATTTTTTTTATGTTTCCGGAATGTTCTTGCCGGTTGAAGTGATTTTACCCCGATTACAAAACATTAAGTCGGTAAGACTTAAACCGCCATTTTCCAAGACAAAAAACTGAAACCGCAACATTCTTGCATGCGTTGGGTCACCGTTTTCTGTTTTTTCTTCTTCTTCGATGAACGTTGCGATATCGTACGTTGCTATCTTAGTTTCAAAGTGGTGAGGTGAGGCTATAAACTTCACGTAAATGAGATTTGTAACTATTTGCTCATTTGTCGCTCAATCTCCATGGCTGCTCTCCTCGATTAATGTGTGTGTGAGTGTGAGTGTGCGTGTTTAATCTATTGCAAGATACATCACCATAAATAGAAGCTGTAACGAACAACCGTAGCCATTCTGAGGATTTTTAGTTCCGCATTTTACCATTCGAGCTTGTGGACCTAAAAGTAACCGCTCGTATAAAAAACACACTCACGGGTCGGGTATTGCGATGTTTGCTCTAATTATTTGCATCTTCACGCGATTGTCGTCACATTCAACTACGGGCGGTTGTTGTTTTGCCTTCCATCGTCAGCTGATCGCTCTCGGAGTGCTGATGATATCTCATCGAGCTTTTGATCGCAATTGGTTGCCGAGAATGCAGCAGCAGTAAATGGACGGCGACGGTCGAGCAATAGGAACAAATTTGCGCGTTCGTAACGACAGATTGCTCAATTGAGCGAGGTCAAGTTTGCCACTCCGTACACATGCAGTTACAGGTTTTGATCAGAATGACATTCTCCAGTGGTGGGTGGAAAATTACAGCAATTTTTGTAGCAGTTTCGAACTGATATGCACAGTATTGGGGATATGCACAGAATTTAATGAACGTTCACCCAAAACGCAAGATTGTATTGCAATTGCGAGATTGCGAGAGATGGCGCATAGCGATGTAATGCCGTGATAGTTGGCGATATTCCGTATACACCCTATCTTAAGAACTGGAAACATTAGCGCTACTTTGCAGCAGGAAGGAACTGTTGATACAGGTGACAGAGAGGAGTCACTAAGCTTTCCATGTGTTGCTTGAAAAAGGCGGAAGGAACTCCGTCAGGTCCAGGCTTGAATGAGGATTTCAGCTCCCAAGCCGCTCTGGTAAACATCGTGAGGTTGACGTTGATAGCTCCCTGTGATTGACCAAAAACTGAAACATTACTGGCTGCTCGAGAAATATGTTCTCATCAGCAAACTTAACGGAATACAAATCACTAATCTCCTGAGTAGAACAAGCTATCTCGCTATTCAGTACCATGGTGGATGGAAGGCCAGACTCTTTTCGTTGCTCGTTGACGTATTTCCAGAAAGTTTTCGGGTGCGATCGAAGCTTTCACAGAACTCTTCGTTGGTAATGTCTATAGAATTGGCTATTAAAGATTGGACTCGGAAAAAATGCGACACTTTGTTTTGGGTGTACCTTTTTATCGCGTGGGTAAAAATTAATGAAATTTTGGGTAATACTAGTTTAGAGTGTTATGTTTTTATTCGTTTTATCGAGGTCTGTCAAGAAGTTTTCAAGATGCATTCGAAACAAGAAGAGCTACGCCAGCAAATCTTGGGCGCGGTGATCGATAATCCTAGTCAGTCGCACAGATGGATCGGCAAAAGGCTTGGAATCCACAATTCCACCGTGTCCCGCGTTGTGAAGATGTTTCAGGAGACGAAGACCATCGACGGCGCGCTGGAAGCGGCCGAAAACCGAAAATGGAATACCCAGAGAAGGCGCGGAAGATAAGGCAGTACTTTAAGAATAACCTGAACCTTTCCACCCGAGACGTGACCAAAAAGGTCAATTCGTCGAAGTGGTTCGTCCAGCAGACCATGAAGCGGACTGGGCTACGTGTTTTTAAGGTCAGGAAGGCGCCAAACCGGACTGACAAGCCAAACACGGTGGCCAAATTGCGTGCGCGGAAGCTCTACCGTGAGTGGCTGGTCAAGCCAGGCTGTCTCGTCATGGACGACGAGACATATATCAAGGCGGACACCAAACAAATCCCCGGCCTCGAGTTTTTTGTCGGTACGTTCCGCATGGAGGTTCCGGAAAAGCTCCGGAAGAGAAAGATGGACAAATTCGCGAAGAAGTACCTGTTGTGGCAGGCGATCAGCGAGTGCGGACGGTACAGCAAGCCGTTCATTACAACCGGCACCATAAACGGGCAGATTTATCGAGAGGAATGCTTGCAGAAGCGCTTGCTGCCCTTCCTCCGCTCTCACCGTGGTCCCACGCTGTTCTGGCCGGATCTCGCTTCGTGCCATTACGCCAAGCCTGTAATGGATTGGTAAGAAGCGAAGGGTGTTAATGTGGTCCGAAGGAGGCGAACCCGCCAAATACAGCAGAATTTCGTCCGATCGAAAAGTTTTGGGCGATAATGAAGAAGAGGTTGAAGAAAAGCGGAAAAACATTCAAAACCGATGAAACTTTGAAGAAAAACTGGGAGAAATTGTGTAAGGAAGATAGACAAAGCCTCGCTCAAGATCTCATGAGCAGTGTTAAGAGAAATGTACGAGCATTCAGCTTGGGGGAGGAAATTCAATAAATAAATTATGCCAAAACATAGCTAATACATAGTTATTTAATCCCTGAAAATTTTGGAAGTATCAGATTTAAAATGAATTTTTGGTGGTCATTTTTGTGTGTCTCATTTTTTTCGAGTCCAGTCTTTAGTTCGTTCATATTCGTGATTGAGTCTCATATAATGGTCCTTGACCTGTAGGGAGCGGTACTTGGTGAACTTTCATATTGCGGCTCTTTTGGATGACTTTAATCTGCAAAGTTCCGTATCCAGAGAGGATGGGCTGACTGTGGATACATTTTCTCCGGGCGTGTCGCTCAATAGTGTAAGCCAGTATATGAGAAAACGTTTGTGTCGCAGCATTGATATCAGCTGGATAAAAAATGCTGTGCCAATCTATGCTTGATAAAAGTTCTTCAATACTGCGATGATCAGCTTTTCAGAAATCATAGGAAACAGACGTAGGTAATGCCTCATTCCCTTTAAGTTCAACAACACGCGGAGGGTGGTGTGCAACGGACTACAACAACGGACCGGGACCAACGACTTTACTTTCCTTCAGAAAGAAGACGTGAACAGAGATTTTTCGTCTCAGAAAAGTTCAACAGACTTAAGAAGACAGTTCACATATTCTCAGAAATTGAGGTCTATAGTTACAAAAGTATCTTCTGCCATCTTTCGACAACATACCCAACCCATACGTTGTGGCAGATTCTTCAAAAGTGCCGCGAATATCAAGTCCGATTTATCAGCAAATGATAAGTAAAATGACAAACTGGTATCATATGAGTAACAAGTTCTGTTACTCACTAACAGTAACACTGTTCTGTGACAAGACTGATCAAGGCTACGTGGATGATATCAGGATATCAGGTAACTTATCGGACTCGTTTGAAACACCCAAAGGAAGTCGACAAGGCGGTGGCCTTCTCTGTCTCCTGTTTTCAATAAATCCAGCCAGTTCGTCTGTTTCGCTAACGACGTGGAAGAACGTTCCAGGCAGTTGATGATCAGCGGTGTACTGAAGCAGAAACCTGAGGCAGAAATGGTTAGATTAAAGGGCAATACGTTGAAAACTAAGTACCGAGAGGGATAGCACTAACATCGGTCGGTGAAAGCAGTTGTGGGATTAATTAAGTGCAACAATTTCACCATTCGTCAGATTCTGAAACTCAGCTTTTGAAACGGATTCTTGTCAAATTGATTCAACTGAGTTGAAATGAGTTTTCATAGCACTAATAGTTAGCAATACCAGACTACTTCTGCATATGACAAATGGCAATTCCACTAAACTATTCTCAAGAAGTAAATAACGCATTTAACCATGTCATTCGATCTTTTAATCCTACAAAACAAGTGTATCATGCGGTCTATCCTATTTAAAAATGCATGAAAATCCCTAGGCAATTCCACATAATTAAGTGACACTTACTTTCTACCTTGTAACTCATGCTCAGTAAGCTATTAATCCAATTTGTTATCCCTTGATTCCTGCCATCACATCTTCGTTAATAATCACTTTCCGCCATCTGTGACAAGCTGCTCTCAGCCAGCGCATCCCAAGAGACATACCCGGACGAATCGACCACATAAAACTCATCTATAGCACAACAACCGAACTAGGCACGTTTTAGTCGCCTGACCTACATCTATGCCGAAATCCCTGGTCCGGGGGAGATGTCCGTCTTGCCGTCGCATTGCGTATCACATAATGTGGCGCACAGATCATAATTGGAAGGACCACCGCAAATAAAATTCTACGATAGCATATTGCCAAATCACTCCTCCATTAACGAGGGCAACCCTGAATTATCCCTGAGGAGTGTATGTACCTATGATGATGGCCGAACCAACAACGAGCCCTCATGTATGTTTGCTGAATAATTCATCACGTGGTGACCCAAAAACACACAAACCCCCCTCCTAAAAGAGTAGCTCCACCAATTATCATCGTTTCCCCCAAGATGACACCAAATTGGCACTAGTTTTCCTGTCGGAGTTGACCGCGCGAGCGCGCTTGCGGAAAACCTACCTCCGGATGAGTGTAGCATTAAAAATTGTCGCAAAGTTTGCGTCTGCCACCGCCTTGCAGAAAGTGGAAAGAATTGCCCGTAATCAATATAAATAAGCACTAATTGAATAATGAAAAGCAGGGACAAATGTATGGCTTTTAAATTGATGGAATTTGCTGCGCTCGGGTTTGGTCGCGCGCACCGACGGCACAACAATAGCCAGCCAACGGAGAAATGGCAAACGGTGTCAATTCCGACACCATCAACGACGTGTTCCGTTCCGTTATAATTCCATTTGCTGGGCTGGTACGTACGTTTGGGGGAAAAGCACGGAACGGATGCAAATTGATTCCATTTGACACCGCTTTAGAATTAATTCCACTTCAATTGGGCTCAATCGACGACGACGACAACGACGTCGACGTTGGGCTGTCGGAGTTGCGTGTCGAAACCGTATGATAGCGCAAGGCGAAAATCCGCATTCGCACAAGGTCACACCGTATGCAGCGGGTTGGAGGGTATAGAGAATGTGTTTGCGGTGATGATTCAATTACCGGAGCTTTTCACGTTCTTAGTGCGGAGAATGAAGAACTTGCTAAGCCCCAGATCCGGGGTTCTGATAAGACACGGAACAAGTAGATGGGCAGAAGATCGTGACTTACACCATCATTGACTCATTACTGGGAAATCGTATGGTTCTGTGGGCAAATACAGTGGACGATTTCACCATCCGCCGCCAAACATGAGTGCTGTATGTGTTTGTGTAGAACGAAAGTAAATATTGTAATTAGATTAAGGCTCCTCTGTGGCTTCGGCAAACGAAAATCAAGGTCGGATGTCACATTGGCGACATGGCTAAAGGTAAAGTGTTTAAAAATTTGCCAGCTGAGCTGAGCTAATGGATGCCTTCCGGTCGATGTTTTTGTTGACGCAATCAATCAATACTTGGGCGGTGACCACGAAATTGAGCAGCTAATGAGCCATGGCGAATGAAGTCAGAGTTGGAATTACCCAACAGTCAGGTGGGTTTTTTTTCTGTAGGATTCGGGGCGTCGATTCATCGAAATTCTCGACTAGTTCGAATAAGATTAAGATTTTATTGCTATTTCGACTCATATCGTTGGACAAGCTGTAAGTAGAACGAGAAAATAAGCACTTTCCAAAACAACACGGTTAACGACGAACGTCATTTCTCCCACTTCATAACTCAAGACACCCAAAACAACAGTGATGCAGTCGGTTATGACGGCAGTAATCAAACAGAACGGGAGAAAGAGAAACTACGTTCGTGCACCCGGAAATGACCTACTCATTCGAGCAGTGCGGCCGTTCGTCGTTGGCCCTAGGGGATCCACTCCACATGACGGCGCCCCGAGTTGCACGGCCACGTTGTCCCGGAACTACTCGGCGACCAGTTGACTAGAGGTTTTTTTCCGCATGTAATAATAGAATTTCAACTAGTTTTCGTTTTTCCGCGATCACCCTTCCTACCCGTGAACACAGCTAATTATCAACCGCACCCAGCTAGAATGCAATTTCAAACGCTCTCTGGGTTGCACGGCACAACCTGTTTGTCGGCCTGTTGACAAGAGTGCCGATAAATCATGCCGTTTCCCCGCGCTTCGGTCTGGCACTATTTGCAGAGAGCTTGTGCTTCGAGATCGACAAGTCTGGCTGCACCGAGCTATCTATGAATTACGCCCCCAATTGAACGCAATTTTTATTTCGACGTGCGTGTGTGTGCGTGTGCGTAGGAGAAAGGACAAACTTCGAACATGGGGTAACAATTGCATTTGGTATGGGATGGTAACTACGATGTACTACTATGGTACATCAACCAAATGTGTCGATTAGTTTGTCATGCCAACGTGACGAATATGTTGTATTGTCGGGTGGGTTGGTGCACAACTTTCTAACAAATGGTAATTTGGCAGTAAAGATATCATAAGTGAATGGTTCCTTAGGGGTAGTAGGGCGCACGAGGCGAGAAATGCCTCAAAATGAGGCAGGTCAGAATATTTCTCGCGTAAACAATTGAACAAAACTGAAGTATTTTTCATTTCAATATGCTGTCCCAATCCCAAATCCAAAAAGTGGCATCTCGTGGCATCCAAAAGTGATTGTGCTACTCAAACAAATAAAATAATTTTCCACATAAGGTCTGTATCCACATTAATCCGGACACCTTCAAAACACTGTAACTTTTCAAATATTTCTCGTAGGAGTGAAACATTTCGCTGAGGTATAGCTGGAAGTCTTTGATGAAACAGACTAAAATTTGTGTTTACATACCATATTTAGTGTTCAAGACGGCGACGAATGAAAACCCCTTGGGCAAGCGGATTGTGTACGGACGTAAGTCAAATTTTGACTTGTCAATACGAGAACTTGCAAAAAAAAATTGGTCACCTGGTTTTGTCCAAAAATCAAGACAGCGTTTGGGACTGAAGTCGTATAATGTGAAAACAGTGCCCAATCGCAATGACAAACAGAACTTGACATCAAATACACGGCCTCGATGTTTGTACTGCGAATATCTGACAAAGTATTCATGCGTTGTTATGGACGATGAAACTTAAGTCCTGGAGGATTTCAAGCAGCTTCCAGGGCTGGTTGTCTGTTCTGCTATGGCCAGAAAGTTCGCAGCTGAGCATTTCAGGAGTCTTTACAAACCCTAATGGATGGAGTTAAGTGCAAAGTTCGAAAATTTTATGCAAACTACCGAAAAGCTATGTTTTGACTTCGTGAATTGTTAAATCACATTCCATGAATTTGAAATAAACAACTACAATTTAAATATAATGCAAAGCATGTATTTTAATTCAGTTTTGAGTTTTCAATTCCCTGGTTGGAGAAGATCATTTAAAGTTGCATTTTAGTTGTCACATAGAAAATTTTTGGTGATGAATAATTACCAACAGAAGTTGAAATTAGCTTTAGAAATCTGGAATATCTAGACAAATTTTATAAGAAAGTCTGTAGGGAAATCATGAGCCAGTTTGTAGGAATATTAGAAGGATTTCCACCGAAACTTCGGGGAAGAGGACTGCGTACTGAAAAAAGTTTCTAACTTCCTCCTCATAACAGCTTCCTGTAGATTTTCTTGTGGAATGCCTTCAGGTTTTATCAAAACATCCTCTAGATCTGTATGAAGGTAGTTTACAAATCGTATCTACTGAAGGTATCTCACTAGAAGATCCACAGGAACAATATAAATGGTATTGATGAGTCCTCCTGGGGCCTCAGATAGTTAGTTGAAAATTTTCCCGACTTCGTTGGACATAGAGTAACATTGTACATTGTACCACACAATATACACATTCACGCGTTGGAGTTCGCATATAAAGCTCTCAATTAATACTTGTGGACGTTCTTCTAGAACACTAAGTAGAGAGCAGACGAAAGCCCGTTGAAAAATCGTCAAGCCAGTGCGAAGAAGACAAAGAGAAGAAAGAGAAGGAGCGAGAACAGAAGAAAAAGAAGAACCCACAAATAAGTCACCAGCAAAATCTAACAGAAGTGCATAGGAAGTGCTAAAAGAAGAGGTACAATCTTGTTCAAATAAGAACATAAAGGAGAAGGTACTGTAAATAAGTAGCTTAGTAAGGTTTGAAAAAACAACCAGGACAAATAGAACTAAGTGCAATGCATGAATAAAAAATCCCTTTAAACATTTTGAAAATCACAAGACGATCTGAAACAAGTATCTCTAGAAGATCAAGGAAAACTTATGGAAGAGTATACGGAAACCTGAAGGGTTCTTAGTTCTTGGTCTTGTGTAAACGCTAGTCTTTCGGAGAAGTAAGTCCTTTTGAACGAAGTTCATAGATCTTAATGAGGAAAAACAACCCTCAAATGCAACCAATCGCGAAAACTAATGCTACCTCAATGAAGAGCTGCAATGTTCTTTCTCCTCTCGGTGCGAAAATATTTTGTTTTTTTTAAAGATTTTATTTTTCTCTCTCTCTCTCTCTCTCTCTCTCTCTCTCTCTCTCTCTCTCTCTCTCTCTCTCTCTCTCTCTCTCTCTCTCTCTCTCTCTCTCTAGTAAATTTGAGACCTCACTTCAGCGATGCCGAAATCCAACAACTTTCACGATTATTCCCCTTATTAATACGATCGGACCATGTTTTCAGAAAAGAACAGCGTTTCGTTTTTGGATGCGTTTGTCTTATCGCGTTTAAAAACATAGTATACACTAAGCGATTTTTAATTATCAATTTCGAATTGAACACTTTTTATGTTATTGCCCCAACTTGAATCAAATATATTTTCAATTCACGGTTTTTTAGCGCTTCGGTATAGCTCAATATGAATTTCCAGCAAAATGATGTTGTGTGTCGTCCAAGTCTCAGGGACACTCTCGAGTACTTTCGAATCTCAGAGAGGGTTACGGCAAGTTGATGGATTGTCGTGTTTTCTATATAACATTGCATTGCAGGGTGTGATTCGAAGAGCGAGTATAGACACGAGAGGTACGATCTTCAGGAAGTCCGTTCAATTTTTTGGCTTTGCCGATGCCGTTGATAACGTGGCACGCAACTTTCAGACGATGCCGAAAACTTACATCAGACTCTAGGCTGAAGCAAGTAGGATTGGGCTTGCCTCATGAGAAGACAACCCAAGCCACTCATCACGAGTTCAGATCGACGTTAATGGAATTCTCGTATATGGGCTCATTGGTGACCGCCGATAACAACACCAGCAGAGTGATACAACGGCGCATTATGGCTGGCAATCATGCCTACTTTGGACTCCGAAAGACGTTAATATCGAACAAATTTCGCCGAGCTACAAAGTTGACCATCTACAAGATATTCATTAGACCGCTTGTCCCCTACGGACATGAAACATGGACAATGCTCGTGAAGGATCAACGCGCTCTTGGTCTCTTTGACCGGAAGGTGCTGCATGTGATCTACGGTGGAGTGCATATGGAAGACGGAATGTGGAGGAGGCGACAGACCACGAATCACATCAATTGCTGGGGCATCCTCCAATCGGTCGACTACAGCGGGCTGAGCATGTCGTAAGAATGTCCGACGACAGCCCAGTTAAAATGATTCTCGAAAACGAACCGACAGGCACAAGAAGAAGAGGTGCACAACGAGCAAGGTGGATCGATCAAGAAGAATGCGACCGGTGGACACATCGGTGACTGCGAGGCTATCGAAATGCAGCTTTTTGGCTTCACCGACGACGTCGATACCGTAGCATGAAACTTTCAGACGATGGGGGAAACGTACATCAGACTTAAGGCTGAAGCAGCAGAATAGGGCTTGTAATTAATGAGTCCAAGACAAAATACGTGAGGGGAAAAGGCTCTCGAGATAATAATGTTAGGCTCCCACCACGAGTTCAGATCTACGGTGATGAAATCGAGGCGGTATACGAATTCTTGTATATGGGCCAATAACGAAACAAGCAGACTGATACAAAGGCGCATTATTGCTGGCAATCGGGCCTACTTTGGACTCCGAAGGACGCTAAGATCGAGCAAAGTTCACCGTACTACAAAGTTGACCATCTACAAGGCATTGATTGAACCGGTTGTTTTTTACGGCCATGAAACATGGACAATGCTCGTGGAAGATCAACACGCTCACCAAGTCTTTTAATGGAGAAGGCTGCGTACGATCTACGGCGGAGTGCAGATAGAATACGGAACGTGGAGTGGGCAAATGGACTACAAATTGCATCAGTTGCTGGTAGAACCTCCCATCGTTCACGCCGCAAAAATAGGTCGGCTACGGAGGGCTGGGTATATCGTGAGAATGTCGGACGATAGCCCTGTTGCAATGATTCTCGATAACGAACCGAAGGGCTCAGAAGAAGAGACGCGCAACGAACAAGGGGGATCGGACAAGTAGACGGCTATCTTCGGACCCTTTGCAAACTCCCATGAACGGAATACAATGGAGACAATTTCTGTGTACAGCGGAGGTCACCCCGTCCTTCGTCTGATTGGTAAGGTAAGCAATTTAAAATGGCACCTTTTGTATGAATCGGTTCCTTTTTTTAGTTTAAAATCGCTTGTGGCTAATTTTATTTTTCTAGTTCATTCATATACAAAACATACGCCAATTTTTCGGTCAAGACGAAATAAAAATAATTAATAATACGCAGCTTTGAATAAACGAAAATTCCCCTAGCATAAATCTATACTGAAATCCTTTTACCGTATTCCAGAGCTAGAGGTTCGTCATGAAAAAAGTCTCTTGGCTCATATTGCACAATTGTGTTAGAATTGCGTTATCATTGCGTTAGAAAACTATAAAATTTATATTTTTATATTCTCGGGTACTTTTTCAAACAGACGTATTTGATTTTGTAAGCAAAAAGGGGAAGTAAGGTTCAAACGTTAAATTCTTGAAACCCCCAGAGTCTAACTCTGACTTCGCGACGTTTTCAGGAAGGTTCTTTATGGAAACGAAGGATCCATGCGCGAAAAAATGTCTCATCAATGCCCAAGTTGAGGACTGTCAAGAAATAAGGCAATTCAATTTCTCATGTTTCCTGTTTTTGTTTGACTTCCAAACCCCTGATTGATGTTCCAGTATAAAAGAAAAGGTGCCTTTTTTTTACTTATTAACGACAGCTCGCATACTGATTCCTCTAAATTCGATAGACGAGGACAACCAACACAATTCAATGAATAGAGGTTTCACTCGCTCTCTATTTGTGTGACAAAGTCGCTACAGGGCTGATATAGACTGTTCCGATAATTATAAATACACTAATGATTAACCGTCAATTCGAAATGCGTGCAGTATTCAACCAACTTTTGGCTGCGTCCTGTTGTTTACATCCAAATTAAACTGATGTTGTCATTTTTTTTTTCAATTTTTCGCACGGAAGTTTAAAAATGCGTGGTCTTTCTCCCGAGCAAAGAAAACGGATTGTGCACAAACGGTGCACCGTCAGCGGTCTTTCGATCAGAAAACTGGCTAAGGAAGAAGGTATGAGCGTCGGAGCAGTTCAAACCGCATTACGGAAGTATCAACAATAGTGCTCTTTTGAAGATTCCCCGACAGGAAGGTAAGGAACTATTTCAAGCGTCATCCTTCAGCATCAGTCCGAGATGTGGCGAAAAAGCTAAGTACTTCGGCGACTAATGTTATGCGTGCCAAGGAGAGAATGGGCCTGCAGACTCGTCGGAAGCAGAAGCAGCCGAAACGAAGCAACAAACACGCTGAATCTGTGAAACCGAGGGCTCGAAAGCTGTACGACAAACTGCTGACCAAAAAATCGGGCTGTGTTATCATGGACGATGAAACCTACATAAAACTCGATTGTAAAACTCTACCGACTACAGTTTTACACCTCGCCGAAGGGAAAGGATGTTCCTGGATCAGTGCAAGCCATTTACACCGAAAAATTCGTGTGGCAGGCCATATGCGGATGTGGAAAAATATCTCGTCCATTTATTACGACAGACACAATACATGGTCAAATTTACGTGAAGGAGTGTCTGCAAAAAAGGTTACTACCCTTGATCATACAGCATAACAAGCCTAAAATCTTTTGGCCTGATCTTGCTTCCTGTCGTATTTGTACCAAAGGAGATAAATCCACCAAATTGACCAGAGATTCGCCCTACCGAAACATTCTGGGCTTTGACGAAGGCGATGCTGAGAAAACACATGGAACCAGCGGATACGGCTGAAAAATGTAAGAAGATTGGCCAAAAGTGGTGAAAATGGTAGGAGAAAGCACTGTGCAGAAGCTTATGAGTAGTGTTAAGGGAAAAGTTAGAGAACTCGCCTACCCTACGAAAAATCAAGCAAATTGAAATGAGGATGGAAAGAAAACATTGTTATTTACTACGTTTGAGAATAAAATAATCAAAAATCACAGTCTTTTTTACTTGAGAAAGAAAGTGTGGTTATATTTTTCGGAACAGTCTATAGAATCAAGTGTTGAACTTGCTAAAGCAGTTCTTGGAGAACATTGTTTAGAGATCCGGATGATTGTAGATTAAGAAGCGTTCGATTAAGTATCGTGAATTCGAAAACTGTTACAGAAAATAATCCTTTTTCGTCTCGAACCTTGGATTGAGGCGAACAAACTAATCTTAGATATTCATTTTGGTTTCATAGAGGTAAGGGAACAAACGACTGGCCGATCAATCTCTAACCAAACCAGATCTAATCATCGACGAAAAAAGTTTCAACCGTTCACAGTCGACCTTTTTAGCTAGCTCATTGAAAGCATCCACCTCTACCAAGTCTAACGAGCAGTGCGAAAGTTGCAATTCCAGTCAAACTCTGTGAGCCATCAAAAACTAGTTCCCAAAGATAATCAACCAGAATTGGGAGGAGTGATGCAATCGTGTCCAGTTTCAGTTTCGTACGCTCCTCATTAATCCAGACGTGCCACTTTGGATTGTGTAAATGAACGCTGCGTCCTTGAAGCTTTTGCTATCATCAGCTGGTGTTTTTACGAATGTATCGAATGGGAACGAAGAAAACGTTGAAGTTTGAAAAGTGCTCAAATTGCTGCAGTAAGAGGAAAGCAGCTAAATTTCAAGTGCTCTGATTGCCGCAAATTGCGGACAAAGTTACATAACTGCATAAGTACCAGTAGTAATCAGCATACGACGGTTCAGATCGAAGAGAGCGTGCGTTTTTATAAGTGCACCCGGCTTATAACCTGCCGGAAGGCGGAATAGTTTACACTGATTGATTGAAATTGACAGAAGGAGAATTTTTCGAGCGTAATTCCAGCGTGTTGTTTTTTTTCGTTGGATAAATAAACCATTCATGTTCAATGGTTTTATTCACCTTCTAAACAAAATGCCTCCAGTGGAAGACCTCCGCAGGGACGCGATATGCACAGATGGTTCACGTTTTGTGCAATTGGAAAATATTACTTTCGCGTGCGGCTCGGTAAACAAGCGGCAAAAACAAACTGCAAAACGCCGCACCGCTGGCTACCGATGTTAAATTTACATGCCAAACGGTCGAAAAGCGTGAGGAATGAAAAACCATACGGGTGCTTTTTTGTAAATAACTGACACTTGATTTATGGGATTAGTTCGAATTCGAGCAGCTGCTCGGATTTTCAAATTCCTATTTCCATGGTTTTGCTTTATCAAATGATTAGCTGGATCGTTTGAGGCACCTGACCTTGAACTCTCCCCCATGCAATTGAAGCTACCTCAAATAATAAACAAAACATTAAACGAACCAAACGGTCACTTTCAGTGCTACACATCATAAAATGTGTGTCCATCTGTGCCACAGCATAGCGATAGTCTACTACTAATGCAAACATTTCATAAACTGGCGAACCAAGTTCGAAACGAACGTCGTCATAGTCAGTCGGAGTGATGGACACCGAGGGAGACGAACTGGAAGCCATGCATCAGTGAGCCGCAGTTGAGTCTTTCTTATCCAATTTATTGGCGTCGTTATGACATAGATCTTCTCCTAAAACACTGCACTAGGGTATTCGTGACTAGTATCTCTGACGAACGAACGGTCGGGTGGTTGCTGCCAAGGCTACACTACTACCCTACTGCATTGCCTTATTGGATGTGCAAGAAGGAGAATTTGATTAACACATCCGTCGTCTCCTCCACGGTTCGACATACACGAATGACGTTTGCTCGAGGTAGCACACCACACACCTCTTCATTGCTAAAACCTTGCGATTAGTTTTTTGTTTAAATTATTTTTATTTCGACAACCATCCCTTGACTCAACTTTGAACTCACTAGCAGAATACATGTCCATACCCATCATATCGTGACCAGTTTGAAATAGTTTTTGACGTCAGGAAGCATTTTCGTGTGTGTCAATGACGAGGGTTGAGCGAAAAATTGAATGTCGGGACGTAATTTCCTTCCTTCCTTATCGCCCGGGACACGGCTTTGGGTCGACGGGATGTACTGTGTACTGCGTCGAATTTCCAGCTCACTGACTGCCTTCCGCAAACGGAATTCTCATGTTGTTCCTTTTCGTGAGGGTGTATGTTTGTATTTTAGTTCATTCGAATTGGCACATGTTTGACCTTCGCATTGCCTTTTTGTATTGCTACAATCGGATACGTTAAAACATCTCGCGCCCCAGCTAGTCGAATATAAATAAAATTGATAATCGATTTTTGTTTACGGACAGTTAGCAGCTGCGATCGGGCGCTCAGCGATGGGGAACGATTTCAACAGAAAAAAAAACTGGGTAATTATGGAGGATATGCTACTGAAATTTTGAAGGAAGCATGCTCGAAGCAGAAAAAAAAAGATTTTTGACAGATTTCGCGGAGAAAATCAAAATTCGAGCAGTTTCGAGCAACTGCTCGAATGTTAATTTTTTGATCACAATCGATGGAAAATGATTTCTATCTTCAAATTTTATAGATTCAAGATTCTATAAAAAATACCGAAAGAGATTCATGTTGTCAGTTTGTGAAAAATAATTGACAGGCGATTTTCATGTTTGGGCTCAAAAATACAATTTTCGGGATAACTGGGTCAATCAACCAAGTAATGGTAGCAAACTAAGTTTGTTACCTATTTTAAAGAAATTCAGTTTTCGATGCTGTTTTGATCAAACTCAGCTCCCGGTCACTACGGGAAGATAATTCAGAGATTATTAATTTTACACCAGACGTTATTGACCTTTGACGTAGATCAAGGAACGTAAATGAAGATTTAATGTAAACTTAAGTGTCCCAAAACAGAAACATACGCAACTCGACCAAAGGCGTGTTTGATTGAATTGATTTTCCCGTTTCTATCACCTGACTCTTATGTCCAAAACGACGCTCGCATGTATCAGTCTCAGGGCACCGACATTTAAACGACTTGTTAGTAGTATGAAGAATAACAACCCTCGAAAGTCACCGGAATGGGCTCAATTGAAAAATATTGGGCCATGGATTACTCAGAAAAGAATTGAATATGAGATACAGTTCAAAGTAAATTCAGCATCAAATAAAATATATACCACTGTGGTGCAAAATCTAACGGCAGGTGGGTAACGTAAAGCCTGACAGATCGGATATGTAAAATCACCCAAACCAAATCAAATAATGTTCCTGTACGTCAAAATTGTTTAAAATCTTATAATTATTAAAGAAACTGTATCGTTACAGATCCCGACTGAATTGTAGAAAAATATACCAACGTTACCGAATTTGCTTTCAAAATATCTTCAAAACGATTGCACTTGGCAATTTTCTGTGTATAAGCAGTTTTATTGAGAATGCTGTATTGTAACCCGCGATTGACCCTAGTTACGATCCTGACTTTCGAAATACTTCTTAGTTACCTAAGTTTGTTATCTTGGGTAAACTATTCCGAAACCGGAAAATTGAAGAAATTCAAGATGCCATCTAACCCTCAAACCGGATCTCAACAAGGCGGCGGAAATTGCAGTCGAACAGAAGTACGAGGCGTTCGTGTTATGACGGGGTCCATTGGGATACCGGCCATAGAGAAGCTGAAAGGACGGGAAAACTATTCCACCTGTCCATTGCGATGCGGATGATTCTCATCCGTGAAGGAAGTTGAAGTGCCGTTGAACCGGATGAAGGTGAAGCCGTGAAAGCTAGTATCAAGATGCGAGCGTTGGCGATGATCTGGAGTATTGACCAGGATGCGGCGGATGCAGCGGAAGCATGGAAGAAGCTAGCGACAGCTTTTCAAGATTGGACTACTTCGGAAACTCACATCTATCCGTTGGGTCAACAGTTGGAGTGAGGAAGAATACGTCATCGAGCTAATGAGTATCAGCCACAAGCTCGCTTAGATCGGGTTCAAAGATTCGTGATTGGTGGCGTTGCTGTTGATAAAGCTACCAAGATAATTACAAACCAATGATTATGGGGCTCAAGGTGTCTGGAGCGAAAGTATCGTCGGATGCGGTGAAGGAAGGATCTTAGCAAGATGTGAAGCTTGAGAGGGAACCTACATGTGACAGTGACGAAGGAGCATTATACACACGAGGCGCAAATTTGATCAAATTCAGGGCGTAAATCAAGAAGAAATATGAGAAAGCGTGTTTCAATTGCGGTAAGTCTGGTCATTTCGCGATTGGCGATGTACAAACTGAAGCGTGGTGGCCAGATCGAATCAGAACTTAATTGGTGAAACGATATTGCAGACCGCGGTTGGGACCACGAACAATGTCAACATGAAGGGATTGGCAAGAGCAACTGTTGAACTGCAGATTCCAGATGGCAAAATCGATGTACACGGAATGCTGAAGATTCCTGATTGGGCGACTAGTCTGCTCTCGGTGAGCGCGATTTGCGTAAGAGGCCATACAATTAGAAGTGTGAGAAGTGTGAGGTGTTGAATGCGCAAGGTGGACAGATTATTTCCGGCAAGGAAGAAAGAGGACGTTTCTAACAAGCTCGAAAAACATTTCCCAAGAACGGTTCCAGGACATCTGAACTGTTGGAGCTGATGCGGGCCAGTAGAGGTTTCTTCCTTGGGTGGAAGTTATTTTATCACGTTCGTGACTGGGAGGCCGATATTTTGTTACGTTCGTAGAAGACGCCAGCAAGAGAGTGGCAGTATACTTCCTAAAGGCCAAGAACGAAGCACTGGTTGGGTTCAAACTGTTCCAAGCAAAGGCGGAATGACAGACCGGTAAAAAACTCAAAATTCTCAGGACAGACAACGGACGTGACGAAAACGCTGGAGAAAGATGGCATTCGTCATCAGAAGACCTGCCTGTACACTCCTGAGCCAAATGGCATGACGGAAAGGACGAACCGGCCACTGATGGAGAAGGCTCCATGTTTGCTTAACGATGCGCGCATGCAGAAAGAATTCTGGGCAGAGGCGATTTCAATGGCAGCATTCTTGCTGAACTGATCACCAACATAATCCATCGGAAGCAAGACACCAAAAGAAATTTTGACCGGAAAGAGACCTGATTTGTAGCATTTGAAGGTTTTTCGTGCAAATTCTATGGTTCATGTCCCAAAGGCCAAGTGTAGAAAGTGTAGATCCGAAAGCAAAAGGACACAAAGCAAAACAAAAGGATACCGGGTGTACTATCCGGAGAGTAAACAGGGGTATACCAAAAAAAAGTTCAACTCAGTGGACGCAGTGGTTCTCCGCCAAAAAAAAAAAAAAAAAAACCGGAGAGCAACAATTTTGAGATACGCCGCGACTTGGTGGTAATCAACGAAGATAGACAGTGTTCCAGATCCGAATGTGTTCAAGATGTCCAACCGGTAGAAATCATGATGCTATTCACGGACGAGATGATAGTTCATATTGAACATTCTAATGAAATTCAAACCGATCCTGACGATGACGAAGTAGAAGACAACAACACTTTGGAGACGTCTAGACGCAGCGATCGGGAGTGCATTTTTTCAGGCAATTATGACGATTTTATAAGTTACGATTCCTTTACTGGTGATGTTTCTTCCTCTCAACCATCTGGATCATCAACGATCGACGAGCTTGCGAAGGACGTTCCAAAGAGCTATGACGAGTTCATGCGACGAACTGATCGGGAGTACTGGATCCAAGCCATGAAGGAAGAGATGGCGTCATTAAGCGGAAACCAGACGTGGAAGCTGACAAATTTACCAATGGGACGCAAAGCCATCCGGAGAAGTGGGTTTATGCGATCAAGAGAGGACCTGACGGAAATCTGGAACGTGGGGCTCGTGGGCTTCGTGGTCAAGCGGTTAGCGGCGTCATCCGTCGTTCAGGCGCTTGCCATGAAGTGAGGGTTCGATTCCCGCTCCAGCCTGTGGAATTTTTCGCAAAACGAAAATGTCCACACTGTTCCACTGAATGTTAGGTTAAGTTGTCCGTTGTAATTTAATCAATGTTCAACGTTCAAACTGTACAACCTCGAATTGAAGACGGTGGTGTAAATGTCTTTTAATATAAGGCGCGGTTCATCGAGAAGGGATATTCTCAGAAGACTGGAATTGGCTATGACAGAAAGTCTATGCGCCTATCGTGCGATATTCAACCATTCAGTATCTGAAGGCGGTGACAACAAAGATCGTACGTGTTTCTCGTATTCTTGCAAGGCGAGCTGGCTGACGAATATTTTCATGGATCGGCCCGAAGAATTTACGGCCAAATCAAGAGGGATCGACGCGCTGGCAAGCTTTCGTTTGACCAGCAAGCGTACATTGAGGAAATCGTGCGTCGTTTTGGAATGGTCGATGCGAACCCGGTAGTTACTCCAGCGGATCCGGGATTGAGGCTGGAAAAGTCGATGGCACCTAAGACCGAAGCAGAAACGGCGAAAATGAGGAATGTGCCATACAAGGAAGCAGTAGGAGTAGCGGTAAGTCAGTTCTCATCTAATCCAGGCAGACCGCATTGGGAAGCAGTTAAGCGTATCATTTGATACCTCAAGGGTACAGAAATGTAGATTTTGCAGTACACAAAGGATATACCCGTCGAATTTGTAGTAAATAGCGATTCCGATTGGGGAGGCGATGGCGATAGCCGTTTAGCGTATGTTTAGCGGCCATAGCCTGGAACGTGAAGAAGCAGCCGACAGTAGCCCTTTCATCATGTGGTGGCGCAACCTACGATCCTGAATTCACCGACATGGGACCGGTTCGATATTTTGCGACAATCAATCAGCAATCAGTATTGCGAATCCTACAATCCCCGGACGAAGCATGTCAGCATCCGCTACCATTTTGTGCATGAAAGCTTGGAGACTGGAGTGATTAAGCTCGATTACATATCCACTTCGAACCAACCGGCAGATGGGTTCACCAAACAGATGACGACGTAGAGCCAGCAGAAGTGTTGTCGTTTCATAGGTGTCGCGGAGAGATGTTTAGTAACCTGCGACTGACCCTTGTTACGTTCGCAACTCTCACAACTCACAAACTAAGTTTGTTACCGTGGGTAAATAATTCATTCGCTTTTCAACAATGAAACCAGATGCACACGTTTTATTTCAACTCTACTAGAGAGAACAATCGAAGAGTCATATTTATAGCTTAAACAAATGCATATATTTTTAGTGTGTATTCGTATTACGTTGTGTTTACAAGTCACAAAGCCTATTTAGGTTCGTTTCTTTTAATTATCACTTTTTTCTTTGCAAAATGTCGCGGATTGAACTACGAAAGGAAATTCTGCACACTTGGTGTAATGGAAAGAATGTAACGTACAATCAGATTGCCAAAAAGGTCAAAGTGCATCCAGCAAGTGTAACACGAATGATTGAAAAGTATGCTAAGTAGAACACCCTGCAGGATCTGCCGATAACTGGACGAATACCCGGTTCCAGCAATTCCGAATCGGACCAAAAAGTCGTCGATTATATTCAGGAGAGCAAATCAGCCTCTACTCGTGATTTGGCCAAGAAATACAGGACCAATATCGGGATGATTCAGTGGATTAAGAAACGAAATGAATGGAAGGCAGGAAGCAGAAAATACCAAAACAATCTCCGGAGCAGAAGTGTTGTGCCGAAATGAGGGCCCGAAAACTGTACAACTGTATTTTGGACAATCCCGACGACGAAACGTACGTGAAAAAAGATTTCAGAACACTTCCGGAACCTTAATTCTACACCGAATCGTTAGGAGAGAGTGTCCCAATTTCAGATACGACTGTTGCGATGGAAAAATTCGGTGATAATGGGCTCGTTTGGCAAGCAATTTGGACATGTAGCCAGCGATCTTCGCTTTTCTACTCACAAGGAACAATAAATGCTGAGATTTACCGAAACGAGTGCTCACAGAAGAGGTTACTTCCACTTTATCGGAAGCATGAGATTCCTCCTCTCTTCTGGCCGGATATGGCCTCTGCACATTATGCCAGATCAACTCTACAGTAGTTGTGTGATAACAACGTTTGGTTGAAAAGATATCAACCCTCCAAAATGTCCCCAACTGCGACCGATCGAACGCTACTGGGCAGTCGCCAAGCGGAATTTCAAAAAGGCCGGTGCATTGGCCCACAACATTTCATACTTCAAGAAAAACTGGCCAGCGGCGCACAGGAAGTACTCGAAAACCACTGTGCAGGACTTGATGGACGGTATAAAGGCTAAAGTACGATCATATTACCGAATTCGGCAATCTGACTGATTTGTTAGTCTAATACATATTTTAACATGTTATGCTGTTCGAAAATATATTGCTTGGAAAATTTGCAAATTGTCTTAAGTTTTACTTCAATTTTTGAATGTTTAGGACTACTTTTCGATACACTCCTTACTGAGATGTAAGGAATTAGGACCGCGAGAACAAGTGTACTCTTAAGCGAACTTTATCGGAGTTGCCTAAAGATATAAATCCAAGCTGTACGGTCAAACTGATACATATCTAACCGTTTTAGTTAGCGGTTACAATTTATCCAACTACTATACATCTTCCCCTTGAAAAATTCTCTATTATCCAGGAAAACTAATTTGCCATATTCAACTATAGTTGACCCAGCTTTTTATGCTGGCAGAAAGTCAACTCTTCATAAAACCTAACATAACATTATCATAACCCAAACTAATGGCTCAACCGGGACGATAAATATTTTCAAATTAGGCACATATTTGCATCCGCCCAAACATCCATTTATTGCCTCATAAATATTCGAAAAGTAAGTTGAAGAATCCCCAAGAAAAGAAAAACCCGATGTCATTTCTCGCTGCAGCTCCACTGAAACGTGCCGGCATTGTCGGAGTTTTTCTCTTCTTCTTCTCTTTTCGGGGATGAACCTACTCTCTATCAGCTTTTCCTCCGAACCAAGTGTAGGTGGCCCTCCAATCGAAACATATTCGAATGGATGGCTCGAATCCAAATCGGGCGTGGAATTCGAATTTGAATTCAAAGTTACAAACGTGTGCGGCGCTCAAGGTTAGTCCGACGGAGTTGGTTCTGCAGTGAGGAAGGTTTTTTTTTTCTTCGGTGGGGCGACTGTGACATCAGTCAGATGATGGGATGATAATGTGGGCTGGTTGGTGCCAGCCATCATCGTTTTGAGTAGAAAAATGAAACAAGAGGAATTGGATAATGATAGTCTTATAAACCGTATCTTGCGTATGTATGGTTCGTCGATTCAGTAGTGTGTGCAATTTTGTCAGTTTTGAACCGGTTTCGGTTTTCGTATGTTATACATAATTATCACTGTAGGTCAATTAAAAGATTTAGCTGTGACTCAGAGAATGTCGTCCCATTTTTTGGTAGATTTTCGGAAAGATTGCGTTTTTTGTTTCTCGCTAGTTTCAACCAACTGCGACAACTGTTCACTTTACTGGAAATAGGTGCTTCAAAGTGATGATTTCCCTCCGATTTAGAACTTATTTCGTTCCGCGAAAGATATTCACTTGGTTGCTGGTTGATTTCACTTATTAGTCGATGTGGTAGATAACAATGATGTAATTATTTGCCGATTTAAATTCTATTTGTTTCAATTAACATATTGCGCGTCCACACAGGCACCAACAAACACACAAACACACGTATCCGGAGAGGCACTTTCGAGTTCTTCTTCCTGCACTGCCCTGCTGCCCACTACTGGAGAGAAGGTGACACTTTCGCGTACATTCGCACTTGAGCTGCGCAACCTGCTTCCAAATAGGCTTTTCTCTTCTCGTTCTCGTTGATTGCCCGGTGCTTTACAGTGGGATATATCTCCGGAATGATTGTAAATTAGATTAATCCCACTTGATCATACAAACACCAACACACCTACACACTGGTACACAACGATCGCAATGATCACACGGGGTAGATCTCTTCTCTGCACTGTTGTCACTAAACTACACTGGCTCGTCGCTGTTGATTGCGGATCAAGGTGATACTCTTTGGAATAGTAATGACACCACTGCATACACGTAAAAATAGCTCGTTGAGGGATGTTGTACAGGCTTTTATGACACACTATATTTGAATTAAACTGTTGCTATATTTATGATCGGCCACACGATTTCTGAATTACACAAACACGGATTAACTGCTTCCTTGGGAGGAAGTTCTGATCACAGATAGAGACGGTCGCAACTACTACCGGGTACTAAAAACGCACAGGATAAACTCCTTCGAACAACTACTTCAAAATTTGGTTTGCATTCAAATTGACTCCGTTATATAATTCTGTCTGGAAACTGCCACCAGAACTCCGGAATCTGTCGCGATCAACCGAACCCAAATAAACACCCGCGCGTGGCCGTTCGCGATAATCTTCTACGAACGTCGATGGTGCGACTCGCTTTGACGTTCTACGCGAACAGGTCACAGGACATCCGTACAGATGAAAATTCCTTTTCACAAACTGGGACTGTTCCGAGGATTCTCGGAGATCCAAACACTACACGAAGGAAACTGTGGTTCGTACGCACGTCTTCGTCGGTCTAGCTGCGCCCGCTCCGGAGGCCTACCGAGGGCAGAATAATGAAACGATGCCGTCTGTGTGTTTTGCTGTTTTGGGCCTGGCCTGTCTGTTAGTCTGCCTATTCTCACTCTCGCTCTCGGTATTTCTGCTGCTGCTGCTGCTGCTGGGTTTTGTTTTTGTTGTTATTACTTGCGTTGTTTACCGTCGACGACGACGAACGGTTCAGTCGGTTCGAGTCCCTCATTCACATTCTCTGGCGAATGGGGCGCGAGGCGAGACAAGGTAGAGTTTTGCTTTGTAATCGGTGAGACTGGTTCGTTGTTTTTTTTCCCTTCATTCAGCAGTCGTTGTCAGTTGATTCTCTCCACACCCCTATTGAAGGCAGCGAGTTGTTGTTGCGGATGCTTGATTCGGCAGTTGTAGTGAGAGACGGGGTGTCGAGTGGAAGATTTTTCGAAAAATTTGATGTAATTTGTAGTATATTAGTTCTAAAATAAATATTATACTGTTTTAAATTTCTCTGGAAATTCAAAGAATGTTGGGATCCAGTTATGATTACTTGATACAGGTCGGACCAAATTATCCGGAGTTACGAAAAAAGTTCACCCCGGATAATCGTGTCATAAGTTTTTAATAGACCGACTTGCATGGACCAAATGAAGGTTTTATGGTCCCATAGAACGTTATTGTCAGTTTTTGGAATCGATCTACCGATTCCCAAAATAACTCAGCAATGCTTTCCGGCGAATATAAGTTGTTAGTCAATAATTCTAGGGTTTTTTTTCATTAGGGCGAATCTACAATTGAGAGATTCTCTCCGGGCTCGCTCTCTTTCATTCATTACAGCGCCATTATAAAACTTTCGAGGCATTCTTTAGTACAGATCGAAACACAACAGTGCTGGCTAGCATACTCTACAAATAGTAGAATGAAAAACGTAAAGGTGATTGATTTATGAATGAAAGAGAGCGAGCCCCGAGAGAGTCTCTCAATTGTAGATTCGCCCTAATGAAAAAAAAACCCTAGAATTGCTCTAAATCACAATACACACATCATACGGTATGATCATCAAATCATATGAGAAGGTCACAGGAACACAGAAATGTTCTGGATAGCTCAAGGGAAGCAGCCAATTTCTGATTTCAACCAGAACCTATCATGCGGTACCTCAAATGATGTTTACGTTTACGTTTTAGAAATTAGGGTGAGGCAAAATTATCCATGATTTTTTTTTTCAGTGTAGTGCTCGAATCTGACACCTGTGTCAATTGCTATCTTGGTGTATCATAAAAAAAAACAGAAACTTTCGTTAGAACCGTTTCACGTTTCGAAGTCAAATCCATTGAGAAGTGCAGTAATTGAGCTTTATAAGCAAGGTCCGATAAGTATCGCGAAAACATTGAAAATTCCAGCTCAAACTGTTTACGATGCTGTAAAACGGTACAATGAGCTTGGAAATTTGGAGGAACGCCCGGGATGATGCAAAAGGGTACTGCGAGGACCACACGGAAACGAATAATACTTCATCATAGTATAAATCGAGATTCTAGATGGTCAGTCCGAAAAATGGCGAAATCACTGGAAATTTATCCAAAAACAGTGTGAACTATTTTACGCGAGGAATTAGGGTTGCGTTCCTACGAATTTTTGAGGAACAAAAATTACCTAAAGGAAACAATTAAAACCAACCAGAAATCGAAGATTTAATTGAAGGAGTTCGGCACTGGACGACATCGCACGATTTTGTTAACTGATGATAAAATTTTCACCGTCAAGCGAACCAAAACTTTTGCCTGAAGGTTCTTCTAACCGTATGAGTTAGCTAGATCACATCATCCAACTCCCTTAAAAACTCATCGAAAGTGGCGTCAAAATCAACCAATTAGTCTACCAAAAGTTTCTGACGGACACTGTTGCACTTTGAGCTCATATATATTTCGGTGAAATGCAATAGGCGTTTCAACCAGATTGGACACCATCGCATGGCGTGAAAAAGACTTTGGAGCTCTGTAGCAGATAACTCTTGAGTTATTTAACCAAAGATAACTGGCCTTCAAACTCTCCTGATTCAAATCCCATGGATTATTCCATCTGTGTTAACCCCTTCAGGCCTGAGTGGTCATATATAACTCCCAAAGAAAAATGGCTGTTAAAAATCTCAGTCTGAATAAAAGTTTACTGTCTACGGCAAATGTGTTCTACATCAATTCTTCTATCAGGTAAAAAAAACATGAATTTAAGGCCTAATTCACGACCTAGAACATCCGGAATATGAAGAAGTTCAGAAAGACAAAATTAATGCCTAACTAATAGTGTAGAGCGTTGTTTTAGAATATGGTACATATGCATACGTATTACTAAATTCTCGTTGATAAGCGTAAAACATTTTTGTATCTTTCTGGGATGTTCTAGGTTATCCAAAACGTACTTGAGCCCAAAACTTCAGATATACAGTTGTAACAGTAGCTTTTAGGGCGATATAAGTTTACGATAGGTATTCAAACATATTAGATGAACCTTTTGGAAGGTTAGCAGCCATTATTTGATAATGTTATGATGTTCTAGGTCATCCAATCTGTCCTTGAGTTCAGAACATAAGATCTACAGTAGTAACTGTAGTTTTTCGGGCTATACAAAGTTATGCTACGTATTCAACCATATTCAGTGAATATTTTAGAACGTAAAAAAAAAACATTTTAACACAAACTGCACTGATCTAGGTCATCCAAACTGCCCTTTAGTTCAGTACATAAGATCTACAGTTGTAACAGTAGGTTTTTGGAGTATGCAAAGGGACAGTATGTATTTAAAAATGGTCATTGAATAGTGTGGAAGGTCAACAGATATAATGCGACAATCTTGGGATATTCTAGGTCATCCAAATTGTCCTTAAGTTTAAGCATAAGATTCACAGTTGTAGCAGTAGTTTTTTGGGCAATATAAGATGACGATATGTGTTCAAACTTATTCAATGAGTCTTCTGGAAGGTCAACAGTCAACTGTCCTGAAGTTGAGGACTTGAAATCTACGGTAGTAACAGTAGTTTTTGGGGCTATACAAAGTTATGTCACGTATTCAAGCATGTTCAGTGGATATTTGGTGCCCTTTTGGCACTCTAAATAAGTCACCGCAGCCAACCGGTCACCATTACACTTTGTAAGTGGCCATAACAGCAAAAGACCTTGATTAAAAATTTGAAACGGAAAAATGATAATTAAGGCTGAAATAATGTTTTCCTTGGTTAAACCAACTTTGTGCAATTTATTGATTATGCAATTTATTTTTGGTAGTTTACGTGTAATATGCATAATTTACTGAACCATTTTTAACAATTTGATGTGTTTGTAAAGCTGGAGCACATATTGCTGCATATCAGCCCCATTCTGTTCGAAAAACTATGAAAGCTTAAACGATTCCTTCACTTGTTTACTTTTTCCATCTAAATATTACTAGTAAACGCAGCAAATTTATTTAATTTCCACTAGAAAAAAAGCTTATCTTTTGACAAATAGGCCTATTTTTTCTACGACTTACAGGCTCCTTCAGTGTCGAGTGCCACTCTGCTTGTTGAATTCTTTGCGGCATACTTTTCTCATGCACGTTCATCTGGTCCCGAGATTTATTTCGGTGATGTTTCCAGAAAATGAAAGGCACATCAATTACTTATTTTAGGACAAGAGGCGATACGTTATTTCAATGCATTTATGTATTTCACCTGATACCTCACCATACTCCATTTACCTGATCTTTTTTTTTTTTTTCATACATTTAAGATCAGATATGCTTTATGACAGGTTTGTAAGCTATGATGAAAATATGATCAATGCACATTATAACTCAAAAACGTTAAAAAACTTTATGGTACCGTATACAGGCAGGGTGAATTATTTATTCAGCATTAAATTATTCAGAGTTATCGGTTGTAGATGGTTTTGCGCCATAAGTAGGTTAATTTCCCTTTCCTTTGATATCTACTGAAGGCTACGTGCATTCCCCGTGTCTTCTTAAAGTAGATACCAAATCCTCCCTATCTCTAACGGTTATATGGACGTGGCCAGGTGAGCGATCGAGGAGTGTATTGGTGAAGATTATTGCGTGAAGAAACGTATCCGTAACTGGTTCCGTTTCAAGGTGGCATGCAATATCTTCAACGAATTATTCCTCATCGTATCTCCATCCACGAGTTGTGCAATCGTCAATGCTAATGGTAATTGTCATTACAATAGATCTACTATGCACCCCATAAGCTAGAATTTTCAACAATTGTGAAACCGAATAATTAACAGTAATTGACTCAAATTAGTTTGAAAAAAAAAAAAGATTATTCTATAGTTAAGATACATAACAACCCCATTTTTAGTTGTCGATATTTCAATTTACATTAGATTCTATTGTGGCAACATTAACTCCTATTGTCATCTTATCTTTGTGAACAATACTATTAGTTGTACATACTATAGATTCTATTGTATGGTTACAATACATTTAATTGTAAATCTGAGGTTTTTTTTTGGATCTTAGTACAGGGAAAGTTTGAATTTGTTTACTTATGGAGCCAACCACTTTTACCAAGAAAAATTGAGATCCGACGCAACGTTCGACCCTCAGTATCACATCCAACAAGAAGCCTGTGTGGTGGTAGTCAACAACCTAACTTTACGTACACAACTCTCAGAGTGCGAGAGCATAAGCGTGAGCAAGTGAGAGCAGCATGATCACAAAACTCTTTCCAAGCTCAATCATCTCAACTGGCAGAGAAAGAGCCAACCAATACGGTATGCAAGGTGTTTTCTACACAAAACACAAGCCAACCAGTCAAACCAGTTCCTCCATGTTGCCATGTATTGTACGAAGGTATGATACAATCCCGTTCCCGCTCAGTGGCTCTCTGTCTATCGATAAAAATATTCAAACTATTCCCTGATGCTTCGATGTCTCTCCGAGCTCTCCGCTAGACTCTCGAAACTCTTTTACTTTCGCTCGCCAAAGTGCAGCTCCCCCGCACGTCAAAAGCAGTTGTAATCAAAACGGAGAAACGATACACACGGTACCTTATAATAAACTATGCTAATTTGAGACTGCGCTGGTGTGAGTGAGCAAACAATGGCAGCAGAACGCGTCGGACACACATGCCGCATAAATTGATCGGAATTGACTGACAAAAAGCCCAGTTTCAGTCCTGGGTATCGCATCGGACCTTCTTAGGTATACCTGCACACACAAAGGCCGAACTTAAATTGGCTGAATATAAATGGAGAAGTGTCCAAGTGTCATATACAAATGTCCACTCCCTCGTCTCTTTCTCTCTCTCACACAGTCGACTCCGGGTCGGGTGAGAATGTATGTCTGTTTCAATTGAAATTGATCAATGACTGAAACTATCGATATGTATGTACGGCACGGAGTCTGTGCGGAGTGAATTATCTGCATTAAACACGTAGGTGCCTAAATGGAATTGAAAATAATACGAATGTTCGTTGACAATGTGGTTCAGGTCGATTCTTTGAACAGAATTGGAGAATGCACGGAATGAATGAGAGATGCTTTCTCTCGTTCGAGTTGATTTTCGGTTTGAGCTATTTTCTTCAAACGACCAATTTACAGTCATTTTTGCAGTCTGATGACCGCGGTAATTCGAACCCAGAGTCCATCCGTTTCACACCTCTATTGACGATAGGTTTGCGAGACTTTACGCGCGTGAAATTAGTGGACAATCACAAAGCGGTTCAAAAGAGGTCATAACTGTCCGATGGGTGCGTGCACGAGACAACACACGCACACACTTGGGGACACGATGACGGATGACATCAGCAGAGTAGCTTGATTGGAAAATGCTAGTTGAATGCGTTGGATCGTGGAGGTTACCATTGGCGGATTTGCTCGCGAGTGTGAATGACTCAAGTAAGACGAAAATATCGGACCAGTCAATATTGACTTTGATGATTAAGACAGCAGGGATTTCTCGATGACATGTGAAATCGGATTGCGATGTTGTAAGATTGCATTGGTAATATACGGGTGCTCATCAGTGTGGCTCGGAGAAGAATAATTATTGATCTCAATCGAATCGACTCTTATTTTCGATTCCGGTAGCTCGAAAAAGGTCTTCAAACTTTACATCCACAGAGTGATTCAAGATTCATTTCGGCATCTCAAGTATCTGATGAGCTAGAATATAGGAATCTTCGGGAAAGTCCTTTTGATTATCACGGACTACCTTGTTAAAACCAATTGATTCGAAATTAAACCACTATGCTGAGCTAGTCGGCAAAAAACATTTGAGTTTCAAGATTTTTCAAGAACCCAAAATGTGAATCTTTGCAAAAATACCTTTTTTTACCACCATTTTACAATTTTTTTCATTCTTTGTATATTTATTTATTTATATCATGATTCTCATTATATAGTAGGATGGTGGCTTAAAATACGTTGCTCAGGGATCAAGAGCTGCCTGTTACTGGATTGATAACATGTTTTATTTTACTCCCTGAATGTTTTAAGATGATTGGTTGAACGGGCGAATTTTGTACAAAAAAGTTTTGACGAAATTTGATGGCTGTATTTTAATGGAACATATGTCAAAATGGATTTTAAACAAATCCCCGGACGAAAATTTTACCTGGCAACTCGTCGTGGGGATGTGAATATTGGGCAATTGTCAAGCGAAAACTTCGAGGATGCGGTAAAAAAGTGACAAATGCGTTTACAGTGGAATAAGTTCGCTGGTACAGTGTCACCAGCGACTGTGCAGATCATGATGGCATCGATCACAAGTAAAGTGCGACAGTTCGTTCGAAACGGTGAAATGTAATAACTTGTTATAAATCGTTTGAAAGCTGAATATATATCCTTTCGTTTGACGTTTTGATCAGCCGTGTATGTAGTTTAATTCTTGAGTTATGATCACTTAAATGCGTCAAAATTTATTTTGAATCGGGCTTTAGTTATTTTAAATTGCATTGGAGGGTGTAATTTGAAGAGCGGGGCTAGACACGAGTGGGATGATCTTCAGGAAGTCTTTCAAACTTTTGACGTAGGACTACTTCTGTATTTTTAAAACTGGGGTACACGCTTGAATTGCGAAAAGTTGGAGCGTCACGAAAATTGTTTAGGTTTTGAAAAATAATAACTAAGTCATTTCACGATCGATCAGAACGATCCAATCGATCGGGACATTTTCTACGCTTCGATTCCAATATATAAATCTATTGATTTTTAACATTAAACTCTGGTGATGCACAGTAAATGCACAGTATTTTCCTATCACAGATTTCAAATGTTAGTAAGGGAGGTCTCATATTCAGCAGTGAACGATATATAAAGGGTAAATCTTCGCAAAATGCTTCATTCGCTCGGCAGCCTCAGAGCTGTTCGAAGCGATAATGGGCCAGTTCTGGATTGGCAGCTGATGGTGGAGGGTGCACTGGCGAGCAACCATTGGCCAGCAAGTTGTTACTAGCAAGCCATTGGTTATGCAGTCGGTTAACCTAGCCAGTGGTGAATTGGCAGCTGGCGGTGCCAAGTGCCACGGTTGGTGCGCTGGCGAGCATCCATATATTTATGCAATGTTTATTATAAATTAATTATACAAATATAATTTATAATTAAATTATATTGCGCTAAGCAATCGGTTGACCAAGCCCGTGGAGAATTCATAGTCAGCCGGATGGCGCAACCACGAGTTATTTAAACCAACCGGCCCTTTAAGGACCACCAAATTCTTTCTAAAGAAAATTCTAAAATAATTACTTCCTAATGCTTGTCTAACGTTTCATTAGGATCACATCCACGCTATTCTGATATAGATTACGTTTATCGGCAAGGTTAGGGGTCAAATGAAAACTTGAAAAATAGCGGTCGCTTCAATCAGTTGGATATTTTTACGACTGTCAAATCAATTTTCATAAATATCATTAATAATTGACCTTGAATTCCCAAACAGACCCTCAACCATCTACATTGCGATAAGTATAATGGTCTCCAGATGGTCGATGATATCACCACAATCATCACTGCTAACACAACCGTTTCCCTTTCATCATACCAACATTCAAACCAAACGTCCCTAGGGTCCCTAGGGCCAATTAACTTTTAATGTGCAAATAATAGAATTTCCTTGCATACTTTCTTATTTGTGCCGATCCAACATTCCATTAGAATCGTATTATAGACCACCCCACTGATTTTTGACAAGCCTATGACAGATAATCGTTCGTTCCAATCGATCAAGGTCGCTCCGTTTCTAAGACAGGTTATTTAAAAATAATAACTTTTCTTTCTCTTCACCTTTGCGTAAAACCTCATGTCTCTAACTTTGAGACGATGGCGGAAACGTACATCAAATTTAAGGCTGAAGCAAGTAGGATTGGGCTTATGATTAATGCGTTGAAACAGAATACATGAAAGGGAAAGGCTCCCGAGAAGACAAAGTTAGCCTTCCACCACGAGTTCAGATCGATGGTGATGAAATCGAGGCGGTAGACGAATTCGTGTTTTGGGATCATTGATGAACGCAGATAACGGCACCAGCAGAGAGATACAAAAACGCATTATGGCAGGCAATCATGCCTACTTTGGACTACGAAGGACGCTAACATCGAAGAAAGTTCGCCGATCTGCAAAATTGACCATCTACAAGACATGAATTAGACCGGTAAACCTTTACGGCCACGCAACATGGACATTGCTTGCGTCTAACACCTCCATGGTGTCTATGAACGGAAGGTTGCGTACGATCTACGGTGGAGTGCTGATGGAGGAAGGAACGTGGAGGAGGCGAATGAACCACTAATTGCATCAGTTGCTGGAAGAACCACCCATCGTACACACCGCTGAAATCGGTCGACTACGGTGGGCTGGGCATGTCGTAAGAATGTCTGACGACAGTCCAGTTAAAATGATTCCCGAAAACGAATCGACTGGCACACGAAGAGGAGGCACGAAACGGACAAGGTGGATCGATCAAATTGAAGGCGACCTTCGGACCCTTCGTAGACTGCGAGGCTGGCGAAATGCACCTTGATCTGATTGGTAAGGTAAGTTAGAGGATGTTGCATGACGGTTCGGCAATATCCGGCGGACACGAAGTGCCTCATGAAGCCGAACTTTTTCGCTCCGGATCGGAGTCGGCAGTACAAACAAACGTTTGACCTTAGTAGCTTGGCTGTTTTCACCATGGCTGCTGCAAATTAACTGATAAAGTTGTACTTTTTTTTCCTGTACACAACAGGGTTGCTACGATTTCGCCAATAGCTGGATTCATTACCAGGTGTCAAATTAATTTCATGAAAAATCGCTATAATCAATCCATTTTTTAATGCATACGTTAGATAGCCATTGACTTTTAAAAAAAATCTTTCACAAAGACTCTATCCTTCTAACTAATCAAAATCTTAGTATACCGATATCTAACTAAAAAAATAATCGGAATAATTAAATCTGCGTTTCAGGTAATCTGAGGAATCAAAACAATCTGCGCTTCAGGAAATCTTGATTCATCGCAAGAATTATTCCGGATGCTCCACCCTCTAGCTCTTCAGATACATAATTTTAAATTGTTTTTGTTGGCTTTAAATGTTGAATTTTTTTTGCCTTCACCACTTAATGGATGAATATCGAATCAACTGTGGACTGGACTACTTGTTGTCCTTGATCTCCAAAAGCATATTTTCTTAGATTCTCGCCTTGTAGCTCATAAAGTTCTTGAGATACAGGTTTTCATAAATTGGTTTTCTCACAAACACCATCTGGTGGTTAAATTCAAAGTTTACCATCAAATAACTCTAGGTGTTCCGAATAACTTTCCCGAAGATTGCTATCTTCACTTTAATGAGATACAGAAGTTAAAAAAATGCTTGATTACCAGAGCCACCCTGTGCGCAGTGGACAAAACTCTGTAACTCTTTAGAATGACGTCGTAGCGCTTTGGTCTCTTCGGCAAAATTGCTCAGCTAGGCAAGGCCTGCTTTGTGATCGGAGAGTTTTAGTTCAAAGAATTAATATTTCATCAGTTTTGTTGGTATGTGTTAATCAGAACATTCTAGAAACTCGATGTTTTCAGCAGAATTTAACGTATTATTATGCTATAACCCTCTAAACTTTGTTCCTATAGGTGCCGCCACACTTAACTTTTTTCAGTGTACACACAATTGATTTTCTTTGTGGTCGCATATATTCAGTTGCGAGTTTAAAAAAAAATAAATTTGGGAAGTAACCATGGGCACATTCGGCAGCTATGGACAAAGAATGAAAAATTGCTGCGTACATCATATTGCAAAGGCGGATAAAACGAAAAACTCGCAAAGTCTGGACAAAATCGTGAATTGCTCGTCTTGAAGGCTAGAGAATTTAAGCTAATCGGCTGAAGGAACTGGGCTTATGAAGATCCGGATCACTAGTTCAGGGAAATTCAGGGAAAGCTCAGACGAGTTCTTCAGAAAAGTTAATGGAAGTTCTTCAGAGAAATTCGGGGAGGTTCAATAGAGAAGTTCAGGGAAGTTCTCTAGAGAATTATAGGGAAGTTCTTCAGAGAAGTTTGAAGAATTTCTTCAGAGGAGTTCAGGGAAGTTGTTCAGAGAACTTCAGATAATTTTTTAGAGAAGTTTGGGAATTTTCTTCCGATAATTTCAGGGAAGTTCTTCAGAGGAACTACAGGGAAATGCTTCAGAGAAACTTCAAGGAAGTTCTTCAGAGAAATTTCAGGGAAGTTCTTGAGAGAAATTCAGAGAAGTTCTTCAGAGAACATCAGATATTTTTTCAGAGAAGTTCAGGGAAATTCTTCAGAGAATTTTAGGAAAGTAATTTCAGGGAAGTTCTTCAGAGGAATTTCAGGGAAGTTTTTCAGAGAAACTACAGGGAAGTTCTTCAGAGGAACTTCAGGGAAGTTCTTCACAGAAGTTCAGGGAAGTTCAGGGAAGCTCTTCAGATGAACTTCAGGGAAGTTCTTCACAGGAATTCAGGGTATTTCTTTAAAGAAGTTCAGGGAAGTTCTTCAGCGAATTTCGGGGACGTTTTTCAGAGACCTTCGAGGAAGTTCTTCAGAGAACTTCGGTGAAGTTCGTCAGAGAACTTTGGGGAAGTTCTTCAGAGAACTTCAGGGAAGTTCTTCAGAGAAGTTCTTCAGAGAACATCAGACAATACTTCAGAGAAAATCGGGAAAATTATTCAGGGAATTTTAGGAAAGTTCTTCAGAGGATTTTCAGGGAAGTTCTTCACAGAAATTTAGGGAAGTTCTTCACATAACTTCGGGAAAGTTCTTCAGAGAACTTCGGGGAAGTTCTTCAGAGAACTTCGGTGGAATTCTGCACAGAACCTCAGGGAAATTATTCAGAGAACTTCAGGAAAGTTCTTCAGAGTACTTCAGGAAAGTTCTTCAGAGATCTTCGGGGAAGTTGTTCACAGTACTTCTTGGAAATCCTTCAGAGAAGTTCAGGGAAGTTCTTCTGAGAAGGCCAGGGAAGTTCTTCTGAGAAATTCCGGGAAGGTCTTAAGAGAAGTTCAGGGAAATCGGTTAAATTCATTGTTTTGTGGTTTCAAATTATTCGTATCGGATCTTAGAGTAGCACAAACTAAATGAAATTGAAATGACAGCAATTTTCCAATTGTATATGAGCGTTAGACGTTAGCACGTTAGTATAAAATCGCCTGAAAAAAGCGTCATTGATTATTTAAATTATAAAAAGCAGGTCAGCATCGTTCTAATGGGTATGGTGAATGCTGAATACAAGTTTACGTATGTCAACATAGAAGCAATAGGAACGATCAGAGATGGTGGGGTATTTACCGATTGCTGTTGAGGAATCTGATGCAGGATCTTTAGCTCCTGAGATGCCTGTTTCGGCTCCGATGGTGGGCAAGTTGTATGGTTCATCTGACGCGAGGACAATCAACTGCTCTTGAGACATTCTGAAAATTATTCTTTCTTCATAGGACTGCTCAAATTTGTTATTCAAGTTCCTTAAAGCCATCGCATATTTGTTATACAAGGACGTCTTCAGCAACGAGTTGGTCTTTTTTCCCTAGAATTGTGGCCTGATTTTTTGGATTTTCAAGTTCCGTGGGCTCGGACACGATTTCAACGCAGTTGGAGAGACGCGCCATCCCATCATATGATGACTTTTTACGCCTCAAATTGCGCAAATTTGAAATTGGCTTTGGTTATGATCCATTCGTATTTTTAAGTTTCAAAAAGGGGTGATTGTACGTTGGAGTCAGGTATCAAAATCAAAGGTTGAACTTCGAAAGTGGTAGAATCGTAATCTGCCTCTCAACGTTATCATCTTGAAAATACTTAGTACTTAGCTAGGTATAAATATCCCCTGGTCTAGTCTTTCTTAGGATGAGCAACTGCAAAGCAGAATGATACACTCACTTTGAAGTATACACTTCCACAGGTGATCGGGATTGGTTGGGTCCCACAACACCGGATGTTGCTCCCACAGCTCAATCAAGTAGAATTCATTTTCCTGGTCTATTTTTGCTTTAAAAATACCGGGAAAACATAAACTAGCAAAAAATTTAAACGAACTGTCAAAAAAACTTAGATCAACGAACTATGAACTATTCCGTCCGGATGGAATAGTTCATATCCTACTACTATAACATAGAAACTATCGCTAGAGTGTACACACGACAACGGGCACGCCTGTATATCATAGCGTAAACTATCGCTTGCAAGTAAAAACTATGAGCTATCACTACATAGTTTAGGTGTTGCCATGAACTATTACATAGTTTTCTAGCATATATCTCCCTATATACTAGAAATAGCCACCGTGTGGCGGCACCTTAATAAACGTTATGAAAAGTCTATTAAACTGAACACTTCCTAAACCTAAATTGTTTTGAAAATTATCAGCCAGTCTTATATCACCTTGTTTCCTCTAAGTGACTTGCTAAACATGCATTCCAAACAGAGCACGTGCCATCTTTATCGCCACGGTCTATCTGATTGTTTCGCAAAATGAGGTCGAAAAACAACGCAGATTCATCCCCCTGACGATCAGAGGATACTTTTCCGATTCCAAAACCTTCTTCCTTTGAAGATTATCAGTGCACACGTACGGAACATACAAGCTGCACGATAGTATCAGTCCAATTTTGCACGAGATTTTTCATCCCGCCACGAAAAAAGGCCTTCTTATCTTCCACACAGAATCAACATCTGTTGCTAAAGATAGACGCGGTATCGCTGTGTGCCTCCATCGCACATATCTTTACCGAAAGTGACAAGGTTACCTTGAACGAGGTCAGTTAGATAGTTTTCCACTCTGAATGTTTGGGTAATCGGTTACTGTGTTCTACAAGCGACATACACATGAAAGTCGTTCAAAGCAGATAGGACCTTTTGGTTTATCTGTTTAGATTCGTACGACAAGTAGGTGGCAAATTAGAATAAATCAAACATAATTGTGACGTATGGTCCAGCACTTCAATGCAAGCGAAAAGAACGCAACTCGCGTAATGTAAACAGATGAGGTTTATGATAATAAAAGGCAAGCAAATGGAAACGAATTTACCGCTCTGAATACGCCGAACGCTAATGTAGGTACATTGAACGACCTTCCAGCAGCGGAGAAATGTCCCAGTGCCTAAACCTATGTTCTTATCGTGCGAGTCCTTCACCCAAATCGATAAATCTTAGTTAATTTGCTGTTTGTCTTGGCGGTGAGTGCGCGACGGTGGTGGTCCGGAAGTTGCCCCGGCCCCAGATGGACGCAACGGAGCGTGATAACGTCCGCGCCGGACACAAATCTACGACGTCCAAAGTTACGTATAAGGGAAGGTATGTATCGAAGTCAAGGTATTCACGCAACCTTCCGCCAGTCAGCAGGTCAGTCAGTTCAACGACGTTTTTTTTTGTGTGTTATGAAATTACCTAGTTTTCATTTGATCGTTGCTGCTAAGTAGCTGACTCGGTACAGTGATGATTGAAAATTGCGTTGTCATCGACTTGGATCATGCAATCATCGGACTGGAAATGCGAACAGATTTTTACGAGATTCGAAGAGCTGACGATGGGGGTTTCAAATGTGAGTAGTTGATGTAAATTCGCGTTGTTGTTGTTGTTGGGTCGAGCTGCAAGCGTGGGCGTTTGGTATTTTCATTCTCGTTTCAGTCGGTTTCACGAGGGTTTGAAATGAATCATCATTTCGAGTGTGGAGAGCTTATGTTTCATCAGGTCGGGCGACGCCCAGATGACGCTATTAATTGCAGTCGGCAACAAACACCGATAGAAATGTGTGGCCAATGCGTTCCTTTTATTATTAGATATTCCAAGATCTCCCCTCATTGAAGACTTCCTGGACTTCAGTCACGATTTGTTTGCGTGAATCGAAATCAAACTACCGTCGTTAATCCCATCAAAAAGTCATCGATTCCTATCAACCGCAATCATTATTTACCAACATTACGGCTTAGATGAACAGAATCGAACCAGCCAGCGTCTTATTTACCTTCGCCTGAATCCTAAAACCCTCCAAAGAAGATTTTGCTGAGCGTTCGCAAACATGAAATCTATCCACAACAATTTGCTGCCGACAGCGCCGAATTCCAAACACGTAGACCTACTTGGTAGCGCCCGCAAACCATCTTCCTTCCCTTCAACGTCCTTAAAGGTCTTAAGTATGTGTTAACAAAGCCGACGTCGAACTCAATCAGAAAATCGATGATCCAATGCAGGAATTCCTTCCCTGCGGAATTCATAATGCTAGATAAGCTTCCAAAAAATGCCAATACCACGTGAAAGGGGTTTTAGGAAGGAAAATGATTGGTTGTTATTTTCACCCACGCACTCAGCACAAATGTACCCCGGAGCGACACGTGCATTCAAACTCCCTATCAGAATAATAGATAATGAGCCCAGGGATGGGAACTTTTAAAGCACAACAATATTGCTCGACTTTGGAGCACGCGAAAAAGACACAAAGATCTCGGCGATGGGCCGATATTATCTCTCAAGTGTGTCGCGATCTGCATAATTTATAACGGCCAACTCCAACGGCTGGATTTACCCAGTCGTCGTATCTTTTGTTTATTTAGCAGCTACTTCGGGGTAATTCGCAAAAATTGTAACACGGCGATGCTCCTCCCACTAATGGCCCTTTTGTTCTTTGAGATATATGATCGTGAAAGCGTTTTTACTTATATTTCCTGTATTCTGTAGACGACAACGTTATGCTATTATACTGTTGTCCATCAGGAGGAGTTGTCAGTTGTCGTAAAATTTGTTTATTTAAAAGCTGCTTCGGCGTAGTTTGCTAGTGAAAGGTCATCGAACCCACTCTCCATGGTTGATAGCAGGACACTTGTTCGAGTTAAAAAGCTCTTCCTTAAGCATACATCAAATTAGAGAAAGGTAATGGAAGAAGCATCAACAAATCTCGGGCAGACGCTTCTCTTAAATTTTAATATAATGGAAGTCAATCAAGGATTTTACCAGAGTTGGTTGGCAATCGAGGGGTAGTTACGGACCGCAGCTATAAAATAGACTCCACCCTTGGCCTTTGCTTCGTGTACAGTAACTCCCATCCTTAACCGATTCAATACGGATTCGACTTTTAGAGTTACAGAGGAACTTTGTTCAGCAAACATGTTCAAAAATAACTCTTTTAACTAAGAAAAATATTGATCAGGTATGGTTACAGACACAATGATGATCTAGATCATCCCAACTGTCCTTGAGTTCAGATCTTGATGTTGTACATGATCGACAAGCAGGTTTAAAGTGTTTTGACCGTACTTCTTAGCTGTAAAAGCTACAAGGAAAATCTTAACACCGTTGCACACATATTACAGTATTCTCCGAATATCTACGGCACTCCAAACTATTCTTGAGTTTAGATCTTTATGTTTTGCATGATTTACGAGGTCTGAGTTGCAAAAGCTCCAGGGATCATACCACAATTATAGTCATATTACAATATTATCAGAATATCTACGGCACTCCAAACTACTTTTGAGTTTAGATCTTGATGTTCCACATGATCAAGAAGGCGATTTACAAGGTCTCCATCGTACTTATGAGTTGCAAAAGCTCGGGACATTATTGCACAATTATAGTCATATTACAGTTATCTGCGAATATCTACGGTACATCAAACTATTTTCGAGTTCAAATGTTGATGTTTTGCATGATCAACAAGGCGACATACGAGGTCTCCATCGTACTTATGAGTTGGTAAAGCTCCATGAGACATCATTGCACAATTATAGTCATATTTCAGTATTCTCAGAATATCTACGGCATTCCAAACTACTTTTGAGTTTAGATCTTAAAGTATTGCATGCTCAAAAAGGTGACTTACGAGGTCTCCATCGTACTCATGAGTTTGTAAAGCTCCATGAGACATCATTGCACAATTATAGTCATATTACAATACTCTCAGAATATCTACGGCACTTCAAACTATTCTGGAGTTAAGATCTTAATGTATTGCATGATCAACAAGGCGATTTACGAGGTCTCAATCGTACTTATGAGTTGATAAAGCTCCATGGGACATCATTGCACAGTTATAGTCATATTACAGTATTCTCAGAATATCTACGGCACTCCCAATTATTCTTGAGTTTAGATCTTGATGTTTTGCATGATTTACGAGGTCTCCATCGTACTTATGAGTTGCAAAAGCTCCAGGTATCATACCACAATTATAGTCATTTTACAGTATTACCAGAATATCTACGGCGCACCAAACTACTTTTGAGTTTAGATCTTGATGTTTCGCATGACCAATAAGGCGTTTTACAAGGTCTCCATCGAACTTATGAGTTGCAAAAGCTCGGGACATCATAGCACAAGTATAGTAATATTACAGTTATCTCCGAATATCTATGGTACTTTAAACTATTCTTGAGCTCAAATGTTGATGTTTTGCATGATCAACGAGGCGACATACGAGGTCTCCATCGTACTTATGAGTTGGTAAAGCTCCATGAGACATCATTGCACAATTATAGTCATATTTCAGTATTCTCAGAATATCTACGGCATTCCAAACTACTCGTGAGTTTAGATCTTAAAGTATTGCATGATCAAAAAGGTGACTTACGAGGTCTCAATCGTACTTATGAGTTGGTAAAGCTCCATGGGATATTATTGCACAATCATAGTCATATTACAGTATTCTCAGAATATCTACGGCATTCCAAACTACTCTTGAGTTTAGATCTTGATGTTTTGCATGATCAACAAGGCGATTTAGGAGGTCTCCATCGTACTTATGAGTTAATAAAGCTCCATGAGACATCACTGCACAGTTATAGTCATATTTCAGTATTCTCCGAATATCTACGGCACTCCAAACTACTCTTGAGTTTAGATCATATTGTATTGCATGATCAACAAGGTGACTAACGAGGTCTACATCGTACTTATGAGTTGGTAAAGCTCCATGAGACATCATTGCACAATTATAGTCATATTACAGTATTCTCAGAATATCTACGGCATTCCAAACTACTCTTGAGTTTAGATCTTGATGTTTTGCATGATCAACAAGGCGATTTACGAGGTCTCAACCGTACTTATGAGTTGGTAAAGCTCCATGGGACTTCATTGCAAATTTATAGACATATTACAGTAGTATCAGAATATCTACGGCACTCCAAACTGTTCTTGAGTTTTGATCTTGATGTATTGCATGTTCAACAAGGCGACTTACGAGGTCATATTGATGATTTATATTGATTCAAAAGGCTAGAAAAGTGCAAAAAGTGAGGAATAAATTATTCAAAGTACGTCATTTGTCTTTAACCCTCTTTCAATTAAATCTTCCCAGTTTTCGTAACTCAGGAGCAATAACTATAAGGCCAGCAAAAATAAAAGCGAATTGCTGTTATAAAATCAGCATCAAGCAGCAAATAGTGACCAAGGCAACAGTAAATTAAAATGTATAAATGTTGCTTTTGTAAAATTTCAATAGATTTAACAAACTTTTTCAAAATATCAAATCAAGATTTTGGTGAATTGCCGCTATCGCTGAAAACGAACGAAAACGTGCTTAAGCGTGGAACCACAGAACTCTAGACTTTAACACTTAACAACATTTCTTGCATTCAAGATCATATATAACAGATATGAATGCTTGTAGTATTTTTCATTTACATAAACACATACTTTATTACATAAATATTTCCTGGGAATGGGAGGAACCATCAAGGCACCCGATTGAAGCACTCTGGATGGGGAGAGTGGGAATGTCAACTCCCCATTGCTAACAGTGTGAATAGAGGGCGGGCTTTTCCGCCCATTGGGGCATCCTCGTGTTAGATAGCTCGCTTTTATGACCAATTGTTCAATCTTTTTGTTGGAAGGAGATTCTTTATATCCCTGTGGCAATGTAAGAGTGATATTGCATATCGATCGACCCAACCCGTTTTTGGCCCTTCATACAATGGCATGATTAGGATAATCACTGGTTATTAAAGCTTGATCAAGTCTAACAGAGAGGAGAGCCCATTGCTGTCGGACTTAATTTCCGTGCTACAATGGGTGGTATTACATATCATACATCAATTAATTAAGTGAGTATTGTTAAACGTTCATTACTCTCGAAATTTCTGAACAAATGAAATTTTAAAATTCTTTGCATGTGCAATTATTAGCGAGTCAAATATCTTCTATCGGACTCTTTATCTTATAATAAAAATGATATAAAATTTATCAAAACATCTGCAATTCAACTCCGTAAATCTCTTTTTTGATCATGTACAACATCAAGATCTGAGCTCAAGGATAGTATGAGGTAACAATGTTGAACATCAAGATTTGAACTCAAGAATAGTATAGAGTACCTTAGGTATTCTAGAAATACTAAAACATGTCTATTACTGTGTTATTATGTCTCGTGGGGCTATTTCAACACATAAGTACGGTGGAGACATCGTAAATAGCTTAATTGATCATGTAGAACATCAAAATTTGTATGAAAGGATAGTCTGAAGTACCGTATACAGATAAAAAGAATTTACTGCGTTATCTAATGCACATAAAGGGAATGCTAGATTTGGCAGAAAATAATGTGATATTTCATGTAAATTTTAGCCAGATAACGTCTGAATCTAGCCTGTTGTATGAAAGATGGTGAACATTGTTGTATGGCGCATGAAAGATTGCAAACAATTTCGTTGGTTACTTCTCTCTGGCTTAGAATTAAACGAGGGGAAATTTTACGCGCTTGTTAAAATTAATTATTTTTTTTCTGTGTAGGTATTCTAAAAATACTCAAACATGTCTATTACAGTACTATTGTGTCCGGTGGGGCTGTTTCAACTCATAAGTACGGTGGAGACATCGTAAATAGCCTTGGTGATCATGTAGCACATGAAAATCTATATTCATGGATAGTCTGTAATACCGTAGGTATTCTAGAAATAGTTAGGAACTGAGTTAGGAACTGGAATTTCGATGCAGGATTGCGAAGTGCAAACGGTTTGCGGAACATGCTGCAAGAGAAAGATGACGCGGGTATCATTTCCCAAAGCACCTGAAAGCAGAAGCAAGGCAGTAGGAGATCTAGTCCACATTTACTTGACCGGTCCGGTTGAGCTTAGCACACCTAGTGAAAATCGTTTCAGTATGGTGCTGGTGGACGATTATTCTCGCTGTACCTGCCGCATTCAACAGTCGGAAGATCCAGGATTTCATTAGTCTGACCGACAACCAAAACGTCCGGAAACCCAAGATTCAGCGTGCGGACTGTGGAGGAGAGTACTCCAGTGGCAAGTCGAAGAAGTATCTGGCAGACAGCGGAATCATACTTCAGCAAACAGCACCGTATAGCCCACAGCAAAACGGCACAGTGGAGAGGAAGAATCGATCATTGGGTGACATGATGCGCTGTTCACTAGGTGAAGCTGAAATCGAAAAACAAGTTTTGGGAAAAACCATAGCAACAGCCAACTACTTGAAGAATATGCTATTATCAACGGCCGTGGACAAAACGCCATATGAACTGTGGCATGAACGGACGCCTTCCTACACTTATATGCGTGAGAATCTGAAAAGGTACAGATTCAGCTGAATGGATCATAAAATGGAGACACGTAATGATGAAGGTGAAGAACAGGCAGAATCTGGCACCAATTTCCAAGAAATTCAAAACGCAGCGCTTGAAGTTGAAGCGAGCAACAAAGACAACGAAGATGAAAATACAGTTTCGAAAGCTGATTTTAATGACCAACAAACTCATGATGGAGCGGTCTTAACGGTTGACGAAAGGTATTTCTCCGCGACGATTGGTATATTATGCGGAAACCGAAGCTGACTGAGAGCTGACGGAACCTAGAACGATCGCCGAGGTGATCGCGAGCCCTTTCAAAGACGCGTGGTGTTCAGCCGGAGGAGTTGGAATCCTTCAAAGCAAACGAGACCTGGGATCTGGTGGACCTACCGGTAGGACGAAAACTGGTTGGATCAACATGAGTGTCCAAAATCAAGCGAGACGCTGAAGGGGAAGTTACCCGTTACAAGGCCAGGTTGGTTGCTAGAATTAAGGTACCGACTATGATCAGGTGTTTGCTCCTGTGTTGTGGCAGATAATTTTCCGAACCCTATTAGCTGTAGCGGTGGAAAAAGGTATGGCTGTGCGACTGTACGATATCAAGACTGCTTTTCTGTACGGAACTCTTGAGCAGACGATCTACCAACGACATCCTCCAGCATTCATCGTTAAAGGATACGAAAGGAAAGTGTATCGCCTTGAGAAGAGCTTGTACGGCCTTAAGCAGGCTGCAAGAACCCTGAACCAGAAATTGCATGCGTAGTTGACTCGACTTGGGTTTAATAGGGGCGAATCCGATCCGAAAGAAAGAAAACAACCTATGTGTTGGTGTACGTAGATTACCTGATCATAGTCAGCAAGAACAAGAGATGAGCGGACAACCAGTGGACTCCAGTGGTCCTCCGCCATCTCATCAATGGACGACGTACATTGGGTTGGAAGTACGACGTGACAGGTACGGCGATTTCTTCATAAACCAAAAGAATTACATCGACGAACTTGTTCGATACAATGGCCTGGAAAACGCGAAGGTGTCAAAAGTACCAATGGATCCGTGATATTTTAAGCATGAAGGCGGGAATCTATTCTCTTATACCAAAAAATTATCAACGACTGATTGGACAATTGCTCCTTGTATCGGCCAACACTTGGCCCGACATTTCGGCAGTTGTTTCTATCCTTAGCAGGAAACAAGCTGTCCTATGCAGAACTATTGGAACGAGCTCAAGCGTGTAGAACTTGAAGGAATCAGAGACCACCGGTTACGGCCCAGCAAAAACAGCAATCAAGATGGCTTGATCGAGTTCTCGGATGCAGATTGGGCCGAATACCGAGACAGCCGGAAATCCAACACTGGTTCCGTGATGAATTTCAACGGCTGGACGTGCAGAAAACAATCGTGCGTTTCGTTGTCGACTGAAGAGGCGGAATTCATGGCTCCCACGGAAGCGACACAAGAGGTCCTGTGGCTGAAGTGCTTGCTGGATGATTTCGGTCAGAAGCAGAACAATCCAGTAAGTTTGCCGGACAACCAGAGTGTGCTGAAGATGCTGGACTCCGAGAAATTCAGCAACAGAACCAAACACATCGCGTTGCGATTCCATTTCGCAAGAGATGTGAAAAAGAAAGGAGCGGTGTCGTTCGTGTACTGTCCTACCGAAGACACGACTGCTGATTTGCTCACCAAACCGTTAGGAGGCGTTTGGACACTCCTGCGGGCGAGGGGGGTGTGCGTAGATCATAGCAACAAGGCAGACATCAACAGAGATTATAATAGTCTATGACTTTTATGGCATAAGATTTTTGTTTTATTCGTTAATAAACCTTTCGCCTGAAGAGTTGTTCTTTCTGAAGTTCTCACATAACCATCAGGATTAACGTTGAGTACGTCAAATACTAAGTATCTGTTGGCAGGAGCATGATAGGGTTCGCATTGTAAGAACTGTGACCACGTGTGATGGTGGATTAATTATTGTGCCATGTAAAAGTAACTTATAACACCCGTAGTGCTCTGCGGGCATGAGAAGTGGACAGTGCTTAAAGAGACCTGCAAGCACTTGGGAGTTTTCTAACAAGTACTTAGAATACTATTGGCGTTGTATGTGAAAACGGCCTGGCCAAACTTGGCATGGTTTTCCGAACGGAACATCCTGGCCAGCTTGTAGTCCGGACCTGGATCATATTGAAAATTTATGAGCATCATTGCGAGACGAGTTTACACCGATGGACGGCAGTTTGGAACAATTCGTGAGCTACAAACGAGTGCAATAGTGGTAGGAAATTCCAGCGGAAATGTTGGAAAATCTCGTTGAATGAATGCCAAAACGGATTTCTGAAACGATTCTGAAAAATGGTTATCAATGTTATTTCTTGATTTGAATCGGTTTTTAAAAATAAAATTTAAGATGCACTTGTAGGAGTTTCCTCCCATAATATGTGTCTTCTATAAAACAACAATTGAAAATATTATTAGAATCCCTTATGGTTAAATTATCCTGTTGTTTTAATGCCTTTTATAGTTATGCTTTGCAAATAGCCTTAAATTAGACCAAACGGTCAAAACATGTATGTGCGCTCATAGGAATTTCCTCCACTGTAGTTTAAAGAAACTTAAGATCGACACGGACGGCAATGATCCTGGCCTTCACCTATCTGGCGACTATTGACAGTCAATTGCGGTTGTTTTGCAACTGTTGTACATTTATTTACTTAGTTCTAGGAGCCTATTTTTATGCTTTGATTTTTATCATGACCAGCGAAGCTCAAGTTTTGAATGTGAACAACGACTGTCACCAATAAATTGCACTAGTCAAGGCTTTGCCTATCATGCGTGACAGTCATTTCAGGTTGACAATGGTAAGTTGATAGGTTGTCGACGCTCGTGTGAGTATCGTGCGATTTTGGAACTATGGCTGGTAACGAATGAAATCGTGTTTAATATTTTCGCCGTTTTTAGTTCGTTTATTCTTAGACTATGTCGGTTGAGATGTATCAAAAACATGGCGACGTATCGGTTATCCAGTTCAAAACCATACTAACCGCGCTTATTCTAGACTGTAGCTCTATATTCGAGCAAAACTGAAATGAACTAAGCACAAAATACGATCCCAATCCCTATCTTCCGGTTGATGACAGATGCTTCGAGTTAACAGCGAAGATGCAAACCCAAAACATGCGGTTCGTGTATTTGTTGCATGCTTCAATGTTGTAGTTCTATGTTTGATCCAGCACAGTGCAGCTGTTCTTGCGGCTTGTTTTTAAAGTAGTGAACCTCATTTGCCTAAACATCATCTATAGCGTCGACCTTGAGCTACATCGACATCCAGCAAATTCAAGAAAAATACTCTAAATTCAGGGTTGTTACGAGAAATCTGAAAAGAAATCCGCGCCAAATCAGCGCCTTAAAATCAAATCCATACGCGAACTTTCGAAGACTACACTTTCGTTCCATTCTCCTCAGTGACTGAGTAGAATTGTATTCCTATCTCTTTTTCTCACACGGAAAGGTTACTCAATTTTCGTTAAATAGTGGATCAACTCAATTTTCGAGTAGATTCACTGTTTACGAAAAGGTGCTGAAGTCGTTCTCCAGCCCAAGATTATCTCCGTTTTTGAGCCAATCAGATACATTGTTCAAAATAGTGATCTTGAATATTAAAGAAAACGAGTACGTCACTGAACGGATAGAACAATACAATGGCGTTCTCTACAACCAGGCAGTGCATAGTAAAGTCCCCTAATACAAATATGGATGACTGTGGAAATTAGTTCCAATCGAATTTTGCTCGATTGGAACAACAACAAGCAAGTTTTATGGTGACAGTCGTCCATACTTTTACTATAGGACTTTAGTGCGCAACGGACACAAAAAAATAAGGTTTTGACAGATCTCTCACAGCACACTGAACCCAAACATCATCCCAAGATCGTCTGAAAAGTAATTCGATTGCGCCCTTTAACGAAAAGCATTCGGAAATCGGACGATTGTCTTATGGTTAGATCCGTATGACGCTCATCCATGTTTCGTATGACAATCAACCAAATTCAATATGATGTTTGTTTCAAAAGTGTGTAGATTTATAAGCGATTTATGAATAATTTGAAACAATTCTACGACATAAATTTATTTCACATTACACTTCCTCAACCGTTGAGCAAAGATTGCAACGGGAGAAAAAAAATTGAAGAAGTCAGGAAATATTTTTCCGTGACTCCGCAGGAAGCGAGCGGGTTTCGATCCTTAATGCGCGACGGTACCAGTTCTTATAGCAATTGATAGGTTTTTACCGAATGATGTAAAATGGAATTTTTGTCATCCTCATTTCAAATGATTTGCGTCATAGGACTTTTCCAATGCAATACGCATTCCTTTTTGGGATGACGATTTTTCATACAGCGTGCATTCGAATTTGAACGGGAGGTCAATTCACTTCGCCTATTATTAGTTGTTCAACATTAGAAGGATAATCATCTGGTTTCTAGAAAATCGTCCTACGCCTGCACCTATCATTCTAAAATGCGATTTCAATGTTTCGATATGAACCGACGGAGGATTCATTCGTTAAAAGGAGCATGTTTGGGTTCAGTGCAGAACATTTTTCGCTAATTTTTTTGTTTTACCGCAGTCATAGCAGTCGAAAGCGGCAATTTTGACAACCTGCTTCTTACATTACCCTGACCCTGAAAATAAATACGCTCTGGTTTACGCATTTTGTTAACTCATTTTACTAATTTTTGGAATATCGAAATGGTGTTGAACGAATCCGCGCCAGAATGAATTTTATGAACCAATCCGCGACAAATCCGCGTAAATCGCGAAATCCGCACTGCCGTAACAACCCTGTAAATTGCTCTTTATAAATTGATTGTTTAACGGGACTGAATGACGCTGTGCCATTCTCAGCCACAGCACCTTGAGCTGACATTCTAATTGATGGGGCAAAGTATGGAATCGAGCCACCTACCATCTAATTGACATTCACAGTGTGCCACTATAACTAAGGCCAGGCGAAAAAAAAAACAAAAAAACATCGTAGCAAGTAAAGTCGGAGGAAGTATACCGTCCAACGTACACCGTTAGTTCCTGTCACAATTCCAGAATCTGACGCACTGTCATACGGAATAGAAATATTCCTGTTGAGTTGAGCTCAAATTTACGTCGGGTGATTGAATCAAATGCGAAAAAAAGGTTCAATTTTCACGATAAACAACAACAACAAAGAGCTCAACGTTCCATTATCAGTCAATCAGCATCGAATCAACCGAAAATAGAAAATAACTGTCGTTATTATACCGTCTGACGTATTACCGACATCCAACTGTGGAGGCTCATCAAATAAACATTATGACTGGCAGCTGTTACTCCCTATATATTGCAACATTTTCAAATGCCACACAAAGAAAACGAAAACGAGAAAAAAAAACAGCAAACTGACAGCATTTTCAGCGCCTAACGGTATACTATCGGGAATGGGAGCATTTCTGTTGTGATTCGTTGAGTGACGTCAATGCTGATCGAAAAAGAGCGAGATTGAACGGGTAGGAACTCAAGAGAGTGAGTTCCTCGATGGAGCACGACAAGTGGTCATTGGGGTGGAGGGTGGAGACGGGTCGGGTACTGAGCAGCATACAGATGTGTATTGAGAAATCACAGACTTCGGACGGCCAATGTACAGGCATGTGAATGGTAGCAATTTCGAAAAGGTAAGGCTGATGAAAACAAGTTTTTAACTCTTCTTACAGAGAATGGTAGAAACCATAGGGTCGGGGCTAAAAAACAATTAGAATGGCGGCTGTGTTAAGTACCCATGCAAAGAAAAGGCGGATCTCAGCATAGGTGGATATATTCTGGCTATTCTGAACTTCAATGCGCCTTTTGCCATTCGCCATAATGATATTACCGCTGTTTGTGGGGCTATACGCAATCTTTGCTGACTGTGTGTATGTGTGTGGTTGCTGGCAGAAGTTGTCTTAACGGGTTGAGTAGGCGCAGCCATCAACAGCGGCAGGTCTACGGCAATGACGAAGACCACAATAAGAGCCAAAGGTGGCCTGCCCTGAGACGCACCACTTGCACCGATTGTATTGGTATAAGTTTGAAATCTGGTTTTTATGGCTTGTCTGCGCGCGATTCGATGACTCATGTGAGGCCATTCGTCGATGGTTTCGACTTCATATAAGACGGTAATGGTTTGGGGTGGAGAAAGAGAGAGACGGGAAGGAAAAGAGATTAGGAGAAGTTGGGTTGAAGATAGGTCATGGATGTTTTGATTGATAATGCTGTTTATTCGACGGCTGTGCCTGTCAAGTAATGGAGTATAATTTGAGTTTGGATCGCTCAATCATTTCGTTATGTTGCCACACTCAATTTTCTACGGATGTTCTAGCTTTGTGTGTTTTAAAATTCTGGAAATTCTAATGAACGATTTTTTAATTCAGTTTCTGAAATAACCTTTCGAGTTCAATAGTTCACCGGAAAAATATTTACAGATCAGATGGGAAGCGAAATTTGTAATCATGTTCTGGGACTGGTGCATTCGTTAGTGCCAGATATTTTATTTTGAAATCTGTGAGAAAGAAAGCATACTAGAATTACTTACCACATGCTCGAAAGCGTGATATTCATATTCATTTAAAATTTTAAAATGAACTGACAGCATTCTACGAACTGCTTAGGCCAATAATAGAATCAATACTTCTCTTATAAGCCAACTGAAAATATTCGAAACTGACAGCATGTTGTGTTTACGAAACAACTTGTTCAATTATGACAAACAGTATGTATTTGACAAAACATACTGCATGATTACACAACTAACTAACTCAAAAGATGAAAAAATCAACAAGTTTCCTGCCTCCGTTCAGCTCGATAATTATGATCCCCAGCTCAGCAAAGCGGCCATTGAAGCCTTGGGGCAATTGAAAGTGATAGTTAAACGCTCGAATCCTACCCATCAATCATCTCAAGCCCACTGCTGCAGCACCGTCGAAAACCGGCAATTGATGACAACGATTTCCAGCAGCAGTCCGGCGATTTTCTCCATTTGGCATTCGAAATCTTCCTCCTCGAGCTCCTTTCCCAATCTGCTGACCCCACCGCAGGCAGTATGCTTGACGAGAGGGGTTCACATTAGAAAGCGAGCGCAGTATAGTAGCTATTCATCTTCGTCGTCGTCATACACTGCATCATCACTCACGGGGGGTTGAACGGTGCACTGCTGAATGCTGTTTGTGGGTGTGTTGGTGCAATGGGCGACTGAAACGTGTAATCGGCTAGATGCACCTCTTGCCTCGTGTTTGCGACGAACTTTCGCCGGGTTGCAGTGGAGCAAAAACTGACAGCAGCGATGGAGGATTTGCAAGTGTGAGTCACTTTACCGAACAATTGACCGACGATGCTGTCAGCGTTGATGCTATTTCCCTTTCATCTTGCCGTGTGTTGATAAATAACGGAAGGTGAGGGTGTGGATATCTCCGTACCATTCGCCATCGTTTAGCAGATTGAAGCTATTAACGGCAATAAAGACGATCGTGAAACGTCGAAATGGCCAGGTAAATGTTTACATTATCGGACTTTGGGGACTGTTCGCAAAAAGCGGAAAACGAAAGCGACAGCATAAATGAAAATATCGAAGTGCTGCCAGTTTCAGCTGCGAAGGGGGGATTTATCCGAATCCGATGTTGTTGCCATGCTACCACGACGGATGGGTGGCAGTGCAGTGGGTTATTTTTGTTTGAATGGATCGAATTCGCACGGAAGAAGATGCTGCCGCTCCGATGTTACTGGCGTAATTAATCGAATAACTGGAGCATGCGCGTGAATCGAATTGCGACTGGTGGGGTGGTTTCGAGTGGTTACTTCATGTTGGCACTGTTCCTGGAAGATGATTACCGCGTGGGGTGTTATCATCTTTCCTCGGATGGGGTCCGATGATTTCTTATTTTGTCCACGAATTTGCATACGGCCGCAGAAATATTTCGATATACACAACCAGCCAATACAATCGACTCACTTCAAAAAGTATTGCAACACACACTTGAATATTGCATTACACTGAAAAGTATCGATCTATGTTACTACATCTTGAAGCCTTGATTAGCTGCAAACATGTTGGATTCAGCAAAGTTTTCAGAAGGTTCAGAGCTTTCGTAAGGTAGAAAGTATGGTTTGGAGTTTGGCCACTACGTGGCATTAGTGTGCGCATGAATCACTGTTCCCAATGGATTCCAGCTGATTAGCAAGGGTTTTAACCTTCAACAAGATAACGATTCAAAACATTCCTCAAAACTGTGCCGGGGGATCGTCATGGAAAACAAAGAAATAATTTGAGTCTAATAGCCATATCTGAATCTCATTGATATTCTTTGGGATGAGCTGACCCAAAATACAAGGAAAAAGCAGAATCATCTGTGGGAATGCACACAAAACTTGTTGGAAGGATATCACGGATGATATTCTGAAAAAGGTGATCGAACGGATGCCAAGAATTCGTAAAGCTGCCATAAAAGCCATCAGCGGGTTTTTCGAGGAATCCAAAATTTTAATGCCAACGAAAAACGGCATCCAAATTTTCCTACAACACTCGCTGTTGAAAATTTGATACATTTTAGAAAATTCTCTTCTGAAGTGAATCGATATTTTTCTCGCATACTTGTTAGCTTGTTGGGATAGCTGTATAAAATCCGTAAAAAAAGTAGTTTTTACACACCCACTAGCGTTACGTAGTAAAAGACTTCCGAACCAAACTGCGTGCCTTCCGTTGACCTTGGACTTCTAAAAAATTTTGCTAAAAGTTCGAACTTTCTAGATGGTCGAGACCACAATATCACTACAAGTTCGAAACTGCTCTCTTTGACTTGACGACTAGTGGCATAGTGACATAGTGATGAAAATCCAAGACTTCCACCAAGCAATCCACCTTTCGAAAATCCTAGACCTTCTGATCAAATTTGCTGAAGGTACGAAGTTTCTAGGCAATCGCGATCACGATATAAACTTGTTCAAAAATGCTCTCTTTTATATGCCCACTAGCGCAACTTAGTGACAAAAATTCGAAACATGTTCTACACCTCCCGAGAATCTTTGACCTTCTGAACAACTCAGTTAAAGGTTCAAACTTTCTAGGTGGTTACTACATAAACCCGTTCAAAAATTCCATCTTTTCCATGCCTACCAACGCCATGTAGTGACCGAATTCTGAACCATACTCTCCACTTTCCGAAATTCCTTGACTTTATGAACAATTTTCCTCTAAGTTCAAATTGTCTAGGTGATCTGGATTACAATATAACATCTTTCAAAAATGCTCTCTTTTACATAGGGCCGGTTCATAAACCACGTAGACTCATTTTTGGAAATCTCAGACCCCCCCTCCCCCCTCTTAGACTTTTCTCCATACAATTTTTTTGAAATTTTGTATGGAGCGTAGACTTTGGTCAACCACCCCCCCTCCCCCCAAAAAAGTCTACGTGGTTTATGCATAGCCCTATACTCACTAACCTTCCGGAAGCCCTTGTCCTTCTCGACAACTTTGCTGAAGGTTCGAGGTTTCTAGGTGGTCGGTATTGCGGTATGAACTCGTTCAAAAATGCCCTCTTTACTTAGTGACACTTAGTGTTTAAAAATGCACTCTTCACTTAGTGACTGAATTAAGAAACATCCTCTCCACCTTCTGAAAAACTTAGCTAAAGGTTCAAACTTTCTGGGTGGTTAGGATCACTACAGAAACCCGTTCAAAAATTCCATATTTTTACATGACCACTAGTGCCATGCAGTGATCGAATTCTGAACCATACTATTCACTTTCCGAAAGTCTTTGACCTTCTCAACAACTTTGCTGAAGGTTCGAACTTTCTATGTGATCGAGATTACAATTTTTTTTTTCAAAACTGCTCTTTTACCTGCCCACTAGCGTGAAGCAGTGACCAACTTCCGAACCAAAATCTCCACCTTCCGAACGTCCTTGACCTTCTGAACAACTTTTCTAAAGTATCAAACTTTTTAGGTGGTCAGGAACACTACATAAACCCGTTCAAAAATTCTATCTTTTCAATGCCCCCTAGCGCCATATAGTGACCGAATTCTGAACCATACTCTCAACTTTCCGGTAGTTCTCTACGGCCACGAAACATGGACATTGCTAGTGGACGACCAACGCACCCTTGGTGTCTTTGAACGGAAGGTGCTGCGTACGATCTATGGTGGAGTGCAGTTGGAATACGGAACGTGGAAGAGGCGAATGAACCACGAATTGCACCAGTTTCTGGGAGAACCTTCCATCGTACACATCGCTAAAATCAGTCGACTACGATGGGCTGGGCATGTCGTAAGAATGTCGGACAACTGCCCTGTTAAAATGGTTTACGAAAACGAACCGACGGGTACGAGAAGAAGAAGCGCGCAACGAGCAAGGTGGATAGATCAAGTAGAAGGCGACCTGCGGACTCTTCGCAAACAGCGAGGCTGACGATGTACAGCCATGGATCGATCACAATGGAGACAACTTCTGTGTACAGCAGAGGCCACACCGGCCTTGGTCTGATTGGTATGGTAAGTACTCTCAACTTTCCGAATTAACTAGACCTTATGAACAACATTCCTGACGGTTCGAACTTTCTAGATGATCGAGATTACTACATAAAATTTAAAAAAAAATTTCTCTTTCACATGCTCACTAGCACCACGCAGTGACCGAATTCCGAACCACAATCTCCACTTTTCGAAAGCTCTTGACATTCTGAACAACTTTGCTGAAGGTTTAAGCTTTCTAAGTGGTTGTGATTACGCTAGAAAATCATTCAAAAATGCTCTCTTTTCAATTTCCCCTAGAGCCACATAGTGACTGAATTCCGAACTATACTCTCCACCTTCCCAGAGTCCACATTCTTATGAACAACCTTACTGAAAGTTCAAACTTTCTAGGTGGACGTGAAGTGAAAAAAAAATTAATAAAAAGAAAACCAGTGCAATGTAGAAAACAACCATTTGCTGGACAAATCAACAAACGAAACCAACGCGCATGCGCCTTTAGTTTCAGATGTATTCACTACGTGGTAAACAGAGCATTGTCATGCTGGTTGCATATCTAACGATCGTCTAACGTTAATTTTTGCACTTATTTTGTCCCAAGTGCATGAAATTAATTTCGAATCAACGTCATTTTTACGAATGAACAAGCTTGTGTTATTTTGAAGGCGGCCATTGGTGAGATCAATCTGATTATAGATGTGTAACAAAAAATCAAAAAACAAAAAAAAAAATTTTACATTTCCAAAACTGGAAGTGTGTTCCAAACTTACCCAAACGATATCGATAATGTTTACATGCGGAGCTTATTGTATGTGAAAGTAACCTCGGAATTGTCAATGAAAGTGAATTACAGAGAAAGTGAAATATCAATGATTTACGGAGAAAGTGCGTGGACAAAGTCTACGCTCCATACAAAATCTCTGGGGTCTGAGATTTTCATAAATGAATCTACGTGGTTTATGAACAGACCCTTGAAGAGTCATATATGACCCCAAAAGGAAAATGGCTGTATAAAATCACAGACTGAATAAATGTGTAAACTGTCTTCGGCAAATTTGTTCTACATCAAATCTTCTAAGGAGTGTATCGAATATAAGCTATCCACATACATTTGCGTTGTACGCATGTATTTGTGATGGTTTTTTATGCTCTGAACACTGCATGCTGTGCGTTTGACTGTCAGCTTTCTTTTGTTTACTTGTTTGTGCGGTTCAAATTCTGCGTTTTCAAAATGTCGCGTATTGAAAAGGAAGTGAAAATTAAGGTTCTGGACACATGGCTAAGTGAGAATGGTATTACTATGCGAAAATTGGCGAAGCGGTTTGGAATTCATCATGCGAGTGTTAAAACCATCATTAATAAGTTTGGGGAACACTATTCTTTGGATGAGCTACCAGGAAGAGGCAGAAAATCCGGTTCTTCCAACCCGAAACTGGAGCAGAAAGTGGTATCTCTAATCATGAAGAACAAATCAATGTCAATACGTGATTTGGCCAAAAAGCAGGAACGAGTGTCGGAATGATCCAGCGTATTAAGAGGCGAAACCACCTGAAGACCTACAAGAAGCAGAAAATCTCGAAACAAAGTGCAGAACAGAAGAAGCGAGCAGCAACAAGGGCCCGGAAATTGTATTCGCGTCTTTTGCAGCGTCCGGATGCATGCGTTTTGATGGACGATGAGACCTATGTAAAGGAGGACTCAAAAACCCTTCCAGGTCCACAATACTTTACTGCCGTCGTTGGGGAGGATGTGAGCGATGCGGACAGGTCGATTCAAGTGGAGAAATTCGGTCGAAAGGTACTGGTATGGCAAGCAATATGTTCCTGTGGTTTGAAGTCAACCATTTTTTACACTACCGGAACTATAAATGCGGAAATCTATCGATCTGAGTGTCTCCAGAAGAGATTGTTGCCTTTATATAAGAAGCATAGTACACCTCCACTGTTTTGGATTTAGCGTCGGCTCACTATGCCAAAACTACTCTCAATTGGCTTGCGGAAAAGGGTATAGATTTCGTTGAGAAAAAGCTTCGACCCATCGAACGTTACTGGGCAATCCTGAAGAGGGTCTTCAAGAAGACTGGTAAGGCAGCTGGGAACATGCAGGAGTTCAAAAAAATTTGGGCTCAAGCGTCCAAAAAATGGGATGCAACACTTGTCCGGAACTTGATGAAGAGCATTCGATCCAAAGTTCGAGAATTCGTGAAGGAATAACTTAAATTTCATCCGGTCTATATTATGTTCAAGTTTAACCTCGTACAATAAAGGATCAATTTTTTGTATGAATAAAATATCGGTTTTCAACATAATTTGAAAGAAAGTTTATGGATAGCTTATTTTCGATACACTCCTTATCTGGGAAAAATAAAACAAAACATATGAGTTTAAAGCCTTATTGACGACCTAGAACATCCTAAATATGAAGAAGTTCAGAGAGAAAAAAATAATGCCTAATTAATAGAACAAAGCGTTGATTTAGAATATGGTACACATGCATATGTATTGGTTAATTTTCGTTGATAAACGTTAAACATTTTGTATCTTTCTGGGATGTTATCCAAAATGTACTTGAGTGCAGGACTTCAGATCTACTGTTGGAACAGTAGCTTTTAGGGCTATATATGGTTATGATATGTATTCAAACATATTTAATGAACCTTTTGGAAGGTCAACAGTCATTTTTAGATAATTTTGTGATGTTCTAGGTCATCCAAACTGTCCTTGCGTTCAGAACTTAAGATCCACAGTAGTAAGTGTAGCTTGTTGTGCTATACAAAGTTACGTTACGTATTCAACCATATTTAGTGAATATTTTCGAACGTAAAAAAAAACACTATGAGATAAACTGGGGTGATCCAGGTCGTCCAAACGTTCTTTAGTTCAGAACATAAGGTCTACAGTTGTAACAGTAGGTTTTTGGAGTATGCAAAGGGACAATATATATTTAACAATATTCATTGAATGGTCAACAGACATAATGGGACAATCGTGGGATATTCTAGGTCATCCAAACTGTCCTTAAGTTCAAGGATAAGATTTACAATTGCAACAGTAGTTTTTTGGGCAGTATAAGATGACGATATGTGTTCACACTTATTCAATGAATCTTCTGGAAGGTCAACAGTCATTATTTTATAACGTTGTGATCCTCTAGGTAATCCAAATCTGTCTTGGAGTTAAGAACTTGAAATCAACGATAGTAACAGTAACTTTTTGGGCTTTATAAAGCAATGTCAAGTATTCAAGCATGATCAGTGAATATTTTCGAGCGTAAAAATACATAAGAAGATAATCTCGGGATGGTCTAGGTCATCCAAACAGCCCTGGCGTTCAGAACGTCAGATCTACTGTTGTAACAGTAGCTTTTAGGGCTATATATGGTTACGATATGTAATCAAACATATTGAATGAATCTTCTGGGAGGTCAATAGATATTATTTTATTGCTTTGTGATCCTCTAGGTAATACAAATTGTCCTGGACTTTAGAACTTGAAATCTACGGTTGTAACAGTAGTTTTTTTTAAGTTTTGTTGGAAAATAATCTTAGGATGGTCTAGGTCATCCAAACTGTCCTGGCGTTCAGAACTTAGAATTTACAGTTGTAACAGTAATTTTTAGGCAATTGAAACATATTCATTTAATATTCTTAAAGGTCAACAAACACTATAAACTATCCTTGAGATCAGAACATAAGACCTACAGTTTTAACAAAAGTTTTCTGGGCTATGCAAAGCTACGACGAAGAACAACAGACATTATGAGATAATCTTCGGATGTTCTAGGTTATCCAAACTATCCTGGAATTCAAAACTCTAAATAAACAGCTGTAACTGTAGCTTTCTGGACTAAACAAAGTAACAATATGTATTTGACCAAATAAAGTGAGTCTTCTGGATGGCCAACAGATAGAATGAGATATTTTTCGATGTTCTAGGTCACCAAAACTGCCATTGAGTTTAGAAGTTAGGGTCTACAGTCGTAACAGTAGCTTATTACCTATGAAAGGTGACATTGAATATGATTGAATTCATATTGTAACTTTGTATAACGGATAAAGTTGCTGTTACAACAGTAGATCTTATGTTCCGAACTCCTGCTGAACAGCTTGAATCACATAGAAAATCCCAAGATTGTCTCATAGTGTCTGTTTGTCTTCCAGGACATTCAGTGAATTTGATTGAATTGATATCGTAACTTTTTCTAGCGGATAAAGCTACAGTTACAACTGTAGATCTTATCTTTTGAACTCCAGAACAGTTTGGACACCTAAGCACATATCAAAAAAATATTTCCTACTTTTATCAATAATTTTTCAATCAGAATACAATCAGAATACACCAAATAGCTTGGAAAAATTTAGGCCTGAAAGGGTTAAAATGGTATGGAATTCATTATCATCATTTGCAAGCCTTTTCTTCCTTCCTGTGACCTTTGTGGGGACGCAGTGGTAAATACGGTCCCAAAAAACAACAACAAAGGTTATACCAATATTTCATTCACATTCCCATCTGATAGCAAAGACATGGCCGACGCTTATTGGTCATAGAAATATGTTCAATCCCAGATCCATTCAAAGGATTCATTGTACAATTTCACTGATTCTGATCAATCACGGATTAGCAACCATTTTATTTGTGCAGTCAGACTAATCTAAGCTAAGCTAAGCTAAGATAACTTTGTATGAAAAAGACAAATAAATGCGATTTATGAAACTCAACGAAACGATCTAAATGAATGAGATAAAGTGAAGGGCTCCATGGCCGTATGGCAATATTTTTTGCCTTTAAGTAGAACTATCGAGTTCTGTGATGCACGTGATGCCGAAAAATACAGTCAACTAGAATGTACAGGGATCGTAATCGACTTATATACTTAATGTATGCGTCATAATTATGAAATATGACGTATGCTTATCACATTTTCCTGACTCATCGCGAACGGACAGCATCAACCGGCCAGAAGCTAAAATTGTCCATCCGTTCCAGTGCCAGATTTTTTACAGTATGATAATAATTTCACCCTTCCTGATTTCACAATTTCATCGTCATCACCGGTATCACCTAATGCGAATTAAACAGCGGATCACAACTTTCGCATTCGTACCACTTCGAAGTTGTGTACGCACGATTACGTAATTAGCACCGTTAATATTTCATCCGACAAACCGAATGTTGATAGAGGACACCCCTTAAAAACTCATTAAATGCTACTGTCCTCCCATTTGATCTACTCCTCCACCACGATACTGAACAATGTCACTGATAATCGAAAAATCCTCAATGCTGTCAGTTGAATCCACTTTAATGAATGTTTCTTCTTGAAGTCCACCTTGAAGTCCATCAAAAATCGTATCCCCGGTGTAATATGCTGTGAGAAAATGCCTGCGCTCGGAGGAAAAGCTGCACAATGACGACAACACCCACCATAGCACACCTGCTTCAGCGAATGTGACGAGCTGTGTTTGTGTGTGTAAGTGAGTTGGTGGTTGCCTGTTCGGGATTATTAGAATAGACACCAACCCCCCCGAAATAGCCGCTCCAGTCGCGAATGTAAATACCGTTTAGCATCAACGTCCAAACAACACCTAAAAGTCCATTCGACGATTGTTGGATTTGTTGACAAGCCAGATCACTTAGCGTATTTGATTATAGCATCACCGGTTATTTACAGCTTCCAGCAGGGTATGGTGGAGGTCTTCCTTCCCGTTCGATATTTTTCGGGGCGGAAAAGTTCAAGGCACCCTCTCTCGCTCTGAAGGTTTTATTTATTGCTATCAAATGTGAGCAAATGGCGATCCGTTAGAGTTTCAAGGAAGGTGTATTCCGCGATAGAGAGAGAGAGAGAGAAAACCCAGGAACATCAGAATCTGGTAAACAGCAGCTTCTCGGAATGACGTCATACCACCGAGCCGGACGACGGAATATGCACGTGTTGACGCGCACTCAGTTCGCGACGGTGTATGATGCTGTCAGTTTAAAAATAGTTTACCGAGGAGATTATTTTTGCCAAACCGAACGTCGATGTCGTCGCTGTCGAGTCTTACGCAAATTTTGTTCAATTCGAATGAGAGAAAATGCGGGAAAAGGGGGGACAGGTTGGGCAAGGCCATTTGCTGTAAGAAAGTAAAACAAGTCCTATGAGAATGCACGGATTTGTTGTTATTTTTATGCTACCGAGAATGTGGTGGCGAGCGCAAGTTTGTGCGACAACTATGCACAAGCCACAATCGGCGCCGGTTGTCTATTTAGATTTTCGACTCGGCAATTGAGATGCTAATTGTTGGTTGTTGCGGTGGTGACAATTACTTACTGTTGGTTGGCCAGGTGCGCTTTACGACGGATGATTAATTGAAATTACTTTCAATGGATTGCACATTTGGCAAAGTAGGATTTCAAAACAATTCGCAATGTAAACTAGCAATTTTAACGCGACTCAATTTTATTTTCAAAATATGTGGAGACCTAGTTGACAAGCATGTGATAACTCAGCTAAACATATATGTCCTGTTGTGTTTTATTATTTGGAGACGATAGCTTTTAAGATCCTCCGAACACGAAATCTCCGATGAAACGATGTAGCCTAGATATTTCGTGACGAATTTCAAGCCTTGTGGCATCATAGCAATCCTTTTTGAGTACGAAGAGGGTAGTTACACTGAGAAAAAGCCAGTAAAGTGTGTATTCAATAAAAAGGCACACAGAAAATCTTCTGCAACTTTTGAACCGTATGAGAAAAAACCTGAAAATTTGAGCAAATCTTATTCATAGTGTATTGTTTACTTCTGTCAAGTTTCATAGTTATTCATACAGTACTTTCAGTCATGTTGTCGAAACAAAAAAATTTCCCTGAAAAAACTGTGTGCACTTACAATCAAAATCCAGAGGCGTACCACCGATGGATCGCTATAAAGTTTGGAATTGCAAATATAACTGTGTCTCATGTGATAAGAACCTTCAAGGAGCGTCTGAGTGCCGGAAGGAAGGAAGGGAATGATCGTAAAAGTGCTGCAATGGACAGTAAAATGGCCAGGAAAGTGGTGCAATAGTTCAAGAACCGTCCAAACATGTGAATTCGAGATGTCCATGAACCAAGCCCTGAACCGGAATGAAAAACAAAACTTCACTGCGAAAATCCGCGCCCAGAAATTTTACCCGAAGTTGCTCACCAAATCGTGTTGCATCGTGATGGATGACGAAACATACGTCAAGGCCGACTTCCGCCAACTTCCTGGGCAAGAATTTTTCGCTGCCAAGTCTAAGTTAGATGTTTCGGGGGAGGTTCGAAAGAAGAAATTATCGAAATTTGTAAATAAGTATTATATAACATACAACTAAATGTATTATTCTGTAAATTTTAAATTTCATCCGGGAAAGTTGCCAATCCTCGGAAAAGATTCCAGAGCTCTATGGTTTACTTAGAACGTTGATCTATAAATGAAAATTGAGTTCAGAAATAAACAAGGAACCAAAATAAGAGTATATCGAAAAGTAGTTAGACACAGTTGATACGTAATTGAGTATTGAGTAGTGCATATCATTTTAGCGTGTATTCTTGTAACGTTTTGTTTACATGTCAAAAAACCTATTTCGGTTCTTTTCATTACCACGGTTTTTTATTTTGCAAAATGTCGCGGACTCCCTAGTAATCCAAGGCAAGCATAAACAACGAAATCGCTTGCAATCTTTCACACAACAGACAAGATTCAGGCGTTGTCTGACTTAAATTTAGGACAAATATTCCACAAACTTATGCCAAATCTAGCATTGAATTTATGTGCATTAGATAACGAAGAAAATTATATATTCATTTCAAACTGTGTAAAACGAGGATTGAACAATATGGTGAGCATTACACCCTGTAGGACCTGCCGAGAAGTGGACAGATACCCGGTTCCAGCAATCCAGAATCGAACCAAAAAGTCGACGATTATATTCAGGAGAACAAATCAGCCCCCACTCGTGATTTGACCAAGAAATACAGGACCAGCATTGGGATGATCCAGCGGATTAAGAAACGAGATTATTTGAAGACATACAGGAAGCAGAAAGTACCTAAGCAATCTCCGAAGCAGAAGTGTCGGGCCAAAATGAAGGCCCGAAAGCTGTACAACCGTACGTGACGTAAGCGAAAGATAATTCCAGAACACTGCCAGGACCTCAATTTTATACCAAATCAATTGGGGACAGTGTCCCTATTGCAGATACGACTGTTGCGACAGAAAAATTCGGTGAGAAGGGGCTCGTTTGGCAAGCAATTCGCACTTGTGGCTTGCGATCTTCTATTTTCAACACAATAGAATTTACCGAAACGAGTGCTTTCAGAAGAGGTTGCTTCCACTATACTGGAAGCATGAGATTCTTCCTCTCTTCTGGTCGGATCTGGCCTCTGTCCTTTATGCCAAATCAACTCTACAGTGGTTTTCTGATAACAACGTTGATTTCGTTGAAAATATATCGGTGGGTTGATTGTCCCCAACTGCGACCAATCGAACAACACTGGGCAATCATCAGGCGGAACCTCAAGAAGGCATGTGCGGTGGCCCACAAACTGTCAGACTTCAAGAAAAACTGGTCAGCCGCGTTCAGAAATTGCATATGAACTACTGTGCAGAACTTGATGGACGGTATGGAGGTTAAAATACTATCATATTACCGGAATCAGCAATCTTATTAATTTGCTAGTTCAATTGATATTTTAACATGTTAACCTGTAATAAAATACAATGTTTTTAAAAATTTGCAAATTGTCTATCATTTTATTTCAATGTTTGAATGTGTATAAGTACTTTTCGATACACTCCTTAGCAAATGGACGGTCTCCGAGAGGGGGCAACCCCGGCGTAGTGGTTAACATCCATACCTCTCACGCTAAAGTCACGAGTTCGAATCTCACCCCCGGACAAGTTACGAAAATACCCAAAAGAGGTATTTGAGTCACTACGACAGGAGATGAACCAGCCCGAGGCTGATCTCGATAATCAAGATAAAAAAAAACGGTCTCCGAGAAGGTTCGACACATCTTGAAAAGTAGATCAATCTATATTAGATTTACCCAGAAGAGCCACGTCACTGCAGGTGACTTTTTTCACTTCGCCAAGTGACAAACGTCACTTTGACTCGCGAAAAGACCCTCAAGTTCATTTGTGATAAAACTAAGCATTCAAAATTGATCATATTCTGGTCAAGATCCCGAAACACCTAAAGGCCAGTGATTTAATTCTAGATACTAACTGAAAATTTAATTTTGTAAGAAGGGCCAGGCTACACCATTGGATGGATTAATTAGGTTTGAATAGATTTGTCTGTGCTACTTGATCTTCATTTTGCCCTTGAAGAAAGATTGCAAACCTTTCTGGCTTATGCATTTTAATGCTTTATTGCTATTATGACAAACGATACAACATAAAAGTACTTGCCACCAGAAAAAGTTAAATTTGTTTACGACGGAGATAATGAAATCATTGAGTATAGGACCAAGTCTCCCCCAGTTGGTACAAAACAGATGAGTTTAGAAATCAATAGAAGCATAAAGTTTTGCCAGAAGGTACGCTTCAAGAGACTTGTATTTCACCAAAACCTTTAATAGAAGTTTTAAGTAGATAATAATAGATTGCCCTTTAGAACGCTCAACTTGCTTTATGCAGATATTAGTTCCAGTAGTAAAATAATTTGAAGAAAGTAGTTGAACAAATCGAAAGTTTGCGAAAAAGAGAGTCCGGTTCGAGCATCGGCTGTGAACGGTTGTGTAGATGCTTTGTTGCGCACTATTTTTTTTATCGGGTATAGCGCTTTGTCGATTGTTTCGGTAACCTTTTGTTATGTGCCGCGAGTGATCGTGTGAGCACAGTAAAAAAAAAACTGCTTTCCGGTGAGATGTGGTGGTTCGCCGGGAGTGGTGGGCCGGTTGTGGTGCATACTGTAAAATCGCCATACTCGCCGTGCCACTTTATCTTGGAACAAGTAAGCTACTATCCCATTTTATGAGTGACTCCAACATCATCCTTACTGTTGATTTAAATCAGTTCAAATCGACTTTCCAGCATTACAAAAAATCACCTTGTTCTCCTAATGAAAAACCAGCAACACACATTGTGAGTGGCCCCAATAGTATCCTTACTGTATAAATTGATTCAAATTAGAAATCGGTACTAATCTTTATATATTTTACTAGACGCCGCATGAATTCAGCTTATCGTTTATCAAAATAAACCCTGCTGCCACCCAATCCTGTTATTCAACATCCCAGCGATTTCTCGTGGAAGTTCAGAGGTGTTCTCGGCTTCCAATAAAGCGAGTATCACGTCTACACATTCCAAACTTTCCTTATTTGACCTTGATTCGGGCGGGGCCGGCGCCGGTGTTGCCTTAATTTAGGATCACCAGTTTCTACACATTGCGGATATATGTTAGTCCCACGCATCTGTTGGTTCTCTGTGTAATAACAGCTGATCTGGCAAAAACGGAGTAACAACCTCGGGCGGTCAATCAAGCTCATGTTCATGCTCATTTTTGTGGTGCATAATAACGAATGTCTTGTTAAGATTGTAGAAGCAAGTGTATGGCCAGTTGAATATCGTTTGTAGCTCAATTGTTAAATACGAGGGCGGTCCGATAAGTGCTTAGCCTCATGCCCAACGGCGCCACCTATCGCTAGAGAAATTTACTATCGTTTAGCACATTCTCGTAGACGGCTACTGTCGAAATTGCAGCTGAATCGAACTCGTAGTTTTGTTTTGACCGCGTGTGGAACCGGGCGTATCGCGGATTTTAGAAAAATTAAAAAAGAGCAATATTGGTCGGTCGGATTGTTGTTTTTGGAAGGGAAATCATGCAGTAAAATCCAAGAGCGCTTGGATGCTGTCTGCACACTTAGAACATTTTACAGTATTCGGTAATTTTTTACCGAACTTTCAACAGCTGAACGTTCGGTAATCCGATTTAACGCATTTCGGTAAAGTTTGACAAGTTCCGGTAATTTTTTTACTGGAATGCTGTAAAATTTACCGAAATCCGGTAAATCGGATTACCGAACGTTCAGCGGTCGAAAGCTCGGTAAAAAAAAAAACTGAATACTGTAAAATTTTCCAAGTGTGTACGGTGACTCTTCTCCTTCAATGGCCACCGTCAAAAAATGGTTTAATGAGTTTCGAAGTCGTACGGGGGTTTTTGATGGGTCACGCCCTGGTGCCCCGAAAACGGCTACCACAGATGGATACCGTGGCAAAAATTCACGATCTCGTATTGGCAGACCGCCGATTGAAGGTGTAGGCATTTCAAAAGACTACTTGAGCCATATACTGCATGGAATTTTGGACATGAAACTCCGGGCAACGGTGATAACATTTCTGAGCAGTGTTCGACGCTGTTTAAGCGCAGTCCGAAGAAGTTTCTGTGTCGTTTTGTGACCGGCGAGGAAACATGGATCCACTGGTATACACCAGAGACCAAGGAACAGTCGAAATAGTGGACTTCACCCGGCGAACGTGCTTCGAAGAAGGCGAAGACTGCCGAGACTGGCCGGAAAGGAGATGGCCACCGTTTTCTGGAATTCACAAGGTGTGATCTACATCGGCTACCTGGAGAAGGGCAAAACGGTCACAGGGCTCTACTTTGCCGAATTATTGGGTCGATTCGACGCCGAATTGCAGAAAATAACAGCCCCATTTGGGGAAGAAAAATGTGCTCTTCCACCATGACAGCTCGCCGATTCACATCGCCGACGCCGCCACGGCCCAAATTCGTCGAATTGGGCTACGAACTGCTGCCCCATCAAACTCCATATTCTCCATATTTGACCACGTGCGAATTCTTTATGTTTCCAAACTAGAAAAAGTCACTCGGCGGGCAGACATTTGAGTCGAAGTCGGAGGTCACCGCAAAACGGAAGCCTACTTCGCAGACGTCAAAAAAATGTATTGTTCAGATGGGTTAAAGAAGATCAAGCATCGCTGGGTCAAGTATACCGAGCTGAAAGGAGACTAGGGTATGTGTCCCTTGACTCAGCCTAAGGCTTGCTTCATTTAGAATTGGAACAAACTTTTGCTCATATTGTGGCGCTCCTGGTGGACGGATTTGGAAGTTCTTGGCGCCCACGTGTCGGGAATTTTGTCAGCTTCACGTATGTTTTTTTGACATTCCGCAAATCGACTGTACTTTGTAAACAATCAACATGGAAGCCGAAAGAAGGGAAAAAATTGTGCACAGTTATTTGGAAAATCCATTGTGGTCTGCATCTAGGCTAGCTAAACAGCTGAAATTGCCCAGAAATACCGTATGGCGCGTTATCAAACGGTATAAGGAAACATTGACGACGATTCGGAAGCCTCAAGCCAATCGTCGGAGTGGAACTGTCGACCGGAAACTGCGTGGTAAGATTTTGAAGACGATTAAGAGGAATCCCAATCTGTCGGACCTTGATTTGGCCAGAAAATTCGGTGCTGCCCATAGTACCGTGAGGAGAACTCGACTCCGGGAAGGAATCAAGCCGTATCGAGCTAGCAAACAGCCAAATCGGACCATAAAACAGCATAGTGTGGCCAAAATCCGTGCTCGGAAGCTATACGACCAGGTGCTGACCAAGTTCGACGGGTGTCTTCTGATGGACGATGAAACCCATGTCAAGGCTGACTTCGGGCAAATCCCAGGTCAAAAATTTTACTTGGCAACGGCTCGAGGGGATGTTCCAGCCAAATTTAAATTTGTTTTTGCCGACAAATTTGCACGAAAATTCATGATTTGGCAGGGCATTTGCAGCTGTGGCAAAAAAACGAAAGTTTTCGTTACAAATAAGACAATGACGTCGGAACTATAGCAAAAAGAGTGTCTCCAAAAACGAATTTTGCCGTTCATTCGATCCCACGACCATCCCGTAATGTTTTGGCCAGATTTGGCAAGCTGTCATTACAGCAAAGTCGTTCAAGAATGGTATGCAGAGAAAGGGGTCCAGGTTGTTCCGAAAAACCTTAACTCACCCAACTGCCCCCAGTTCCGCCCTATTGAGAAATACTGGGCAATCATGAAGAGGAGACTCAAGGCAAAGGGAAAGGTTGTCAAAGACATCAATCAGATGAAGACCTGATGGAATAAGATAGCTAAAACGATGGACGAAGAAGGTGTGCGCCGCCTAATGAGCCGTGTTACAGGAAAAATTCGAGAATTCCTTCGAAACCGTGACGAATAATTTTATCCGTATTTTTTCTTAAAAGTATGAAGAAAACGCTACATTTGTATAAAAAAAGATCTTGAATTCAATAATAAATAACTGAAATACAGGCACAGATAAAAAGGAACATCGAATTTTCTGCGTTATCTAATGCACATAAAGGGAATGTAGTTTGGCAGAAAATAATGGGATATATCTTGTAAATTTAAGCCAGATAACGCCTAAATCTAGTCTGTTGTATGAAAGATTGTAAACATTGTTGTATGGCGCATGAAAAATTGCAAACAATTTCGTCGTTTGCGCCTGCTCTGGCTGGGAATTAAAGGAGGGTAAATTTTACGCGCTTGTTAAAATTCATTATTTTTTTCTGTGGGCAATTGTTTTTGTTCCAATTCTATCTGAAGCAAGCTTTAATATGCAGCGATCGATTACCTTTATAGTATAACTTACAAAGTATTTGAGCTGTAAGTGATATTCAACTAGTTATACACTTGCTTAAATAAGTTTAATAAGACGTTTGGTAGTATGTATCAAGAAAAGTTACACAACTCATTTTATAAAGCTAGAAACTTTCGAGGGCTGTGGATGTAATGTCGGTCTATGAGCATCAAATTGGGTCTATTAATGGATGCAACTTTGTCCCACTCGATGGATTTTTTATTAAATGTAGTCTTCGTACGGTTATTTTTCTGATTTTCTGCCAGCTGTATTCGTTTACCCAACACAAAACTTCACAAAAACAACAAAAATAAAACTGCTTTGAAACACTTAAGAAACTTTCACAATTGATTTATCGGTTAGTCGATAATGAAAACATTATAATTCACTCTACACAGATTTTTTTCCGTTGGTTTGTAGTTAGATGAGCTACTTGAAAAATTTACAACCCGAAACTCATACAATTCCACTGAAAATTTCACCAATACCAACATCTTTACTATGTAATGAATACAACAGGCCATAGTTGGGAACATAGAAAAAAATATGTCCCTAACATTGAATCCACGGTTTTCTAGTTAAATCATTGTTATTTTATCTATGTGAACAGTTGGTTTATTACGTGTGACCTGTATTTTTACGCTATTATTAGGTTTATCGGTTCAAATTAGTCAAATTTATATCATTCGAAGATGGGGAAGGTAATCTGTTCAACTTAACCAGCAAAGTCATGGTGTCTAAAAAGTTAAGGAAATCGAAAATTACGAGGAAATGAACAACAACTGCAAAAAAAAGCCGAGGCGAATTCATCTTTTTAATCAAATAATTTATTACGAGTGAAATATCCCAAATAACTAGTGTAACCCACGAAGAACTTAACAATATGGCATAGTTGGTTTGTGAAAACTACGTATACAGTGATTATATTAAAAGCTCGTATTTGAAAATTCACGAGCTGAACAAGTTACATTTTGCCTATTCAAAAGGCAAGTCAACGATAACAGCTCTGCACACGTTGACACAAAAAAATGAAAAAAGCATCGAACACAAGGAAGTGGCCTTTTGTGCATTCCTCGACATTGAAGGTGCTTTTGATAATGCTTCACATGCTTCAATCAGTTCAGCTATGATTACACGGGGCTTTCATGGCTCCATCGTAGACTGGATCACTGCTATGCTGACACATCGCTGCATTGTCTCTAGATTAGGCGAATCAACAGTTGAAGTAAGTAAATCAAAAGGCTGTCCGCAAGGAGGTGTGCTCTCACCACTTTTGTAGTCTTTAATTGTTGATGATCTGCTGAATAACTTGGTGGCAATGGGCTACAAAGTCATAGGCTACGCCGATGACATCGTAATAATAATACGGGGGAAGCATGATGCAACGGTATCAAACAGAATTGGTGCAGGAGGGAGGGGCTGAATGTAAACCCTTCAAAAACAACTCTTGTAATTTTTACAAGGAAAAGACTTATCAACATAAAGGCACCGTCTTTAGATGGGGCACAGTTGACTTTCTCCTCTCAAGTTAAATATCTAGCAGTCATACTAGATCGAAAATTGAATTAGAGTAAACACTAAGAGCATGTTGTGAATAAAGCAACTGCTGCTCTCTGGGCCTGTCGGAGAGCGATTGGAAAGAAATGGGGACTGAGGCCTAGAATAATCCGTTGGATTTATCTGGCAGTTATAAGACCCAAGATATCGTATGCTTCTCTAGTCTGGTGGCCCAGAACCAAAATAATTTCAGCTCAACGAGAGCTGGCTAAACTGCAACGTTTAGCAACTCGAACGATAACAGGAGCTATTCGAAGTACTCCCACTATCACTCTGGATGCCATAATGCTACTGTTACCCTTGCATAAATTTGTACAGGTAGAGGCAGTAAAAAGTGCCCTAAAACTTAAAAGGTACAAAAGGATCTTTGAGGGTGACCTGGCAGGACATTTACAAATAATAAAAAATGTCAATATAAATCCGTTGGTGACACAAAATGAAGACTGGATGCAACAAAAACCCATCTTAGATATACCATACAAAGTAACGATCAATGATCGGAACACGTGGAAACTGGTGGGCCAACAGTTTCACCAGGATCTATTGTATTTTACACAGACGGTTCTAAAATGGGTGATAGAACTGGGACTGGAGTGTATGGACCCAGGACTAAACTCGCCATACCAATGGGTAAATGGCCTACGGTATTTCAAGCCGAAATTCAAGCAATCTTAGAATGCACTGCCATCTGTCTTAAAAGGAAATACAGACACGCCAATATGTGTATCTTCTCAGACAGCCAGGCGGCTTTGAAAGCTATCAGCGCATTTGAGTGCTATTCCAAGCTTGTGTGGGAATGCATTGAATTACTAAAAGAACTGGCGTCAAAGAATAGGGTCAACCTATTCTGGGTACCAGGTCATAGTAATATTGCAGGCAACGAAGTTGCTGCCCAACTTGCTAGGGAGGGGTCTCTGGGCACCTTCTATGGACCAGAACCTTTCTGTGGAGTATCCTCAAGTGCATTATCGATGGAGCTTAGAAACTTGGAGAAACAGGCTGTAGGGGCAAATTGGCGCACTGCAACTGGAATAAACCAGTCAAAAAGATTCATTGTTCCATGCGTGAAAAACACTAATGCACTGCTGAAACTTAGCAATCGCGAATTAAGTGTGTATGTAGGCTTATTAACCAGGCACTGCCCATCTCGACACTTCCTAATAAAGCTAAAGAAGATTCATTCTGAAGAATGTCGTCTCTGTGGGTTCGAAACTGAATCCTCAGAGCATCTACTTTGTGAATGCAGTTTTCTCTTTAATAAGAGGAAACGTTATTTTGGGAGTTGCATTATGCAACCTCGAGATATCTGGTGGAATATAAATCCCAAGAAGGTAGTAGCATTCATTATGGATGCTATTCCGGACTGGGGTATGACGCAGGCCTAAAAAACAACCTCCAGTCCTAAATACTGGTGGGTGTAGAAATGAACTGCGCATAATCAATGGGTCTTACCACAATAGGTTAATAAATGGCCGCAGTGAGTTTGTACCCCGACAGAAGAAGAAGACGTATACAGTATTTTACAGTATTATTAGTAGAATACGCCTCGGCTTTTTTTTTTGCACCGATATTTCAGCATGGTCAATATCGGGTGAAAAAGAAAAATACTCATGTTGGTGTGTCAACTTTGACGCCAGCTGTAGTTCAAACCACTTGATGGAAACAGTTAAAATTTTGTCCACATTATTTCCTATATTTTTTTAGGCTTTGGTAAACAAGCTACCTAAATTTTTCACAGAAATACGGATTTTTGAAATTAGTATATCCAAAAACGACTTTTTTCACATACATTATGAAAACTTCAAATTTATAAACCTTATCAACATGAATTTTGGTCAAATAAGGTCTATACATTGGTTATAGTGTTACCAAATTTTCAGCCAAAAATATTGATAATTGACAAAGTTACAGAAGGTTGAACATGGCGTTTTTTTGGAAGCAAAATTTTGCTCGGCTTTTTTTTGCTACTGAGTGTATAAATTCATAAATTATGTCTCAGTTGCTACGAAATAAATCGGTTATCCTTATAGCAACATGATTGTCTTGATTATCACCGAATTAATGACATATTTGGTACATAGCCCGAATGAAGGAGCTAGGCTAACATTACATCCTGTTACCCTATGTTGAGAAATAAATCGCCACTTTTCAAAAAAATTGTTTTTCTTTTGAAGGCTAAGTACTTATCGAACTACGCTCGTAAATTACAATAAAAAATGTAATCGACCTACCATATTAAGCTGAGCAGTAGAACACATACCCTAAACCTATGTCTTTGATCATAATAAATTCAACCGTTCATCTCCACTCAAAAATTAGTTGAAAAACTTCAAAATCCACAGGCGAGCGGACCTGCAAAGTTCTCGAACGTCTCATGGAGGAGATAAAAAAAGAAAGCGAATGCACTGAGCATAAATTATTACCTTGTACATGTAGCTATACACTCATTCTTGAAAAACGAAATACTTCTTCCTTTTCAACACGGGAAAAGAAAACTTCTGTTAAGAGCTTTTAACATTTTTTTTTTTTTCAAAACAAATTCGAGCAGAATGGTGCACCTGAGCTCTCCCATTTTCCTTCTGTAGAAGCAAATGATAAAAAAAAAAAAAAAAAAAAAAAAAAAAAAAAACGTCAGGGCACCCGAGCGCAGCAAGGTTTGTTTACAATGACAAACCAACAACAATGGCTGCATATGTGAGTGAAAACGACGCACAGTAGAAAAAATTGAAAAAGTGCCAAGTGCAAGACAAACGAAGCATAAAATGCAATATGGCGACCGGCGGGGATCACGGAGGGAAAACTTACGACCAAAAACAGAGATGGTTTCTGATGTTTATGCAGAGTGATCCACCCCCTTGCATAATTCTGCAATACATACAGCTTTTCAGTTTTCCAGTTGCAGGGGTTAAACGAGCGTGTTCGCGGGGGGGAAAGTGACATTATTTTCTTTCTGATATCACACAATGCGTTACGATGACGGGTGGCGACAGACAACGACGAAAACTATGATGACGCAACACTAAAGTATTTGCTTTTTGCGGGCTTGAATTTGAAATTCAATGGATTCGTAAAGTTTTGTTTGGATTGACGTTCAACTGGCTTGGTCAGTGTATGTACACTTCTTATGTGACGGGTGTGAGAACAAAACAAACAACAAAATCGAAGGAAAGTTTGCCTGGTGGCGCCCTCTTTGGAAATGGGTGGATTCAGTTGTCAGTTTATCGATTATCATCGCGAGAGTGATGTAAGGTTGATAGTTTGAAGGGGGTTGAGAATAAAGGTTGAAGTATTACACAGCTTTTTATGTGAGAAGTATACTTTAAAGCATGTCTTTTTTTTATTGATTTCCATTGAATCAGCCAGAGCTTTCAATGTACGACATCGCAATGCTGATAGTTATCTTCCAAACAGCACTTTCCCAACAATCACAAAAATAGGGAAACTATAATATGCCGTTCCGCGAAGCGACATTCTCCAATCCCGAAAATTTCATGCTCCAAAAAGCAATTTGATTTCGCTTCCGGCAGTCCACCCACCATCTACACAACAGATACTTTGGTTGAACATTCGAGCGAGCTTCACATCCCAATGCCTGTCAATATTTATAATCGATTACATCCCGTTGCTTTCCACGATGCGATAGTAATCTTCATCCGCGCGTGGTGGTTTTATTCGCTTTGGATTCCAGAGTCCAACGGGGATGGGATGGGGATGGATTCATACTTGTCAATTTTCCGTACCGCACACAAGAATGAGTTTTATTACGGAAAAATTGTGACTATTGAAGCGATGATCCTTGAGGAGGGTAAGCCGTGATTTTCCCAGATAGATCTATTTTCGTTCAGGACTATGTGGTATGAATTTTGGCACTCAGTCAGTATTGATAGCTGTCATTAAAGTTGGGATCGAAGGAGGACGCAAAATTTAATTTAATTACAATGGAAATTGGATGGAATGGGTGTGGATGGAAAACAAATAATTACGACGTCGTTTTTCCCATTATCGATAAATGATTGATACTTGGGTGTTCGCTTTTGTATCATCGGTTCGTTGTTTGCAAAGCTGTACCGATCGGTTCCAATTATGGCGAGACTGGGACCAAATTAAGAAGTAATTGTTTGATTGATTTTTAGCAACTGAATCCACCAATTTCATTTCCAAAAACCTCTTCCAAGCGTTGAAATGTGTGCAACAAACGACGGAACGAATAACGACGACGATGACTTCACCAGAACAATCATGAGTTTTTACAGCAGCAATGTGGCATTACAATGTAACAAAACACTTTGTACACTTACCTTACTGGACGAGGATCGGTTCTTGACGGCAGCTGCAGCTGTGGCATGGGAGTGCGACTTGCTCTCGGTCTGCGTTGTACCTTGCACCGGGGCGACGGCATTGGTGACATGATCGGCCGGTAGCGATTCCGGAACGGTCTGCAGGGTAGTTCTCATTGTGGCCGACATCGCACTGCTGTTGTTGTTGTTGTTGTTGTTTTTGCTAATACCACTGCTACCGCTGACCACTGCAAGTGCTGGTATGGGTGGTACTGCTGCTATCTTGACGTCCGTCACTTTGACGTGCTTTGCGGTCTATTCCTATATAGAAAATTCCTAGAACACACAAAACCTCGTTCAGTAGCCTAGTACAAGGGACACGAATCACCTGAACAACAATTTAGAAATGCGGAGACGTTTTCTTCTCCTCTTTGCTTCCGGTGTGGACGATTCAATCACAAACACACCCGCAGCGCACGGCTTCGCGGCACGGAAATCACTAGCTTGGTTTTTTGCTCCTTTCGCTCTCACTCACTTGATGAGGTCACACTACACGTCTGATCTTAATCACGGTTTTCGCCGCAAAAGAAAGGAACTTCTCGTAAATTCGGACAATTTCAACACACGGTTTGGTGGTGTTCAAGTTTTGATCGATACACCAGCTTGGAGTCACTTCTACTTGGCGGTTGCATTTCCGGAGTATTTTGTTTGTTTCTCTTGGAGGAGTTCCGTCGTTTGAGGAGCACGAATCAATCAAGGTTCTTCTCGCGCTGACGTCACATCCAATCGAGGTGGAAGCTGACGACTTTTCACGCCACCGAGAGTATGCATTCGCCCGGGTTGGACTGCTGCTGCCGAGATTTGACGAGTTATTTTATTAGTCTGAAATGAAGCACGGTAGAAAAGGTAAACATTGGCATTAGTTTTCGATGAAAATGGTCAGGACAGAAAAATCGAATCGATGGGTTCTAGTTAAAATGAAGGAATGTGTTCAAATCAGTGAATGCTGAGCTTTGATTGGATTTAAGTGAATTCTCAACAAATCTAAGGGATAAATTCTAACTTTAACTATGCACTCCTGCCACACTTGGACTGAGTTCCATTTCGTGTTTTTTTTTTGCGTAACTTGGACAAATGGAAAATTCTCAAAAGAAATCTGATGTTCATTTGATGTACCCGCCCTTAATCCACAAACAGTTAGCAACGGGAAGTTTGCAGTCCCACTCTTTTCATCCATTTTGCTTCAATCAGGTGCCCTGATGGACCCTCTCATATCCCATCCCATATAGCAATTTTAGTTATCCAAGACTCTGGATTTGATGATTTGGGAAATAAATGGATTATCTAATCATAATACTGCCACACGGAAAAAAATCCATGCCAAAATCCGTGAGCTGTAGTCATGAATTCGAGAACAAGCAAAAGTACACTGTGAACTGATTCACGTTATCAAAAAACGTTATTCTGAAAACGTGAACTAGTCCTTTTTCATTTTCGGGAGCACTGTTTTTCCTGTTCCATCAAGATTAAACTGCTATGCCCGTCTTATATGGAAATAGTAGCCATTAACCTTTCAGCACTCGCGCCTACTTTTGTAACACGTGTACCCGCGCATTGTACACTAGTGGAAATATATATAACACCACCATCACTATTGATGCCAGCTTTTCTTTGAGTGCAGTTCTCCATTCCATAGTGTTATTGTTATATGCGCACTAATACATGTTACCAAACAATGGGAACATTTTGCGCCTGACAGAGCAGAGAAGTTTTGCTTTGTTCATATACGGGTGGAAATAACTAAAACGCCACTATATCAAATGTGTTGTTCAGCGGACTTATCTTACGGCTCCAGTTTTTTTTCTTCAAAAATAACATTGGGTGATCTCTACTTCTGTGTGAATAAAAAAATACAAATATTTGTGCATTCTATTAAACATATTATTTTCTAGATTTTCTAAAACCATGCTTAATCGACATATTGAAGGAGGAAGGGTATTCTCTGCGCGAAATTGCTCGAAGAATAGGAAGGAGTAGAGATGCCGTGACAAATTATATTCGATTGGGTTCTAAATACGCCAAAAAGAAGCGACCTGGCCGTCCTTCATATCTTCTGACAAACAGAGATAAACGCCGAATTATACATCTCGCTGTTAATTCCAAGCTTTCTTCTGCAAACATTAAGGCAAATATGAATATTTCGGTTACTAGCCGTCGTATACGACAGGTTTTGAGTTTCGAAGAAAACCTATCATATAGGAAAACCGTTCTTGTACCGCGACTTCTTCCACGTCATAAAAATGCACGGTTGAAGTTTGCCGAAAAGCATCGATTCTGGGATGATAAGTGGTCCACAGCGGTTTTCAGCGATGAAAAAAATTCAATTTGGATGGACCTGATGGTTCTGGCAACTGTTGGCAAGACAAGAGGAAGAAAAAGGCTACAAGATAATCTCGCAACTTCGGAGGAGGGACCGTAATAGTTTGGGCAGGAATTAGCCAAGCTGCAAAAATACCGATAAGCTTTATTAAATTGTTGGAGGATGTGTTGATACCTTTCACAGAAGACTTCATGGACGATAATGTAATTTTCCAGCACGACAACGCCGCATGTCACGCAACCAAAAGTACCAAAAATTTTCCGAAGGTTCATAACATTCCTGCAATGGACTGGCCGGCTTATAGTCCGGATCTGAACCCAATAGAAAATGCTTGGGGAATTTTGTCTCAAGCAGTATTTGCACAGGGCAGGACATATGAAAATGCAAAACAACTGAGGGAAGCTATCATCGATGAATGGGCTAAAATTACTCCGGACATCTTAAAATCTTTTGTCCCAGTCAACGTCGGTGGTTTTTCTGAGGCGAAAAAATCTGGACACGGCTTCCTTCGGAAGGGAAGTAGAGCCGTTGGTCCCGGTTCATATTCACGAGTCGTTAGGTAGGGTCCAGGTGGGGGAGTCGTCTTCCTGGCGTCGGTGATTGTCACCATGTGAGAAAATAGGCCGACGTAAAATAAAGATTAAAAAAAAAAAAAAAAAAAATCCTAAAATCTCTCATTTCCTTGATGACCAGGCGGCTGAAAGAAGTAATCATGAAGAAAGGTGAAGCAACGCACTACTTTCTAGCTCTAATAATGTATTCCGTCAGCAATAAATTAAATAAACAAGGTTTTGTACGAAGTGGTGTTATATTTATTTCCACCTTGTATAAAACCTAATATTCATTTTATCCTCTGACCCCTTATTGTAACACTTAATACTATGTTTCTAAAAACTCAATCACTGATCATCCTTGTTTGAATACTATTCGAAAAATTGCAAATAATATTGTGGTATAATTATTTCCAATAGGGTACTTAGTACAACACATTCCTTCCCGGATGTTACTGTCTTCAGCAAAGTTATTCAGTAGGCCATGGCCTTTGCATTGACGAACAGTTTAGGATTCTCTCATCACGCGGCGCTAGTATGCTAATTATTTTCATATCTTGGTATCCTGACCAGATAGAATGTTTTTGTCTTCGACAATGTTGTTCAGTAGAACAAAACACTGAATAATGGCCAGTAGTTCAATTTTTTTCGCTACGCAGCGCTGGTGTGCTCATTATTTTCAGGAATATGCTATACCTTGGTATCCTGACCAGACCTTGACAATGTTGCTCAGTGGTTCAAGACCTTTTGAATGGTGACTAGCGGTTCGACATTTTCTCAGTACGCGGCGCTGGTGTAAAATTGAGTTTTATGACCAAGCTGTAACTTGGCATTTTGACCATTAAAAAGGTTTCTGTCTTCGATAAAATTGTTTCCTAGGTCAAGACCTTCTCATCGGTGACTATCAGTTCCGAATCTGTCCGCCACGCAGCGCTAGTGCTTGTAATTTTTTGGACTATACTGGATCCGTCTAAAAAACAAGATTTCAGTCTTCAGCAAGGTGATTCAGTGTTTCAGGATATTTTCACTACGTGGGGCTAGTGTACAAGGGGTTTTCCTGACCTTGGTATACTTTAGTTTTTTTTTCATTTGGAATGATTGAATGAATGATTTTTCATCGAAAATGTTTTTAAGGGAGTCAAAACGTTTCGATTTATGACCAGCAGACTATTTTCATATCTCTTTTCCCACTCATAGTAACGCATACGCGCTTTTTATAATAGAAAAAGTATGAACATCACAGAAGAGTGACGGAGGTATAAAAACGGCTATACCTCGATATAAAGCAACTTTATTTTTTGACTTGATGACACCACTGAATAGATGAGATGATTTGCAAACTACTGGTAACATCTATTTGTATAATTGATTGCCTGTATACTAACGATGCGTAGTTGGATTTTTCAGTGAAGAAGGTTTCTGTCTTCGACAAAGTTGTACAGTAGGTCAAGGCGTCGGTGTGGTGAGAAAATTCTGAACATCTTTTCATAAAAAAAGTGGCCATGAACTGCTTAAACAACTATAAAGTTGTTTAAGTAGTTCATGGCCACTTTTTTGATGAAAAGATGTTCAGAATTTTCAACAACTATAAAGTTGTTTAAGTAGTTCATGGCCACTTTTTTGATGAAAAGATGTTCAGAATTTTCTCACCACACCGACGCCTTGACCTACTGTACAACTTTGTCGAAGACAGAAACGAAGATCGATAACGAAGACAGGAACGTTCAATATGGTCAGGATCTAGAGGTAAAGTATTTTTAAGAAATTTACTTGCAACTTTCTTAACTAATAGTCACAAATGAAATGGCTTTGATCTACTGAATCCCTTTGTCGTAGACAGAAGCCTTCTAGATGGTCAGGAAACGAGATATACCAAGTTGGAACCACTTATATCCAACTTGATACACTAAAGGGTGTTCCGATCAAAATTTGGTCAAACAGTAATGTGTGTGACTCGATCAAAGTTTTTAATAATAAGTCAAATTCTTTTTCTTTTTCAAGTTCCGTTAGTACAGAATACAGGAGAAATATTCCGCTAAGCTTCCTTTTTACCAAATGCGAATTGCCGGGTCTTTCGTTTAACACTTGCCATAAGATTTTGTACAGTCTCCTTGTCCACTTTATTCGCCGCAGAACGCCAGTTTGCCTTGAACTGTTTCTGGCTCACAACAGCTTTTTGAGTCTTCTTAAGGTTCCGCTTTACGATGGCCCAATATTGTTCGATTGGGCAGAGCTCTAGCGTGTTGGGAGGGTTCTTTTCCTTGAAGACCACTTGAACGTTGTTGGAAGCATACCACTCCATGGCCTTTTTTCCATAATGGCAAGATGCCAAATCCGGCAAAAATAGAACGGAACAATTGTGTCGCTTCAGGAAAGGCAGTAGACGTTTTTGTAGGCACTCGGTCAGATAAATTTCCTGGTTGACGATTCCGGTTGCAATGTAAACGTTGCTCTTCAAGCCACAGGTACAGATGGCCTGCCACACCAGATATTTCTTCGTGAACTTTGACAGTTTAATGTGCTTGAAAATATCTGCCACCTTTCCCCGTCCGGTTTCCGTATAAAATTCCTGTCCAGGAAGCTGTTAAAAGTCTGCCTTAACGTAAGTTACATCGTCCTGTACCACGGAATCAAACTTCGTCAGCATCGTCGTGTACAACTTTCGCGATGGTGCTTTGGCCGACGTGTTTTGTTTATCGTCGCGATTTGGACTCACCACTTTCTTGTAAGTCGATAGTCCAGCTCGTTTTCAGCTCTATCCACGGTTGAATGCGCCACTCCCAGCTTCTTTGCGACATTTCTGGCGGAAAGGTTAGGGTTCCGCTCGAAACAGCGGGCAACTCTTTTTGTGGTCGCTGTGGCCTCCGGCTTTCGATTCCCCCCCGATCCAGCTTTCCTAGCTGTCGACAAACGTTCACCGAACACTTTTAATACGTTGGTAACAGTTGGTTTAGCCACATTCAACAATTTCGCCTACTTGGCGTGAGAGTAGTTTGGATTTTCGCCATGCACGTGCAAAATTTTGATTCGTTGCTTCTCTTCCTGCGACGACATTTTGATAACTGAATCTGCGAATCTCAAAATCAAAATAGAGGCATGATGCTACACGCACACATATTCAAAATGAGGGGTGTGCAAAAAATTTTAATGCCCGATGAAAGGAAATGCGTCAAGTTTAAGTCGACCAAATTTTGATCGAAACACCCTTTATATAAAGTATCTAAGTGAATGAAACGTTTCAAATCATTAATTATAAATGTTCTAGCCAAACTTTTTACATTATATTTTGAAGCCATCCCATGATTTGAAGGATTATTGAACAGTTTAATAGTTTTGCCCGTTTTTGGCTCTCTGAATGAATGGCCTATGTGAATACTACCTCATTTTTTCATATTATTTGTAAGTAATGGCCGTTTGTTGAAATGATTCGTTGTTGTTAACCCCGTATTAAATTAAATCTTATTGTTAAATTTGAACATGCTTCATGTAAATCTCAGAGACTCTTTGGAAGAAAGACAAAACGTCAAAAAACTTTCAAAGATATTTTAAAGATCCGTGGGAAGACCTCAAAATTAGTAGGCTGTGGAAATTTGACGTCGTCAAAAAATAATAATCAGACAAACAACTTTGCTTAAGATACTTCAACACTGAAATATGACCTTAAATAAAAAGGCACATACGATACACATTCGATTGAAACAAACAAAAACAAAAAATACTCCTGAACTATCGCTTTTCCTGAATGGATCTATTTTCCGCAAGACACGAAGTACTGATTTCAGAGAGTTTTTATTTTTTTCGTGTTTTGGGCAGTTCCGTTTCAGCGTGCGCCGTCTTACTTTGTGAGTGGCCTCAGTAGCATACTTGATCAAATGTTATTTTTAATCTTGTTTGTCTTAATTGATTTTTTCCCCTTTATTAAGGTGACTTTTAGCCACCTGGGCTAGTTCGTCACCGTTGTCTTAATTGAGTTAGGTAAACCACCATCACACTTTGTGAGTGGCCCTTGCAGCATCAGTTTTTTGTTTAATTCATTATTATCAAGAATTTAAGGCCTCGGACTGGTTCATCTCTCATCGTAGTAACTTAAACACCTTTTGCGTATTTTGTGTGTGACTTATTCGGGGTGAGATTTGAACTCTTGACTTTGGCGTGAGAGGTATGAATGTTAACCTCTACGCCGGAGTCACCCCCTGTGGCATGAATAATGTTGGTTTGCAAATCGGCAGTTAAGCTTAGTTTAAACATTTGTTTGTTTTCTAAAGAAGTAAACCACGTTAACAGCTGTGTGGTGCGAGTGTGGTGGGCCGGTGATCTGTTTCACAATTTGTTAGGTAAATAATTATGATCCATACAGATCTAGGACCGAGTAAACTACTATCACTCTCTTTGAGTAGCCAAACAGCATCCTCACTGTTGATATAAATCGGTTCAATAGTTTAGTTACTGTGCAATTAGTAGTAGTAAAATATTCTCTAGAATGTAGTTGGACACATTGAAAATGATTGCCCAATAAAAAACCAGTACCACACTTTGTGAGTGGCCCCAACAGCATTCTTACTGGTTGGTTTAAATTGGTCCAAGCCGGCTCTCAAGCGTTATAAAATATTTATTTTATTTTCCCAATGAAAAACTACGATCACACTTTGTGAGTGGCCCTAACAGAATCTTTACTGTTGGTTTAAATGGAGCCAAATCGGCTCCAAAGTGTTACTTAATTTTCCAATGAAAAAGCGTTCCCAACAAATGGGGACAAATCGACTCGCAGGCGTTACTTTTAATTCGAATTGTTTTTACAATGAAAAATGACCTTCACACTTTGTGAGTGGCTCGAACAGGGTCCTCGCTGTAGGTTTAAATTAGTCCAAATCGGCTTAACACATTGTAAGTGGCAGCCTTCCTGTTGGTTTAAATCGGCTCTTATATTTAAATATCTCTATTGTGCATCTCCGTAAAGTCTTATGAAAATAAGTTAGGTCTTAAATTTAAGATAAATCAAATGAAAAATAATATAAAAATACGAATTTCACTTCACTTCGGTTTCTCTACCTACAAAAAAGCTACCTCATTTTTTTCCTTCCCTGAGATAGTCGTGGGAGTGCAGTAGTATATACGGCCTTTAAAAGCAACGAGTACCAAACTAACATTCCTTCTTTTCCCTTATTGATCTACAAGAACGTGGTCGACGCCGTTATTGATCCTTTGAATGAGGACACCAGAAGTTGCACATTGAGAATGATTCACTGCTCCCAAGTAATCATCTATTTGTTCTTTGTGCAACTTCAGCTGACTTGGATCAATCACGTAGTAGTGACCACGGGTGGTCAATATGCTCATGCTTATGTTAAAAGAAATGTACCACAGCTACGCATCGCGAACGATCCCAACGGCATCCTTCCTGTTGGTTGGAATCGGTTCGTATCGACGTTGAGAACGTTTCTTTTTCTCTTGTTTTCCCAATGAAACGACCCACCATCAAACTTTGTGAGTATTGCAGTATTCCTTTATATACCTAATATACTTTATAAGTAACTGTTAATTTTAATCGGTTCAATAGTCTGCTAAGCGCAATTTAACCCTTAAATGCGCAATGTTGCTTTAAAACATACCGGAAAACGCTTAAAAATAAATCAGTTCTATTCCTTTTGGGGAAATAATCCAGTGAAATTGTTATATAGACTTCGAAGAAGCAGTCGTGTGAACTGGGAGCGCTGTATCGAAGCATTTTGTTAGTTTAACAGCAGTGAACGTGTTTAAAAAGAAATTTATTTTTTATGATAATCCCTTAGTATCGTGCGCATTTAATGGTTAAATATTTGTTTGTATTCTCGATGAAGTAATCCACCATCACATTGGTTTATGAAATTAGTCCTAGATTCCTTGAAGTATGGAAAGAAACACCCAGAATTTAGGACGCATCCTAGAAAGTTCAGAAGGAGACTTCCCAGAGCTTCAAGAAGTTCTTTCTAGAAGTTCAGGAAGATACTTCCGTGAAAGAAAGAAAAACTTCTCTGAAGGTCCGACAGAAGCTATAGGAACTTCTCAGAACTATAGAGAGAACAACATAGTATTTCAAGCAGGAATATCCCAAAACAATCAGGACCAAACATCCCCGAAGTTTAAGATCACACTTCCCAGAAGTTCAGGACTACTTTCCCAAAAATCACGAGAGGGCTTCTCAGAGTTTCACGAAAAAGTTTAGGGAAGAGATCTACTTAGAGGTTTTAAACATTCCAGAGGTTTTTCCCAGAAATTCAAGATGAATTTTCCAGAGGATCGAAGCGTGCTTTACTCGAAGATGGAAGCAAATATTTTTTCTCCCGTCAAATTTTGGAATTTAACTCTAATTTAACATACGGTACTATTGTTTATCATTTTATTACTGTTTTGAGTGGCTAATTTGAAGAAACCGATTGAAAATCTCGGGCTGTGAAATGAAAATCAGTGGATTATAAAAACAGTTCCAAGCGAGAGCAAAGTAAATGAAAAAGATGATTTCTTTGGCTTTCAGTCTTTATAATAATGAAAACAGATAATTTTCTATTTTTCGACGTTTCGGCGTAATATATTTCGCCTTGTTCTAGGGATTATAGGGTCCCTAGAAGGCGGAATATATTAAGCCGAAACGTCGGAAAATAGAAAATTGTCTGTTTTCATTATTATAAAGACTGAAAGCCAAAGAAATCATCTTAACACCACACAGTCGCAGTCGATAATCAGTTACAATAATAACATGAAAAATTTATTAGACATACAAGAAGATTTTTTCGTATCTCAGACCATGAAGAATCGAACGGTGAAGTGACACTCTCAGGTGTTCAAAGTGCGGGTAAAAGTGAGTCTTGAACTGTAGGCAGACTGGTTAACTGGAGTTCAGCCCAGCCAGGTTATGAACCACGCAACCAGTCGATCCTTCTCATCTTCCGTAGTGCATAAAATGTGTACATGATTTTTGTCGGACCTTAGGCGACGAAGAAATGAAAAACGAGTGAAAAAAAAAGTTACTTCCAGGAGGAATTTGTATGTTCTACCTAGCCAGAGGATATGTATTTTTAATTTAGCTGTCATTTTTTTCGCAAACGGGATTTTATTTGTAAATCAAAATTGGACACTAATCTTTTCTGGAGGACACTGGTTTCATCATATTTACACCTTTGCATTTTTTCCGTGCGGCAACTTAATCAATGGCCAAAGGCCTTACAGTAAAGCTTTTATCATCCATCTTTAATATTTTGACCTGAACTCATTACATTCTCAAGCGTATTTAGATATCTCTGCTCGTAGTAATCTCTAACCCATCACCACCGTACATTCGTCCTATCCATAAACCAAGATCACATCGAGTCTATACACGGGAGCAATTCTAATCTTCGAAATGAGTGAAATGGTTTACGATTTCTAGAAAAAAAAGTGTGTTTTTGTGTTATGAAAATACATTATGAATAAGGATTTTCACATAATTGAGAGGTGGTAAGTGCTCTCAAAAACACGTAGCGAAACAGGTAATTGTTATCTTTTTTGTCCCCTGAATTATATGAACTATATTATATGATCACATCACTTATCAAGGTGAATCCTGATCCATAGAGCCCTACCCTGCTAACATAGAAAAACGTCCTTCCTGTGACCTTTGTGGGGATGCAGAGGTAAACACGGTCCCTAAACAGCAAAGGTCACACTAACTTTCCTTTCCTATTCCCACCTGATTGCAAGGACGTGGCCGGCGCCGTAATTGATTATCAAAGAAATTGGATCACTGAAACGTGTACAGTAAAAATGGCCGGTTGATTCATTGTGCAATTTCACTGATTCTGATCAATGAAGGAGTATCAACCATTGATACGTGCAGTCAGTCTAAGCTAAGCTCCAGCATTACTTCAAAACGGCGAAGCAGTGTTGATCTCACCATTAATTGAGATTTTTAAGGCAAGTTTAAAACTCAACCTTTTTCCACCTTCTGGGGAACAAGTAAAATTTTTTTTCTACCCCAAGGGGGAAAGGGGGAAAAGGCGCCTCCTTAAATATTATACCCTCATTTTTCTTTCTTCTTATTTATAAAAAATTGTGAAAAAATTGTTTTTTATTTTTATATTTATTAATTATAAAAAACATCCACTATCTGAGTTCCAGTTTGCTTACCAGTCTGGTAAGTCAACAGTTACGGCACTGCATAGTGTGGTTTCAAAGGTAGAAAAAGCTCTATCGGTAAAAGAAATAGCACTTTGTTCTTTCTTAGATATTGAAGGAGCTTTCGACAACGCTTCCTATTCGTCTATGGCTCGTGCCACGAAGAAAAGGAACTTTGACATGAACATAATTAACTGGGTTCATACCATGCTTGCAAAAAGAGAAATCACTTCAGAGCTGGGAAGTTCGTCCATTACAGTACGGGCAACGAAAGGTTGTCCCCAAGGAGAGTCCTCTCACCACTAATGTGGTCCTTAGTTGTAGACGATCTTCTAAGAAGCTTAGAGGAAAAAGGTTTCGAGGTTGTAGGTTTTGCAGACGATATAGTCATTATAGTGAGGGGAAAATTTGACAACATCATTTCAGAAAGAATGCAATGGGCCCTAAAATTTACCCAGTCTTGGTGTATCAAGGAGGGCCTTAGCATTAATCCATCAAAAGTAGTAATTGTACCTTTCACTAGGAAAAGGAAGTTTAGTCTAAAAGCGTTTCAGCTAGGAGGATTAAAGATTCATCTTAGTGAACAGGTTAAATACTTAGGAGTGATACTGGATGCCAAACTGAACTGGAATGCTCATATTGAGTGTGTGATCGGTAAGGCAACCAGTGCTTTCTGGATATGCTCAAAAACATTTGGCAGAAAATGGGGTCTAAGACCAAAAATGATAATGTGAATTTATACATCCATAATACGTCCAAAAGTAACGTATGCTTCTCTTGTGTGGTGGCCAAAAACAAAAGAGGCTACTGCACAGAAAAAGCTTACAAAACTTCAACGGCTAGTATCCATTGCTATAACGGGAGCGATGCGCAGCACTCCATCAAATGCGTTGAACGTAATTCTAAATCTGCTGCCTTTGCACGAATACGTGCAACTAGAAGCGGAAAAGAGTATGCTTAGACTTAAACGGTTGAAAACTTTCATGTCTGGTGACTTAGTCGGTCACCTGAGCATTTCACAAAGCTTTCAACATGGGCCAGTGATGTATATGAATGGAGACTGGATGAAACCTGTGGAAAACCATGACATCCCTTACAACATATGTGAAACGTCACGTATAGATTGGGAAGTCTGAGGTCCCACTGTTCGTCATGGCTCCATAAAATTCTTCACAGATGGCTCAAAAATTGGAACAAAAACGGGAGCAGGAATCTTCGGCCCTGGGGAAGAAATCTCAGTGGCGATGGGAAACTTTCCAACGGTTTTCCAAGCGGGGATCTTTGCTATAAAAAAATGTGTTAAATTTTTTCTGAAGAGGAAATATATATATGCAAATTTTTGTTTTTTTAAAAACAGCCAAGCGGCACTCAAAGGGTTAAGTAATTATAAATGTACATCCAAACTTGTCTGGGAATGCATTCTTTCATTGCGAAAGGTGTGCCAAGAGAACTCGGTAAATTTATTCTGGGTTCCGGGACACTGTGGTATATCATACTGTGCCATAAAAATGGAATTAAAATCTTGGGAAGTGCAAAGGGTGATGACCAATTGGTTGGTCACCACAAAGTGCGTTCAAGCGAAAAGGTTTATAATTCCAAATGTTACAATTAGTAAAAAGCTTCTGGAGCTCAATAAGAGAGTTCTTTGTATCTATACTGTGCCTAGTAACCGGACATTGCCCTAGTAGATATCATTTGAAAAACATTGGCCAGGTTCAGAATGATATCTGTCGTTTCTGTAACATGGAACGTGAAACCTCGGAACATCTGCTTTGCAGTTGTGATGCTTTGTACAAGAGCAGGCTTAAATTTCTGTACAGTGGCTATATGCAACCTAAAGAAATTTGGACTGCAAATCCTGGAAAGGTGGTGGGTTTTATAAACTCAATTTTGCCTGACTGGGAGACGCGCCTTGGGCTGGTCACTTGACAAATGGTGATCTAGCTTTAAGATGCGAATTATAATAGTAAACAGGGGTATACCACAAAAGTTCAACTCAGTCGACGCAGTGGTTCTACGCCCCAACAACAACAACAAAAAAGTTAAGCTACGCTCAATGAAGTAATCCACCATCACATTTCGTGATTGGGCCCAACAGCATCCATACCTTTGATTTAAGTCGATTCGTATTGACTCTTAAGCGTTATGAAGTCACGCAGATGCGATCCTAAAGGGTCCTTCGGTTAATTTAGTTGCTCAATATTATACTCGAATTTCATATGTTAAAAGGTGACATCCGGGGTCATATCGTCATACTATTTCTCAGAGGCTCACAATCACTTTCGTACCGTCTGAATCGGAATTATGACTTTATTGGAAACATGCAAACGTTTACTGTAATGATTTTTCATCGATCGTTCACTCGGTTTCAGCCAATTTGTTCCATAGTTCACACATATCATTTCAATAAGCCACAGCGAACTTCGAAGTCAAGTCATCAGAAACACAAACGAGTTTGCTAATGTTTCAACGTATCCTATTAGAGGCTAACATCGCCTAGCGTACGAATGGATAATGATGATCTACACCATTCGTGTGCGGTGGTGTAGTGCAACTCATAACCCGTCATCACCATCATCATTATGGAAACCGACCTGAAGTCAAGGCAAAATGTGAAAATTCGTAACCCTGCGAGCAATAATTTTGCAAGGTTAAAACGAACCACAATCGGTTGCAGATTCCGATGATGAAGGATAACAGTTGCCGACCAGAATTTCACGGTCGATGAGAATGATCGCGGTTCTTGCGGATGGAAATTATAACCCGATATTGGCTGCTCACTGAACCATGACTCCGCTTTCGCCCATGCGGTCATCGGAGGCCACCATCAATCCGGTCAGTTCGTCGTGTTAATCCAATTTGTGAAGGTGTTAATGAGCTGCAGTGGGGAAGAACGTTTCTTCGAGGTGCAGACATACTTTCCGGCTATTTTCAGAATGTTTTTATTTTAATAACGGATTGGGAGTTCGGTGCTAATCAAAGATTTGTAGTTCTGTTAGCGTACTGATTGTTTGAATGGAGCACTTAAACTTCGTGATATTTACTCATTTTGCTCAGTAAACATTTAGTATGTGTGTTTGATTCAGTGCAATAAACCCATGGGTTCTTGACTCCACATAATAGCTATGTAATGTTCATTTCACGATTTACTCAGCAAATTTATTCAAATCTATATATGGAAAAAAAACTAGGAACTTTTTTAAATTATGCGCACACGGTGTTAACGCTAGATTTGGGATGAATTTACACGGTGTATGAAATAAATTGCCACAAATTTCGTAATTTTCGATAACGTGAGCTTAAAATAACACAGAGAAGCCGGCACGTACAGCTTCCTGTTGTGTGTCGTTGTCGTCTTAGTTGGCACATCCACTGAAAAAAAAAGCGGTTAGTGGCTCACTCATCTACGCAGGATATACGTTGATAGGAGTCCTGTTGAAAAGGCACGTTTCTCCACACACAAAGAAACTTCTTCCGTATACTGTTCGGCAAAGTAGCAATCAGCAGCGGGGGGTATTTTTCAAATATGATTATTTTTAGAGAAGCAACTGGCAGCCTTTTAGCACCGGGTAGAAACTGTAGCTGCATACTGGAAAATATTGATTTTCCATTTCTGCTCAATGCTCACTTGACAGGGTGCTTCTGGTTTGACGTTCCCATCGCTATCGACGTCAGCGGATATTTCCGTCTTAACGAGAAAGAAGCTTGAAGGAAGTCGACATGTAATTAATAATTCAGATTGCCCAGGGACACGGGACGATGCTAGTTTGATTATTGAATTCCTAAGGTACATAGCTAGGGGGAAGTTGAGTTATCAATATTTGCTGTGAACTTTTATTGGTACAAAGGCAATCATTTAAGCTTGGAGAGCGGATGTTTAGTGAAGCTTGCCAAAAACAATGGTTTTAAGTTTAGTTCGGTTGACAGTGGTGCGGGGATATTATATCTATGGACACTTTAGAGATACATGAACGCTAGGTGTTGTCGCATAAATAGAAAAAAAATGTTTCTTTTGTGTTTGCCTAAATTGAATACCTGTTTAACACCGTCACAGAATATTATTGTTTTTTAGACAAATTTTGGGAACAGACTAATATATCAGTCATTCCATGAAAAACGAATAACCTAACTCTAAGAATTGGGTAATATTTGAGAGGTTTATTTGTTTTCAGAAAATATTTATCCGTATTTTTTTCATTTCGTCATTAGGGACCCAACTTCGAGACAGGGTGGGTTGCTAAAAAAGTGGATCTAGCTAAGTCAACTGGACATTTATTTGTTTGTATTTATTTCTTTAATCGGCTCTAACTTGGCCAAATTTCAACTGACTTTGGTGTTTTGTTTTGGGGCGAAGTAACCAAATTTTTGTTAAGAATTTGCTTACTTCGTAGTATTTCGTCAACATTTTTTCACGGCCCAACCAACGTCCTGTGACCGCGTTGGACACTCTAGGAGCACCTGACCATGTTCCGGAATGGATGCCACGGGGGATGTAGCCACTTAACTATCTGCCCCAAATCATACCATGTGACCTATCAACCTTCATGATTTTTCAAAAACAGGTCATTGGTGGCTATTTCAAGCATTTTTGGCTATCTTGGAATCACATGGCCATGCTCCGGATGGAGCTCCCGGGGGATGTGGTTACTTTTTATCCTGAACAAAACCATACCATGTGATGTATCAAGCTTAATGATTTTTCAAAAGAAAGTAATTGGTGGCTTTTTCAAGCATTTTGGGCTTCTTGATTTCTCCTGGCCATAGTCCGGATTGGATAGGGTTATGCATCAAAATCGAAGCAGTCCAATAAAAAATTTAACACTTGTGTCTTCCACATGAACCACCTAAGTCGGTGTCACCAACAATTTACACTGAAGCACAACTCGGATTTATCTGACGACATCCCCAATTATTTCTTGGAAGTCTTGAGTTCAAAATCATAGCATCTGATATGTGCGTGTGCTGAAAACCCAAACAACATTCGTAGATAGTAACATGAGCATGATTGACCGCCCGAGGTTGCTACTCCGTTATTGCCAGATCAGCTGTTATTGCACAGAGAACCAACAGATACATCCTCAATGTGTAATAACTGGTGATCCCAAACTAAGGCAATTCGGGTCGGCGCCGGCCCCACCCGAACGCGGGTGCATTAGGGAATAGGTAGGAATGTGTTGACGTGGTACTCGCTTTAAAGGAAGCCGCGGAGTCTACTGCACTTCCACGAGAAACTACAGGTATGTTGGATAACATGGTTGGGTTTGCAACAGGATCCGTTTTGGTAAAAGGTGTGCTGAATTCAGCTGACATCGGCAGTAAATAAGATGTTTTAATATGTTCTCGGTTTATTCTAGGTACAGAGATGCACAGTAAAATTATTCAAATTTAGGCACCGATTTAAACCAACAGTAAGACTGCTCGCAAATGTGGGAAGTTTATTTCAGTAGAATACAAAAAAAAAACGTTGCTACATCGAGTTTGCTTAAAGATTGGACTCGGAAAAAATGCGACACTTTGTTTTGGGTGTACCTTTTTATCGCGTGGGTAAAAATTAATGCAATTTTGAGTAATACTAGTTTAGAGTATTATGTTTATGTGTGCAAAAGAGTGTTATGTTTATGTTATTGCAATCTGTCAAGTAGTTTTCAAGATGCATTCGAAACAAGAAGAGCTACGCCAGCAAATCTTAGGCGCGGTGATCGATAATCCTGGTCAGTCGCACAGATGGATGGGCAAAAGGCTTGGAATCCACCATTCCACCGTGTCCCGCGTTGTGAAGATGTTCCAGGAGACGAACACATGTTCCAGGAGACCGAGCGGCGCGCTGGAAGCGGCCGAAAACCGAAAATGGAATACCCAGAGAAGGCGCGGAAGATAAGGCAGTACTTTAAGAATAACCCGAACCTTTCCACCCGAGACGTGGCCAAAAAGGTCAATTCGTCAAAGTGGTTCGTCCAGCAGACCATGAAGCGGGCTGGGCTACGTGTTTTTAAGGTCAGGAAGGCGCCAAACCGGACTGACAAGCAAAACACGGTGGCCAAATTGCGTGCGCGGAAGCTGTACCGTGAGTGGCTGGTCAAGCCAGGCTGTCTCGTCATGGACGACGAGACATATATCAAGGCGGACACCAAACAAATCCCCGGCCTCGAGTTTTTTGTCGGTACGTCCCGCATGGAGGTTCCGGAAAAGTTCAGGAAGAGAAAGATGGACAAATTCGCGAAGAAGTACCTGTTGTGGCAGGCGATCTGCGAGTGCGGACGGTTCAGCAAGCCGTTCGTTACAACCGGCACCATAAACGGGCAGATTTATCGAGAGGAATGCTGGCAGAAGCGCTTGCTGCCCTTCCCCCGCTCTCACCGTGGTCCCACGCTGTTCTGGCCGGATCTCGCTTGGTGCCATTACGCCAAGCCTGTAATGGATTGGTACGAAGCGAAGGGCGTTAATGTGGTCCCGAAGGAGGCGAACCCGCCAAATACACCAGAACTTCGTCCGATCGAAAAGTTTTGGGCGATAATGAAGAAGAAGTTGAAGAAAAGCGGAAAAACATTCAAAACCGATGAAGCTTTGAAGAAAAACTGGGAGAAATTGTGTAAGGAAGATGGACAAAGCCTCGCCCAAGATCTCATGAGTAGTGTTAAGACAAAATGTACCAGTATTCAGCTTGGGGAAAAAAAATCAATAAATAAATTATGCCAAAACATAGCTAATAAATAGTTATTTAATCCCTGAAAAGTTGAGAAGTATCCAATTTAAAATGAATTTTTGGTAATCATTTTTGTGTGTCTCATTTTTTCCGAGTCCAGTCTTTATCAATCTAAACTAACAGTAAGGATGCTGTCGAGGCAACTCACAAATGTGGGAGGTTTATTCCAGTAGAATACAAAAATACATTGAATCACCGAGTTTGATCACCGATTTAAACCAACAGTAAGGCTGCAGTTGGGGCCACACAATACAAAAATACATTAAAACATCGAGTTTGAGGACCGAGTTACAGTCAGAATGCTTTTCGGGCTACTCACAAATGTGGGTGGTTTATTGCAGCAGAATACAAAAATACATTACAACTTTAAAACGATTTAAACCAACAGGAAGGATGCCGATGGGGCCACTCACCAGAATGAATGGTTTATTTCAATAGGTAACAAAAATACATGAACATTTCGAGTTTGAGAATCGGTTTAAACCAACAGTAGTGATGTTCCTGGGGCCAACAATGTCTTAATAGTCCCGGGTAAGCTGAAAAACAAAGAATATTAGGCCAATCAACGAAGACAAAACTTCAACAAAAAATATTTGATAGTTTTTCTGAATCAACAGAATATTCTATAAAGCATGTTATGGATAATCTTCTTTATGTCGTTCCAGGCACATCTAACAGGTAGCAATTTGAGTGATCGACAACATTCGTAGGTAGTAACATGAATGAAAAAGTGCCAATGAATCGGCCTGGGATTTAACCTACAACCATCTTGTTTTCAAGCAGATACTTTACCACTTGACTACTGTGGTACATGTGACGCTATGTATAACAAAAATTCTGAACGATAGATATGGCTGTCAACCCGAGTAAAGTCTAACATCATAAAGATAGCAATTGGAAAACTTATTTTGATATCAACATGAAATTGAAATCAAAATTAGATTTCAGTTCACAGTTATTTTGCTTGTAATCTTTCTTTTTTGAGAAAAGTAGTTTTGTTTTCATTGTTTTGACAGACCATCCTGTGGAATACTCATTTTGCTATCAACGGGAAAAAAATGTAAAGCAAATAGACTTTTCAATTTGTTCTCACTGATAGCAGATTCAGTTTTAAATTTGATGTCACAGGAACAAATTTTTGCAATCTATTTTGATCTTTTAACCGTTAAAACGACAAAAATGACAGCAACTTGAGTAATCATTATCGGCAACATCACAGCATCATATTTAGTTTTCTATTTGATCTCAGATTCTACTCGGGAAACCAGACATCTGCCTTCATATCGCATTCAATGAGCTAGTATTGCTCATGGACGCTGGCTTCAATGACAGCTAATAAATTTCAGATGGTGGAAAAATATAGTATTCTTGTTAGAAGCAGAAAGACAAGCACAGATGATAGCGTCAAACTTCAACTCAAGACCACTGACAAATGTGAGATGATGAACCGATTTAAATCAACGGTAATGATGCTCTCACGCGCCAGAAGTTGAATGAATATATAAAAATATCGAGTATGAGAACTGATTTATCCCCATAGCGTGGTTGCTGTTAGGTCCTCTAATAAGCGTATGATTCATTTAAAAAGAATAAAAATGTCTTAAAACGGATTTTAAACAATAGAATGAATATTGTTGAAGTTTATTTGTAAACAACATTAAAAACCTGTAGCAACAATAAGTCGAAAGACCTATTATTTTGGATAAATTTTAAGCTTTCGAAAAGTGGCATGTACATAATCCGGGCATATCACAATTACCGGTTTACCGATTCTAAAAAATAATACAAGGCCATTCTTCGAAGCAAAACATCTTTCATTTGACATTCGACAAAACGAAAATCACCGCGAATTTTCCCAGAACTATACGTTCAATTTTGGTGACAGGACATTTTTGGGCTTGTTCCTAAAACCGAACGGATACTGTATTATTTTTTAAGAAAATTATGAAGACAATGTTCAACAGTCATTCTTTATCCATGGGCGATTTTTCAAATGTCAATACACAATCCTGGGGAGTGTGAGCTTTTTTAGTGGAATACCTGTAACTAGAAAATGAGAAGAAAGATTAGAAATTTCCATTTAACTCCAACTACATTTATTGCTTATCTTGACAGATACGCGTATTTCGTCTACAATGGGCAGACTTCTTCAGTGTCGTGTGCTAATACTCGACTCGACATTGACACTGAAGAAGTCTGCACATTCTAAACAAAATACGCCTATCTGGAGAAAAAAGCAAGAAAAAGGGGTTGGAATAAAAAAAAAATTTCTTTTTTTTTTTTCTTTTTTTAATGAAAAAGTGGAAGGAGGAAGAAAAAAACAAAAAAAGTGAGATCTTTTATATTGTAGGGAGGAGAGAGAAATAACAAATATTTATTAGGAAGTGAGTTTATGGGTAGGTTTAAATGGGGGCTTTTGTAGGCGGGGGGGGGGGGGGGGGTTTGTATGTTTTTTTTTTGTTTTTTTTGTTGTTTGTTTTTCTTGGTCTTTTTTTTGTTTGTTTTACGTTGTGTGTCGTTGTGAAGGAAGAAGAAAAAAAAAAAAATAATTGTATGTATGTATGTAAGGTAGCCACCATCCCTTCTAAGACCTTGTCATGTATGCAGCTCCACTTAATAGCAAGATCAAATTGAGTTACCGATTTGCATTCACAGTAACGCTGTATGAAGGGCCAAAAACGGTGGGGCGGACCCGTAAGCAGAGACACTTACGCGAAACCCGCGGGAACATGAGATTCTCCTTCCAACGATACGATCCAACAAATCGAATAACCCAATTCGCAATACTTATTAAGCTTTCTACGGGATGGCTTGTTAAGAAGGGCGCGTCACTCTCACTGAAATTGTTGGAGTAGAATTCACAGCACCACAATCGAATCGGTAGGATAAAGAAAATGATACTGTTTGTTCCCTCCTAGACGCCGGTTGTCATACCACTCCATTGTCCAATTCCAGCTTGAGTGATACCCTGGTGCTCCCTCCCTTCCCAATATATATTTAATGTCATATAGTAATGTATAAAATATAGTGAATTAATATTATAATTATAATAAATATAGCGAATGAATATTATAATGACAAATAATATAGTGAATGAATATAAGAATGATAATAACAATTCCATTTGTGGACCTGAAAGTTTAGACAATGCAGCTGCGAGAAAAAAATTGATTTAAAATTATCTCATCAAACTTGGAATATCCATGTATAATCTGAAATTATATAGCAATAGAATAGTAAACCTAAAATTTCGATGTGCTGTTCCGTTTCCTTGCAATAATTTATGTAGTGAGTCTCATCTGAAATAGAGATTTTAATGAAATGAATTTAAATGCAATTATGTCACATCATTTAATATCACAACATAAAAATAATAAACTGACGTTAAAATATAAAATAATAATACCAGCAAGCCAGTAAACTATAGTAGAATACATATATCCGTAACTAATCTGACCATCCACTCATCGAAAGACTGTTGCAGTTTCTATTGAAATAAGATCTACTAAGATTAGAATTTGTTTTCACAATAATAGTCAGCGAATATAATAAGCGTAGTTACAAGATATAATGACATCTACTGGTATGTTACTGAAAATAAAAATTAGATGTGTATTAATGTCATAATAATATTAGAAAAACTGAAGACAGCTAATAATAAGGCGAAATAAATTTCAGATGAGTATGAATCTAAAAACTGAATCTTAATAAAACTAAAATAAAAAATTAGGAAATTGAATTTTTCTATAGCTCTTGTACACCCATAAATGATTCCTCATGTCTGTGAAATAGGAAATGAATGATTGTAAACTGTTAGGTTTTGAACTAATATATATTTCTGATGAAGAAGGAAAGTGCTGTTTTAAGTAGAATTTTTCGAATATGATCCTTTCTAAAAAAAAAAAAAAAAAACAATCAAAACCTTCCTATCTTTTCAAATACATAACGTAGGTTAGATGAGCTATAACTGACAAGGATGCATAAATGTGAAGCTGAAAATGACTTATAAAAAAAACATACAAAATGTAGTGAATGGATGTTATAATATAAAACGATAATAATTTCATTTGTATTTACGTGTCTGCAGATTGTGGTCCTGCTGCAATTGTATACGGACCCGCACATCCACCATGAACCTGAAAGCTTAGATAATGTATCATGGCCACCAGAAAAAAAAATGATTTTAAATTATTTTACAAAACTTGGGATATCCATGGATGATCTGAAATTGTATAGCATATAAAGAATAATGAACCTAAAATTTCGATGTGCTGCTCTGCTAATAAATGTGATATAACCACAATGGAACTGACTCTTAGCTTCGGGTCTTGATCCCTACTGAGCCCTTGCGGCACGTCAAGCCGGCCAGTTCAGCGCAAGGGAGAAAAATTATTGTACACAGTTACTTGAAAAACCCTTCGGGGTCAACGCGGGGGCGGGAGAAACTGGTTGGTTTTCCTAAAAATTTGGGGGGGGGGGTGAAAAAAAAGAAAGAAACTTAAACACCCGCCGGGGAGGTGAAAATCAACCGGGGGGGGGACTTTTTGTTGGGGGGGGGGGGAGGAGGAAAAAAAGGGATCTCGGATTATGATTTGGCGAAAAAACTGAATACCGACCGTTGTACTTTGCGGCGAATCCGTCTCCGAGAAGGTTATACATGTTACCGAGCAATTGAACAACCCAAGCGTCAACCCAACCAAAAGTGGCCAGAACTCGGGCCCATAAGTTGTACGAAAAAGTTCTGATGAAACTTGATGGATGTCTCTTGAGACATATGCTAAAGCAGACTTCAGACTCCAGACAAGACTCCTGCTCGACTGGCAAGGTTTCTGGAAGATTCAAGTTTATTTTCGCGGATAAGTTCGTGAAGAAATTCATGATTTGGCAAGGTATCTGTTCCTGTGGTAAGAATACCAGACTTTTTGTGACGGATAAAACAATGAACTCGGAAGTGTACGGAAGGGAGTGCCTCAACAATCGGATTTTACGCTTCGTTAAGTCCAGTTGCGCTTTGGCCAGATCTAGTCAGCTGCCATTACAGCAAGGACGTGCTACGATGCTACAACGATAATGGTATCCAGTTCATCCCAAAAGAGCTGAATCTACCAAATTGTCCTCAGTTTCGTCCAATAGAGAAGTATTGGGCGATAATTAAGCGGAAGCTGAAGATGAAGGGAGCACCCAGGCAACCAGAAGTCGTATAACAGTTATATACGATGTGTCATTTATCCATCGTACTACGGCACAAACTAAATCGGTTATTACAGGTTAAATCGCACATGATGTCAAATCAACACGTGGAATTGGCACGTATATGGCCTCTACTTTTGCACGTATATGCCATATTTTTGCATTCTATACGATTTGTTTGGTTACATATACGTTTGTATATCAGGAAAACAACTTTCAATCTACGTGCATTTTGGCTGGCGGGGCAGTCATCAGTGAAGAATTGGTGGAATCAGCTAGCCATAACCATGACTGAATATGGTGCGCCGGCTGATTAGCGGCATCAACATAAAATTGTGAGAAATTCTTCGAAATAACGATGAATGATTTGTTGGAGTTATATTTATGACATAAAATAGTATTACCTTTGTTTCATTATTAGAAAGTTTTTTGATTGAAAGAAAAGTTTAACAGTACACGCATTTGAAAGTGATCCATTTTTAAATAATCTAGCCTTTAAAGGCAGTTTCGAAAGAAAATATTACAAAATGGCCGTGTGAAAGTTTTTAGAAAGGCCTAGCAATTCGGATCGATGTTCGTTCACAAAGAAATCTTTTAGAAGTTTAACATCTGCTAGAAAAATAGTTGATTTGTTATTTAAAGACTCGGTTGATATCTTAAACAGACCACAGGCAGCCATCCAGTAAGTCCCTACAAAAATCTGGTCAAAGTGTAGTGGCAGATATAAAATGTTTTCGGGAAAAACATTACCCTCCCAGGCGACCTGAAAGAAGTTTGCTAGAAGATCGGAAAGAACTATCTTAAATATCACAACTTCTTAGGAAGATCCCACAGAAGATCAAAGCTGGTGAAGTTCAAAAGTCATTTGGAAAAAAAGTCTGCAAGGCTTCACCTTGCAAGTCTTGCAAGGAAAGTTCATCCCAATAAAAAAAAAGAGCAGTTCAACATTGCTCCATAAAAACTACTATCACGTATTATGAAATTCAACGGAAGATCCTTTATTAGCAGCTCTATCATCAAAAAAAGGCAAATTTAGACACCAGAGAGACTCCTATTCCATTGAGCACTCGCGAGCAGCAATCAAGCTGCATAAAAGTCCAGGCAGGAATAGAAGTTGAAAAAAGGTACAGGGAATTAAGTAGTTAAAGGGGGAAAATTGATTAAAAACTTGAGGGGGGGGGGGTGGGGGGGAGGAGGGTGGCGGGGAGGGGGAAGAGGGGGGGGGGGGGGGGGGGAGGGAAGGGGGCGGGGAGGGGGGGAAGGGGGGGAAGGGGGGGGGGGGGGGGGAGGATACGGCAAAAGGAAGGGGAAAGTAGAGAATTTCAAACTTGATGCCTGCAGGCGAAGAAAGCGAACTTATTTCGATCCTCGATTAGATTTATTACCAATGATTTGCAGCGTGTTTGCTAAGTTTCTTGAGAAGCTGTTTAGAATGCTATACACTAATGCCATGGGAACTCCCAAGCTCATACAAATTGGAGCTGAATAAAATACTATTGACAAAATTCAACAAGGCTACTCAAGGCATAAATAATTTTCCATTGGTCTCCAGGATTGATTAAAAGCAGAAATTACCGCCTTCTTTGTAGAAACGAATGAATAACTAGTGTGCGCATTAGTAGCGCATATGATGATTCAGAACTGTATGTAATTGTATTGTCTTTTCCACTTGTAACACAAGGCGAAACGTTCGCAATTTCAACCTTATTATCTACATTGGATGGAGAAAAACGGTAAAAATATGTTGCCCAAAGATACAGATATTCTTGTAGTACAATGCAGAGCGTGCTACAGCTTTTGATTGTTATCTAAGGCATGGCCTACTGATGGAACAAACTCTTTTGCTTATTATGGTGGAGTGTTTCGAAAGCTTTTGATGTCATCTAGAAAATCCATTCTGGTCCGCGTCCAAGCTGGCTGAAGTGTTGAATTTTCCTAGAAATGCCGTATGGCGCGTGTAAACGTACAGGGAAACCTTGACGAGGACTCTGAATCCTCAAAGTAAACGCGGGAGTGGAACTGCCAACCATCAGCTCCGTGTAAAGGTCGTGAGGATCAACGTCGTTTTGAGATTTCAAAAACAGTACACAGAGCCTTATGTTACAAGTCAAAATGCCTTTATTTATCCAAACTTTAATACAAAAACAAATCCTTCAACTTGCACAATGAGGTTCCTTACTGCGCGAGTAAGTTAGAACAATGTCGTTTTTTTAAGAACCATTAGGTGCACTTGGATTGTTAGTTGATGGATTCTAGTCGTGCCTTGCACCATGAATATAGGAAAGAGATGCTATTGCCTATGATCAGAAAATAAGAAATCCATATCCAATCCATATCCAACCAGTGTTCTCGGGTCCTCCCTTAGCTCAGTCGGTAAAGGCGCGGCTACAAAGCAAGACCATGCTGGAGGTGGCTGGGTTCGATTCCCGGTCTGGTCTAGGAATTTTTCGTAAAGGAAAATTTATCGACTACCTGGGCATAGGGTATGATTGAACTTGCCACACAATCATACTAATGCAAAAATGGTACCTGGCATCGAAAGCTCTTAATTAATAACTGTGGAAGTGCATTTAGAACACTAAGTTGAGAGCAAGCTACAAACTAATTGCGGAAGCAATAAGCTTGAAACGCTAAAAAAGAAGAAGAAGACATTCACCCAGTGAATGCTAGGATAACGACAACGCAACAGCTCCAGGGATGAGTGATCTTTGACGATGAAGCATCCGTACCGCGTCCACAAGCGCCTGAAAACTAACCGCTCGATCCACCGACCGACTGACTGACTGACTGAGTTGTTATTGTTGCTTTGGATGGCGATGGTTATGTAAAGATCGAAACCCACTCAATCGAATCCGCGACATGGTTCAAGGTTTCGCAAAGCCCGTTTCGTAAAACAGCACTGCATATATGATGCATTGGATTGGCACGGAATTGCAAGAATAAAAAAAAGAAGCGATGGTACAATATACGGCATTGGATATGGCCAATGCGTTGCGGCGCGGAAGGCAAAGCGTGAAGAAGATTGCTATACCAACATCAAGGAAGAAGGCGTTTATAATGAGTAATCAAACCGTTTTTATTAGGCTGGCCGATTTATTTGAAATGAGGAATCAAGTCGGTGAAGGTAAACTGAGTCGGTCCATTCTTACTGGAACAAAGATTTCAGTGCATCCAGTTGGTTTATTTGCTTTGCGGCTAGGAGATTCACATTTTCGAATGTCGCGCGTGAGTCACGTAAATACGCCCTAGACAGGTCGGCTAGGATACATCATGATGATGAGTCATGATCGAAGGAGCGATTATGAAATCGTAAATATGCCAAAGGCGACAGAGTAAATGATGAAAAAGCCGTGCCATGAGTTATGAACGACGGTTTTCTTCCCTCGGTAGCTGGTTGACAGTATCGTTCACAGCTAGCCGAAGACATGGAAGATACTTGTTTTCATATACATGTAAGCATTATTTATAGCCTTCCGATGACAGGTGACTCGTAATCGAGCAATCAGGCATGTCGGTGGGTGAAGCAATTTTGGTTACGCCACTGTTGGCGTGCAGCGTAAATTTGGACAGGAAGTAGGAGGACACAGCCGACAGACAGAATGAAATTGAAAGCAAATAGCCATCAGCCAACGAACTCCGAACGGATGCGGTAAGCAGAACAAGACGCTAAGGGTACAACAATAAGGCGATTCTCCTTTTTGTCATGTTGTTATTTGGGTTATCGCAAACAGGAAAAATCAGATTTGTAAATCAAATATGGTAAGGAAACCCATAAATCAGGCACACTGATTGGATATAAATAACGAGTTGTATTTTCGGTACAAGCGAGGATTCTTGTTTTGGGTTGAATGGAAACAAATGCTTCCAAATTTACGACTAATGGACTGTGTTTTATCATTCGATTTCTGTGTAATCACCACAAACTACTTGTTCATTAATACATTCACTCTATTAACCTGATTTGAGTTAGCACTCCGATGTAGTCCACGTGCCCAAAAAGGAACACCATATAGTGCCGGTTTGAACGCAACCCTTACTTATAGATTTAAACTCCAAACTACTACTTTTTATGGTCGCAATCACTTGTGTAAAACGAACAGCGCACACACGATTACCCCCTAAACTCGATTCGAATATAAGTGCCCAAGTATCGTACTGTGATTAACCTTTTTCGACGATTAATGCTCCAAATGCGAGAAAATTGGTTCGCCTTTATTGACAAGACAACACAACATGCATGTACCGGTACAGTACAGTATTGCAGCCTGCAATATGATACTGTTATGGGTAACAGGCACAGTCGATCGAAAAACAAATGTAGAAGAAGCAGCATACATTTTATTGTGCGTGTTCAAAATGGATTCGATTTTGGAGGTTAGTGTGCTTCGACTGCGCGAGGATTAGTTCCAGCAGTTTGGCTTCTCGCACTTTAGATTACGCAAATGATAAATCATCACGCGAATCATGTGTTGTACAGAATTGTTGTTAGTGCATTTGTGCTGAAATAATGGAGCTTTGCAACGCATGTGGCAAAGGGCTATTTGAAAGAGATTTTACTTTTTTGGAACTATCTACAATACATGGATTCGTTGCTGCTCATGCTCAACAGCATCCTCACTGTTTGTTTAAATCGGTTTAAAGCTGCTTTTTGTGCTATTGGTACAAACCGGTCCAAATCGGAAATCGGTCGAATGCATAAATAGTTTACCAAAATGGCTGCCACACCAACCTTTTTTTTATCAACATCTCAGTGATTTCTCATGGAAGTGCAGAGGTGTTCTCGGCTTCCAATAAAGCGAGTATCACGTCAACATATTCCTACCGTTCCGTTATTTGAGCTGCATTCGGCGGGGCCGTTGGTTCTCTGTGTGATTACAACTGATCTGGCAATAACGGAGTAGCAACCTCGGGCTGTCAATCATCCTCATGCACATGCTCTAACTACAATACCTTGATTCGACCGGTAGTCCTCTACGGCCACAAAACATGGACTATGCTCGCAGAGGTCCAACGCACTTTTGGTGTCATTGAATGGAAGGTGCTGCGTATAATCTAGGGTGGAATGCAGATGGAAGACGGAACGTGCAGAAGGCGAATAAAGCACGGATTTCGGAGCACCTTCTATCGACCACACCGCAAAAATCGGTCGACTACGATGAGTTGGGCACGTCGTAAAACTTCGGACGACAGCCCGTTGAAAGTAGTTTACGAGAGTGGACCGATTGGCATGTGTTTTTAGACAACTTCTGTGTACAGAAGACCATGGATACTCATGTAAAGGGTGTCCACGATGAAATTGCCACACTATGAAATTGCTCTAACTTTTTAACCGTTGGGTAAAATTTAGTGAAAATTTGGGTGGATTTAGTTCATAGTGCATTATTTACATCCTGCAAGTTTTAAAGTCCTGTGATCAAAACTCGCGGAAATGGAGTCGAAAGAACAGCTCGTGCGTGATAAAATCTTGCGCATTCATCACGAGAACAAGGATCTCTCGCATCGTTCCATCGCTAAAACGTTGGGAATCGCGAATTCCACGGTGTCGCGAGTGATTAAGCGGTTCGAGGAACGGTTGACCACCGATCGGAAGCCCAGAAGTGAAGGAAAAAGTATTCCGTACAACACCAAAAATCACAACCGCGTAGTTGGGGCCTTCAACCGAAATCCGAACGCCTCCGCTCGGGATGTGGCTAAGAAGCTGCACCTAAGCCGAAGTTTTGTCCAGAAGGCCAAAACTAAGGCTGGGCTTCGAACGTTCAAGGTACAAAAGGCCCCTAATCGTGACGAGAAGCAGAACAAGTCCGCCAAACCCGTGCCAGGAAGGACGAAAGTTGAATGCTGCATCATGGACGACGAAACATATGTGAGGGCCGACTTCAAACAGATCCCCGGCAACCTGTTTTTCACGGCCAAGGATAAGTTCAGCGTTCCGGAGCGATGTCCAGCGAATTCCTCAGACAGGCGATGCACTTCCTCTCCTGAAGGCCCACAATGTCCCAACAATCTTCTGGCCGGATTTGGCCTCATGCCACTACTCCAAGGACGTGCTGAAGTGGTATGCGGACAATAAGGTCAATTTCGTGCCGAAAATGTTCAACCCTCCCAACACTCCGGAGCTCCACCCCTGGGCGATTATGAAGCAGCACCTTCTTAAACGACCTAAGGTAGTGAAGACAGTCGAGGAACTGAAGAAAGTATGGGTTTACATGCAAAAAACGGTTGATTCACAGTTTGTACAGAATCTTATGGCCGGGGTTAAGGCCAAGGTGCGGGCATTTGCGTATGGACTGTAAATAAAATACGATTAAAATGGTAAAAAGAAGTTTAATAGTTATTTCTCAATCCCTGAAAATTTGATGGCAATCGGATGAAAACTCGAATTTTGCGAATCAATTTTGTGTGTGGCAATTTCATCGTGGACACCCTTTATAAAGCTTGTCCGGAAAGTTTTTTTTTGGAAATTGTTCGCGTCAGTGGACTGAGTCAACGTGAGAATTTCTTTCAGTGTTTAGCTGTCAGTGGATCCTTTCACCTTCACGTCGACGTGCATATTGTTTACTTTAAAATTGAAGTTTTGAAAAAGGCGTATCGAAGCAGGAGCTGCGAAATCTTATTTTGTTCAAATGGTTAGTGTCTGATCACGGATACTGCACTCGGTGTGGCAATCCTCGGCTCGGAGGATTCCAGTGGATTTGGTTAATTCCCCTATGGGAATACCAACAGGAACAATGAAAGCTCGACTTGAAAATATTCAACTCATAGTCCTGAAAAGGACTGTTTGGTTTCGGCTTGTTTGGGGAGGAAAAAACGTCGCGAGTTGTGTAAAAAAAAAAAATTAATGATTGATTTGACTGTCCTCTTCAATGGTTGTGGACTGTATGAATAATTTGCGTAGAAGGCGCACTTTTATATGTTTCTCTTCGCTGCTCCAGAAACCAATCAGCGCTCACTGCGTTCTCATTGGTTTTGTGGTCGGTCGGTCGGTCGGTGCTGCTGCTTGCATGCTAACGCAAAGCCTTGGCAGGAAAGATCAAAGCTTGTGAGGTCACACATACACACACATACAGAAACATGAACCGCATTAAAATGTTAATTTTTTGGCGACCGATTACCCGCGGTCAGCTAGGGATTAGTAGGGTGTTAAAGGAAATGGAATTAGGGTAGGGCTGTCAACACACAACTGAACAAAAAATCTATGTCTACATCATAACAAACACGGCCGGCGTCGATGGCGTCGAGTGGTAAGCGTGACTGCTACTTGGCACCCCAGTGGGTCTGGGTTCCATCCCAGTCGACGTCGGTGGTTTTTCTGAGGCGAAAAAATCTGGTCACGTCTTCCTTCGGAAGCGAAGTAAAGCCGTTGGTCCCGGCACATAGTCATGAGTCGATAGGTAGGGTCCAGGTGGTGGAGTCGTCTTCCTGGCGTCGGTGGTTGTCACCATGTGAGGAAATAGGCCGACGGAAAATTAAAAAAAAAATCATAAACATTTACGTTCGCTCCAAGCGCGAACAGTTAGAAAATCTTAATCGTTCACAGAAAACAATCGCGAATTCGGTCGGGGTGACGCAACAAACGGTGTCGAATGTCATTAGCAAGTTTCAACAAACCAAAACGGTTCAGAGGAAGCCAACCAAGCAGTAGAAAAGGGGAAAACGCAACAAACAAGATGAGAAACAAGTTGTGAAAGTTTACAAGAGGAAGTCCAACATGTCGGTCAGAGATGTTGTCTAAAAAGTGGATGTAGCTAAGTCAACTGTGCAGGACATCAAAGTGGGATGTGGACTGAGGTCATTTAAAGCCCAGAAGAAACCCCGCCGGGATGATAAAGGGTTTGAAAAAGCGAAAAGTTAGGCCGGAAAGCTATATGAATCGTTGTTAACCAAACATACAGGTTGCATCGTACAGGACGATGAAACATACATGAAGGCTGACTTTTCACAAATCTCTGGAAATAAATTCTACACTACGAAGGATAGAGGAAGCCTAGAGTCGAAGTTTAAAGAACAGAAGATAGAAAAATTTGCGAAAAAAAATCCCTCGTTTAGCAAGCCGTACAAATGTGCGGTAAAATCAGTCAACCATTCATCTCAACCGGGGGGATTATCAGTGAATCAGAGTGTATTCAAAAACTCATATTTGTATTTGTATTTAAAATAATTTATGTGACAACAAATAGTCTTAATGAATAAAAATACACTAATAAACTAATAAAAACATGTAACTATTAAAACTAGTTCAACACCGTTCTTACCCTATTCGCGAAACGTCCAGATGGTTCATTAAACTCAAATAGCTTTACGACTGTTCCAGAAAGTATAAGCACACCTTATTTTAACGGTCACTTTGAATATAATGAAATATTTCAACATGTTTTGGCTGCGTCCTTTTGTTTGCACATTTCTGAATGACATAGCATCAAAAAAGTGCTCAGTTTTGTGTTACCTATCAAAATGCGCGGTCTTACTCCGGAACAACGAAAAAGTATCGTGCACAAATGGTGCACTGTGAGCGGACTCTCCTTGAGAAAATTGGCCAAGGAAGAGGGTGTAAGCGTCGGAGCGGTACGATCTGCGATTCGAAAATATAGAGAACAGTGTACGTTTGAAGATGCGCCGAAGAGTGGTCGGAAATCCGGTCCTGTTAGTCCGGATATCGAGAAATAGATCAGGGATGCCTACAAGCGAAAACCAGCGACTTCCGTTCGGGATGTTGCGAAAAAAAACTAGGGACGTTGTCGAGTAACTTCATGCGTGCCAAAGAAAGACTTGGGCTAAAAACATACCGGAAGCAGAAAAAACCCAAAAGGAACCCAAAACAGGCCGCGTCCGTGAAACCACGGGCCCGCAAACTCTACTATTCGTTATTGTGTAGAAATTCTGGGTGTATAATAATGGACGTTGAAACGTATGTGAAACTAGATTACAAAACGCTTCCCGGACCACAATTCAAAGACAAAAACATCCCCGAAACGGAGAAGGCAATTTTTACCGGAAAATTCGGTAATAAGGTTATGGTTTGGCAGGCAATATGCGAGTGTGGTAAAACATCTAGTCCGTACATCCCAACGGAGACGATGAACACTCAGAAATACGTTAAGGAATGTCTCCAGAAGCGATTATTGCCGATGATCAGGCAGCACGAAGGTCAAGTAGTGTTTTGGCCTGATTTGGCGTCATGTCAATACGCAAAGGACACTTTAGTCAAAATGTATGTTTCGTGCCGAAAGACATGAATCCGCCGAACTTCCCGGAGGCACGGCCAATCGAGACTTTTTGGGCTTTAACCAAAGCAAAGCTTCGAAAATTCATAAAACCAGCGGACGACATCCAAAAATTTAAAAAAAGATTGGCCAAAAGTGGTCAAAATGGTGGGAAGTACCACTGTGCAGAAGCTAATGGGTCATGTTCGGGGAAAGGTTAGGAGTCTTGGCTATGATTAAATATTTTGATTAAACGAGAGTAAAATATCGTATAAAACACCAATACAAATATGATTTGCCAAATAAAATTATTAAAACTAAAAAAAAACATGACTTTTTTGTTATTTTGAAAGTGTGCTTATACTTTCGGGAACAGTCTATACACGCATGAAAACATGCTGAAATCGGTTCTTTGTATCCAAACACAGTTCGGTGAAAACTTGGTTGCAGCAACGTTGAGTTCCCTGAGGTTCTGTTCGGTACACGAAAGTTCAACATAGAATGTAGTTCGGTGGCATCAATAAACAACGACTGCTATATTTTTCGACGTCGTTCCAGCGTGTCCAAGCCTAGTAGTCGGCATCTATCAGGATACAGTGGCAAGTTGTCAAGATCTCGCCACGGTAAGTTTTTCAGAGCCAGGCGAATAAACCGCTTCTGAACTTGTTCGATTCTGAGACACCACTTGACCTGGTAAGGCTGCCATACCACCGACGCGTTTTCCAAAATTGGACGGACAAGTGCACAGTACAACGACTTCCAGCAGTGTAGGTCTGAAAAACCCTTTGCCACCTTGGAAATGAAGCCCAACTGTCGAGTTGCTTTTGATATGATCGCAGAACGGTGTAGTTCGAAAGTCATTTTTGAATCTCGTTTAACACCCAGATCAGTCACACTGGTAACTCTACTAAGAGTAGTGCCATCAATGTAGTAGTCAAACAGAATTGGATTCTCCATACGTGAAACGTGATTACATGATATTTATCCACGCTAAGTATCAGTTTGCTTCTCTGACACCACTCTGAAAATGAACTTTACGATTTTTGCAGAAGTAAGCAATCTTCTTGCGTGCGCAGCACGACTTTGTCCAAAATCAAAGCAGCATCATTGAAAAACAAGATAAACAATAGCAGTCCGAGATTGAAGAGATCAACAAAATAAGCCTGATTAATTGTAAACAATTTCTAGGAATCGAATGGAGTCGAATGTGTCAGTCGTATGCCAATGAATGGCTGTTAAAGATTTAAGTAAAAGTAACAAGATACAGGTTTCACTGCATTTTTAAGCATCAGAAAGGGATTCCATCGTTACCTAGCTTCCTAAGGTGAGAAAACAGCATTTTATTTTTCGACGAACTCAGTAGTACCTGATCATCTTGATATATAGATATATATATATATTTCAGTTGCCAGAGCCAATGTTTTTCAATACATTTTTTATTCAAATTATTTAATTAAATGTGTTTTGAGAGAATGCGGAAAAGTTCTGTTCAATTGCATACTTTTTTGTTCGCTCTACATGCATCAGCACATAAAAAACACCAAAACTTGTTAAGTTTACCTTCATGTTCTTGATATATACATATATTGGTTGCGAGGTCATACCTGAAAGAAAGACGAGAAAAGATTGTATCATTATTCCGCTCGTACAGAAACAAAAAGTGATATTTAATGAGTAAATAAGCAGCGAAAAGCCAAAAACGCCAAACAGCAATCCTATTATATATCCATTTTACAGAACTGTCTACCCTTTTCTTTATTATTTTCTCTTCAGCGCAGTGATACTCTTCAGCCAACATGCTTCCAATGGAGACACCACCGTTAATCTCGACACCCTAATTATTGGCACATAATGCGAACACTTCAGCGACGACGCCTTCACAGCAGTTACTTTTGCTCACAGTTATAATTTTCGCATAACAGAAGCTACAGTGATAGACAGAAGTACATAAACTGAATGACAGTTCGATAAGGTTCAAATTGCTGTCGTAGAACTACTAGAAAGCTGTTTTTTCATTATTCTTATTAGTTATCATAATCAGGATTTTATTTCAGAGAGAGCGTAATGGAATTGTTCTAAACTTAATGACAAATAATTTTTCCGTCGATTTCAAATATTCAATAATAATTCCTTTTTTTATGTAATAGTGGTAGACCTAAATGAGTTATAATTGTTACAATTAAACTTATAAGTGGTCATTGAGCTTGAACATTCAAAGTCAGAACATAAAACAATGTTCTTTCATTCAAGAAAATCAGATTCATATTGAAATTAGTTGGGATCAGATAGATGCTCCAATTTCAAACTGCAGTCCAAAACCGATTGGTGCTCGATTGTAAGGTCTTTGTTTGAAACACTTACGAATATAGACTGTTCCAGAAATGATATGCACACCTAATGTTAACGGTCATTTTGAATTGAATGAAATCGTTTAAATTATTTTGGCTGCGTCCTTTTGTTTACACATTTCTGTACGTCACAGAATCAAAAACAAAAACTTAGTTTCTGGTTGACTTTCAAAATGCGTGGTCTTACTGTGGTTAGTGAATGAATATCGAATCGAACTCCATCAGATTGCTCACATCACGTAACCATTCAAACTGATGTGATGAAATATTCAATATCTAGTACAGATTCTGAGTTATATCAAATCGAAATTTTGAGGTAATGGCTGCCGTCGGGAATGCTTCAGCGTATGCCCTTAATTTCATCCGGTCTTCACAATATTCAAGTTCAATCCCATGCAATAAAGAATCATCCATTGTTTATTTTTTTTTATGAAGGTTTACTGGCGTGACTCTGAGTATAGTAGAAACCTCTACGCCAGGCCTTTGATGATATCGTTGCGTAAATCCTTTCGAATCATTTTGCCAGCCGTACACGAAACATGTCGTCCAAGAAGACGCTGTTGCAAATGACGTGGAAGGAGCCACGTTTGGGAATTTTGAGTCCTTTCGTCTTTGTTTTTCAATTTTCTTTTTGTTAGTCAGTGTTACGTTTGCAAGTTTAATACATCGTTAGTGGGCGTAAAGTGGGCATTTCGTAACTTCTTCAGTCGGCATACTTTCGACAAGCTTTTTGAGGCATTTCGGATCAATATGTTCCCAGGCGAGAGCATGTTAATAGATGTCTAGTTCTTGTGTGTGTGTGTGTGTGTGTGTGTGTGTGTGTGTGTGTGTGTGTGTGTGTGTGTGTGTGTTTTATCATAATAATAAGAAGGAAAAAAAATGAACGATCTCACCGATGTTTTGTTTCTTCTTTCTTCTGTTCGGTTTGTTCCCTTGCCTTTGTGTTGGTTGTTATCTTCAGATTGGTCTGCCTCGACGTATGCTGATTTCTAGGATCTTCAGATAGTTCCAATTTCAATTCGGCCATATCGTCCATTACCGATGCGTACTCTAACACTGCATTTTTCTTCAAAACTTCGTTGCTAGAATAATATAAGCAAACTCGCTTCACCTTAAAAGACCTCGATACAAGTAAGTAGTGTATCGAATATAAGCTATGAACATACATTTGCGTTGTACGCATGTATTTGTGATGGTTTTTTATGCTCTGAACACTGCATGCTGTGCGTTTGACTGTCAGCTTTCTTTTGTTTACTTGTTTGTGCGGTTCAAATTCTGCGTTTTCAAAATGTCGCGTATTGAAAAGGAAGTGAAAATTAAGGTTCTGGACACATGGCTAAGTGACAAGGGTATTACTATGCGAAAATTGGCGAAGCGGTTTGGAATTCATCATGCGAGTGTTAAAACCATCATTAATAAGTTTGGGTAACACTATTCTTTGGATGAGCTACCAGGAAGAGGCAGAAAACCCGGTTCTTCCAACCCGAATCTGGAGCAGATAGTGGTATCTCTAATCATGAAGAACAAATCAATGTCAATACGTGATTTGGCCAAAAAAGCAGGAACGAGTGTCGAAATGATCCAGCGTATCAAGAGGCGAAACCACCTGAAGACCTACAAGAAGCAGAAAATCTCGAAACAAAGTGCAGAACAGAAGAAGCGAGCAGCAACAAGGGCCCGGAAATTGTATTCGCGTCTTTTGCAGCGTCCGGATGCATGCGTTTTGATGGACGATGAGACCTATGTAAAGGAGGACTCAAAAACCCTTCCCGGTCCACAATACTTTACTGCCGTCGTTGGGGAGGATGTGAGCGATGCGGGGTCGATTCAAGTGGAGAAATTCGGTCGAAAGGTACTGGTATGGCAAGCAATATGTTCCTGTGGTTTGAAGTCAACCATTTTTTACACTACCGGAACTATAAATGCGGAAATCTATCGATCTGAGTGTCTCCAGAAGAGATTGTTGCCTTTATATAAGAAGCATAGTACACCTCCACTGTTTTGGCCGGATTTAGCGTCGGCTCACTATGCCAAAACCACTCTCAATTGGCTTGCGGAAAAGGGTATAGATTTCGTTGAGAAAAATATCAATCCACCAAATTGCCCTCAGCTTCGACCCACCGAACGTTACTGGGCAATCGTGAAGAGGGTCTTCAAGAAGACTGGTAAAGCAGCTGGGAACATGCAGGAGTTCAAAAAAATTTGGGCTCAAGCGTCCAAAAAATGCGATGCAACACTTGTCCGGAACTTGATGAAGAGCATTCGATCCAAAGTTCGAAAATTCGTGAAGGAATAACTTAAATTTCATCCGGTCTTCATTATGTTCAAGTTTAACCTCGTACAATAAAGGATCAATTTTTTGTATGAATAAAATATCGGTTTTCAACATAATTTGAAAGAAAGTTTGTGCATAGCTTATTTTCGATACACTCCTTATAGTATCTAGGGTTACCAATCCTGTTTTCATCTCATCACCCTTCGATTCGTGCTACTCGAAAACAAAAGATTGACGCATAACCATCTGATTTCTTACTATTTATTTCTTGTTAATGTTATTTAATTTTATTTGTTGTTGAAACCAAGCAAAAAAGGAATCGCTTGATTCATTAATCAAACCCACATTTCCGATCAGGATGAATAATGGATCATGAGATGAATAATGGAACAGCTCCCCTATGTGGTAATGCCTTCCAAAAGTGTGCTGATTTGAGATAATAAACTATTTCAGCTTTTTAACTGAGTTTATATGATCAAATACAACATTTCAACTACTTCCAAATACTGTACTTAACCATTGATTACCATCTTCAAATAATAATGTACATCGATAAGAACTATTGGAGAAAATTCCGAAGCACTTTTGGGCTGCATTACCACTGATCTGGCAACATTAGTGTTTCTTTCCAAAATGGTAAAGAACCAGACCAGCCCTGGGACCTGGTAGTTGAAGTTAAACTACCTCAAGGTTTTGCCAGTGCCCAGGGAATAAAGAATCATCCATTTGTTTGAAGAAAAAATATGTTTTATATGATTTGAAAGAAAAATATGTGGATACAGTCCTTAATGAAATACAATTGTCCTCAATTGAGGGTCTAAGAAGCTAGAGGGTGCAATTGACAAAAATCTCGTTTCGAGATAACCATATTGAGATTCCAGGTCGTTTTCAAAACCAGTTGTTTTCCTGTTCGCTGTAAACTGGTCAAGGTGGTTAAATGTTCACTAAATTTGCATTCCAAGTTTTACGTTTTAGCAATTTTTTTGGCGTATTTTACTCTTTTTCCATCATATTATTACTCATCCCCTTTTGCTTCTGGACCCGTAAACTGTGATACAAAATAGATAAGTTTTGTAGACATCTGAGAAGCTTACACCCATGTAAAGACTGGACTCGGAAAAAATGAGACACACAAAAATGATCACCAAAAATTCATTTTAAATCGGATACTTCTCAAATTTTCAGGGATTAAATAACTATATATTAGCTATGTTTTGGCATAATTTATTTATTGAATTTCATCCCCCAAGCTGAATGCTCGTACATTTCTCTTAACACTGCTCATAAGATCTTGGGCGAGACTTTGTCCATCTTCCTTACACAATTTCTCCCAGTTTTTCTTCAAAGCTTCATCGGTTTTGAATGTTTTCCGCTTTTCTTCAACTTCTTCTTCATTATCGCCCAAAACTTTTCGATCGGACGAAGTTCTGGTGTATTTGGCGGGTTCGCCTCCTTCGGGACGACATTAACGCCCTTCGCTTCGTACCAATCCACTACAGGCTTCGGGTAATGGCACGAAGCGAGATCCGGCCAGAACAGCGTGGGACCACGGTGAGAGCGGAGGAAGGGCAGCAAGCGGTTCTGCAAGCATTCCTCTCGATAAATCTGCCCGTTTATGGTGCCGGTTGTAACGAACCGTCCGCACTCGCAGATCGCCTGCCACAACAGGTACTTCTTCGCGAATTTGTCCATCTTTCTTTTCCGGAACTTTTCCGGAACCTCCATGCGGGACGTACCGACAAAAAACTCGAGGCCGGGGATTTGTTTGGTGTCCGCCTTGATATATGTCTCGTCGTCCACCGTGTTTTGCTTGTCAGTCCGGTTTGGCGCCTTCCTGACCTTAAAAACACGTAGCCCAGCCCGCTTCATGGTCTGCTGGACGAACCACTTCGACGAATTGACCTTTTTGGCCACGTCTCGGGTGGAAAGGTTCGGGTTATTCTCCAAGTACTGCCTTATCTTCCGCGCATTCTCTGGGTATCCGGTTTTCGGTCTCGGCCGCTTCCAGCGCGCCGTTCGATGGTCTTCGTTTCCTGGAACATCTTCACAACGCGGGACACGGTGGAATGGTGGATTCCAAGCCTTTTGCCGATCCATCTGTGCGACTGACCAGGATTATCGATCAGATTTGCTGGCGTAGCTCTTCTTGTTTCGAATTGAAAACTACTTGACAGATCGCGATAAAATTTGCACACATAAACATAACACTCTAAACTAGTATTACTCAAAATTTCATTAATTTTTACCCACGCGTTAAAAAGTTAAATCCAAAACAAAGTGTCGCATTTTTTCCGAGTCCAATCTTTATAATGATATACTTGCGTCCAGTACTGTATAAGCACAAACTTCTGCACTGAGGGAAAAAGAGAAACGATGAATGAAACACCATCATCCACGGAAGCATCTGAGATTGAGATGTTCTTCTTCGTGTATTTGTTTTTCAGCTAAAAATCTCCATGATTTTTTTTGGTCGTCGACATCGTTCCACCGCGAAGGGAAAGAAGAATAAAAAAGGTGAAAAACAAATTCACGATTAAGCTGAGTTCCCATCAGACCATACAGTGTCCGCGACGTACCTTTTTTGCATTGGAATGATAGAGTTACCCAGCCTACTCGACTGTTTCACACCAACGCAATAAAGGCACGTCCCGGACACTGCACGGTCTAAAGGGAATTTTGCTTTACTTATCAAAGAATCTCATCACATCCAGGGGCCGATCTCCGACAGAAGTGCACCACCCCCTTCAGCACACTCGACTAACCCACTCGTTATAGACGCACCAACCCGGCTTGACTTATCATTGCGCTTCTTTTTCTTCATTTCTGTCGCTCTTTTGCGCTTTTATCGATTCATGTACTCACTCTTCCTGGGGTCCAGTCCACTTCCGCTCATCCGCTCCGTTTTCATGTCGTTGTCTCGCTCTTGTTTTTCTCTCGTTGTACTGAGATTTGATTGGATTTTCCTTCGCCGAATTATTTTCCATTGTTACCGCCGTTCTTGAACCTTGCTGGCTGACGGGTTGACACGGGTCAAGTGGCTGCCACCGCAGTCCGTCAGAGGTAGGAGAGAATTGCATATTCAATTTCTTCTGTCGGAAAGGTTTGTTGGTTGCGTAACTTTTAACATGAAGATCATCACTCGGTCGAGGTCCGATCTAAACCCATTTTCAGGATAGTGAATCAGGGTTGAATCATCCGGACTCCAGTCAAAACAAATTTAAACAAACATTCCATAGATTTCCACTCCACAAGAGAACTTTCAAGAGCGGTTGAAACACCGTCTCCCATGGTCAACAAGAGCAAAGGTAACAAACCGAAAATTGAACCAACTAACGAAAACAAAATCGAAGGCTTATGTGCAATTTCGCAACCGCGCCGTCGGGCAGTCAGCCGGAGCAACGATTGGCGTTTTGAGCATCGGATAGCGCAAGAAGTGAGTGGGCATTATTGCCACCTTCGGATTATTTATTCACCAACTCTTTGAAGGAAACAACGCAGGGAGCTCAATATTCATTCAACCGAAACTTCCCGGGTAAATTTAATTAGTTCTAGGCACACCGGCGGCGGGCGGTTCAGGAAAATGGCGCGCAAGCATTCGATTCTTCCTTCTTCGGTTGAATTGCCATGGGATCCAGTTCACATGGATGTTTCCTAATCCGGATGGCTACAGAAAGTACAATCACCTTTAGTGGTCGGTGCTATCGGCTTTGGTTGGCGGTTGGTCACTATCGTCTGGAAGAAATGAGCGTGGGTTTGAAGGTCATCAACGATCGGCGCTGTAAAGTTGTGACGAGGTTTCTGAATCATGTGATCGTAGGCGATTGTTGACATTGGGGTAGGCGGGTTGTAGAACTATCGATAGGATTGACGATCATTTTTTATGTTGATAAATTTATAAATTTTTATAAACAGTTTCATGGGAATTATGGGAACTAGTATGGGAAAATCTAACTTGGAAAAATGACACATGGAGTAGTCATGTATATTGTATATTCTTAAAGATTTTTTTTTAAATTTCAAATCAAATACTCGATCGAAGAAAATAGATATATTTTCTTTTCAGCCATAACGATCTGCTGCTACAGTTTTTTTCTATTGTTGTTGTTCATTCTCAACATTGCCACAGGTTCTTCTTCTAGCCATTAAAGGTTGTACGGAATCAAATTGCACCACTTTTAAATGGCTGTAACTATTTACCCGTTGGGTATTTTCTATTGTAATTTTGGGTGGAATTAGTTCAATGTGTATTTGTTTACGCTGTGTAAGTTTCACTAGCAGATCAACCTTGGTGAAAACACTAAACCGTTCTGAGAGAGAACTTTATGAAAAACACCATGTGGTATAATTTACACTTGTTTGGTAAAAAGGAGGTGTGCTTTCCACCATTCCATCGTGTCCCGCGTTGTGAAGATGATCCAGGAGACGAAGACCATCGAGCGGCGCGCTGGAACCGGCCGAAAACCGAAAACGGAATACCCAGAGAAGGCGCGGAAGATAAGGCAGTACTTTAAGAATAACCCGAACCTTTCCACCCGAGTCGTGGCCAAAAAGGTCAATTCGTTGAAGTGGTTCGTCCAGCAGACCATGAAGCGGGCTGGGCTACGTGTTTTTAAGGTCAGGAAGGCGCCAAACCGGACTGACAAGCAAAACACGGTGGCCAAATTGTGTGCGCGGAAGCTGTACCGTGAGTGGCTGGTCAAGCCAGGCTGTCTCGCCATGGACGACGAGACATATATCAAGGCGGACACCAAACAAATCCCCGGCCTCGAGTTTTTTGTCGGTACGTCCCGCATGGAGGTTCCGGAAAAGTTCCGGAAGAGAAAGATGGACAAATTCGCGAAGAAGTACCTGTTGTGGCAGGCGATCTGCGAGTGCGGACGGTACAGCAAGCCGTTCGTTACAATCGGCACCATAAACGGGCAGATTTATCGAGAGGAATGCTTGCAGAACCGCTTGCTGCCCTTCCTCCGCTCTCACCGTGGTCCCACGCTGTCCTGGCCGGATCTCGCTTCGTGCCATTACCCGAAGCCTGTAATGGATTGGTACGAAGCGAAGGGCGTTAATGTGGTCACGAAAGAGGCGAACCCGCCAAATACACCAGAACTTCGTCCGTATCGAAAAATTTTGGGCGATAATGAAGAAGAAGTTCAAGAAAAGCGGAGAAACATTCAAAACCAATGAAGCTTTGAAGAAAAACTGGGAGAAATTGTGTAAGGAAGATGGACAAAGCCTCGCCCAAGATCTCAAGAGCAGTGTTAAGAGAAATGTACGAGCATTCAGCTTGGGGGAAGAAATTCAATAAATAAATTATGCCAGAACTTAGCTAATATATTGTTATTTAATTCCTGAAAATTTGAGAAGTATCCGATATAAAATGAATTTTTGGTGATCATTTTTGTGTGTCTCATTTTTTCCGAGTCCAGTCTTCATACACTGTAAACAAATAAGTAAAAAAATATGCAAATTTTTAAATTTATATGTTTTGAGGTTATCAAGTTCATTATAACATAGGCCCTTCTAGAACGTTAATCGTACTTTATAATGAAAATATTATACCAAAAAATGATGTTTTGGATGAAACAGATTCATCGAAATCAGAAATGGTCGACCAGGATGGATTCTTGCTCCCCGTGGAAAAAGATGGCTATGTAAAAATTGGTCTTCTAATTAGCACTGGTTCCACATGTAAAATGTCTTGATTTGATGGTATGAAAACCGACTGAGTGGGCTTATTATCAAGACGCCACTGTATTTACAGGGTGTCTGCAAATTATCCGTACAGACTTTGTCGGCATGCCTCAACACATCCAAGCGGACTAAACTAAGCATACCTACACGGTTTAACATCTTGACCCATTGTCTTTATACGCAGTAAGTCTGGTACAGTTGTGATTTGTATTTCATTCAAAATGAAGCCGAATGAGTTGCGCGCAGGTGTAATTGAACTTTTTCGAAAAGGAAAAACTGTTTCAGTGATTGCAAAGACCCTGCATATGGCAAAATCTACAGTGAGAGACGCAATAAAACGATACCAACAGCTTGGAACGCTAGATGACCGCGTAGGGAGAGGAAAAAAGCGCACCGTTCGGACTCCACAAATACGCGAGATTATCCGGCGACGAATCAAGCGAAATTCTTCGATTTTCATCCGAAAGTTGGCGAAATCACTGAAAATTTCAAAATCTTCCGTTGGAGCCATAGTTTACGACGATTTGCAGCTTCAGTCATATAAACTGTGCAAGAATTATTACTTGAATGACATCATGAAAGCAAACCGGTTGAGAAAAGCTAAAGCTCTCCTGAACCGCTTATGAAAAAGTTTTCCCAATCGAGCAGCATCACAACCCCCAAAATGATCGGCAGTTGCTTCCTGCTGCTTCCAAAAATCGTGGAAGTATTTCAAGGAGTCATCATCCCGCTTCTGTCATGGTTTGGGCTGGAATAACTGATTCCGGTAAAACCCCTTTGATCTTCACCGACAAGGGGGTGAAAGTGAATCAAGCGGTATATCAGAAACTACTTACTGACACAGTGGCTTCTTGGGCATCGCATAGAGATGGGCGAACGCTCACGAGCCGCTTATTAGAACCGGCTCTTCAAAAAGAGTGAGCGAGCCACAGCTCTAAGAAATTGAACCACGGCTCTCAAATGAACGTGGCGTTCAAGATTGAGCGGCAGCTCACTACGAACGGTTTTGAACCATGAACGGCTCAAGCCACTGGCCCAGTCACATTTCTGAGCTTTTCCTGTTGTTCGTTCATTTTGCTCTTTTTCTCACCTGGTTATTAAGCTTTTTGACGTTTAATCACCTCACCCTTTCTGGCACATGCAGATGGTTTGAATGATGAATGCTCGGGTACTTTTTCAAACAGACGTATGTCATTTTGTAAACAAAGAGGGGAAGTAAGATTCAAACGTAAATTTCTCGAAACCCTTAGCACTTTCATGCAAACTTGGGCCACCAACACAAGGAATAACATTGCTTTACATGATTGTGATGCTACTTTATGTGAGGGTACTGAGAATTTCGAGAAATTTACTTTTGAATCTAACTTCCCCTCTTTGTTTACAAAATGACATACGTCTGTTTGAAAAAGTTTCCTAGAATGATGGTTTGTTTTCCTCCAAAAGATTTTCCTTCTTACTTGCACTCCTTTGATCTAAATGGCGTTTGGTGGGGGGGGTTTAAGGGTCACAAAGCAAAAAGGGCTTTTTTTTTTTTTTTGTTCCGCTCCGCTGAATAAATAAACATTGTGGGGGGGGGGAATCTCTTTTTTTTAAACCCCCACAGTTAAGGTTGGGGCACCCCCCACCACAAAATTTGTTTGTTGTCGTTCCAACCGAGAAATAAATTATTCAGTGCGTTTTGGCAGTTCTTTTGGAACAGCTTTGGACAGTCGGCCAAACTTTTACTTGGGAGCTTAATCAATGCCAATGCTGCTGGTTGTATTAAATCACGTTTCGTTTGTTTCTAGGCTTCTTTTCTCTAGCATATTGGGATGAATGGGTTAATTGATTTCCCAGTATCTCTCGCTTGCACTTATTGTACCCAATTGGTGCAATTTTGTGCGACAAACTCGAAATAAACCCTAGGAGCGTCGCACTTTAAGGTCATACCATGTAATAAGATGAAAACTCGAATATAACTACAATGGTGATAGAATCAAGTGCACAGGATAAAACTGGCTTCATCTGTGTTGGTATTCGGATACTCCCAAGGAAGTGTAAGAAGGGTTAGAGCTCACCGTAGGTGGATCAATTTTTTTTAAGTGCCATTAAGCCGCTCAAATGAGCCGGTTCATTCAAATGAACACATGGCTCTGAGGCGCTCATTCAAATGAACTGGAACATAAAAGACTATTAGTCTTTGCGAACGCATTTTGCCAAGCTTTTTAACGAAAGATGGATGGCCTTCTAACTGACCGGGTCTGAATCCGATGAACTATTCGGTATGGTCCATCTTGGAGTCAAGATCCTGCAGTACACCACATAAATCACTAGAACATCTAAAATCGTCTCTTTTAAAGTTTTGGGAACAAATATCTTTCGAAGAACTCGCGGCCATCGTGGAAGACTGCCCGAAACGTTAGAAGGCGTGCATCTCAGCACGACGCGGCCATTTTGAAATGAACAATTTGCAAACGATTGCTATAACAAACAATACATATTGATTTTTTAATCCAATAATAAAAGATAGTTTTAACATCATTTTGTTGCACGGATAATATCATACACCATGTATGAATACTGTTGGCTACTTAAAGAATAAGTGTGACTGTGCATTTGAACTACAGGCTGCTGAACACGACAAAATTCTAAGGTTTAGAAGACTCTTCAAAGCAACGTCATGCTGGAGCTAGCTTCGAGGTAATTCGATGCCCGGTCCACGCAAGGATTGTTTTGAGTTGGATAGGTTATGATTATACTTGCCATTTAAAGATGGTACTGGCATCGCAAATTCTAAGTTAATAACGAATGCACAACACCTGACCTTTGCGAACCACGTTTTGAAATCCAACATCACCTACAAAGCGTCACAAATAAAACACCTAGTCTCAGCATTTCCTTCCGGACTATAGCCATTGAAATGTTCCAAATAAGTCTCAAAGTGGTACGCAAGCTCCTTTTAAATGAACTTGAATGAACTTCGGTTATGGCATCATAGAAAGGAACTTCATGCAGTCTGGCAAAATAAATGCCACTTTGCTGGAAACTTGTCATTACAGCGGTGAATAATTTTGGAGCTTAGGGGCAGACGGTGAATTCTTTCTGGAAGCCCTCCATTTGTACAACAAACTGTGTGGGCATCCCGTTTCGAGAACAGACAGCGGGATGGACCGGTTTGAAATGAATACGCATGGGGACCTTGGAGTGGAGTCGAGCCGTTTCATTGGACCTCAGCCGTAGGTGTTGGATTTCGTTCTATCCGCTACCTACTCTAGAGCGGTAGAAAGTTTCAAGAAAGATTTCTCACAAACAGAGCTAGAAAATTTCAGCTCGTTCGGTGGAAAACGTCGCACGGCAATAAGCGAACCTCTGTAACTTGTGCACTCCAGCAGCACACAGGTTATAAAAGGAAGCTGAAGTTGCTTACAAAAGATATACCTTCATTGTCTTGTTCGAAAGGTTATTTCATTTTCCGGCTAATTTTCCACCTACGGTCCGAAGCCTTTGTTTCATCTCTGAAGCTCAATTATTGCAACATTCCACTTTCATGAACAATGTTATGATGTTGCAGCATCGTCCGTCGTACTTCCATTTGCGTACTGCCCACGTGTCTAAAAGTAGGTGGGCGTCTTCAGCGCCAAAAAAAAAAAAAAGAAGAACGGGCATGGGACAGGTACATGCGAACTTTCGTTCTGGTGTTTCATTGGAGAAGGTTTTTACGTCGTTTCGTTTTACGATCATAATCTTTCATGATGATTCAACTGGCAGCAGAAGTGCCCATCGATTCGCGATGAGTCGATTTGGTGGTTGGGCCGGAAGCGGAAATCACTTTTTTCGCAATTTTTGTGTTAACCCTTTGCTGCTGATTTGTGTCGAATCAATCGCTGATCGGGGATGTGGGTAGTATTCATGCATAAGAAGATCAGGTTATATTTGTTCCAGAGTTCAGTTGACATTAACAGCTTCCTGTCCGCTTTTCAGAACCTTGATAATTTTCTTGACTGATGAAATAGGGCACAATTTGCTTCGACTAACAGCCTCGACTTCGACCAAACGGAGAACAATCGTAGGGGCTATTCCATGTTCGCTTTTGTCCACCGACGATCATTTCATCATTGCTGGCCTTTCCATGGTTGTTTATCACCGTATTTCTTTTCCTCGCGGGAATCCGCATGAACGGTCGCTGACTCCGGTGCGCAAGCCGCTAACCCCCCACAAACCAAACCGAACGTACATCCATACATACATGTACTGCAGAGACGACCGGAATCGGAAGATTAGCCATAACTGTATATCTCTCTCTCGGACGGTGTTGATGGTTTTTGTTTTGCTTCATTGTATGGTTTCATGGTATTTCATCACTCTTCACACAGTAGGAGAGAGTGATATCTATCAACCTGCTTTTGCCGAGTGTGAATTTTGCACTTTTTACGGCTATCCAGCCTGTGGGGTTGCCAAATTTAATTCTGTTTTAATCGGTTAATTTTTTTTAAATTTCCGATTAAATTTAGTTTGATAAATATCGGTCATTCGATAGTCAAAACCTTAGATTTACTTCGACACAGATTTTGTTGCTTATGTTTTTGTTTGGATAAAAACCGACGCCATAGGGAAAACAAAATTTGTAGCAACGCTTAATAGACGCTTTGATTTAGACCAACATTAAGGATACTGTTGGTAACACTCACCATGTTGAATGGTGATTTGTGAAGACGACTTTTAATAGCGCTTGAATGCCGATTCGGACAGATTTATACCAAAATTAAGGGTGCTGTTGGTAACACTTACCATGTGGAATGGTGATTTTTCATTGTGAAGACGACTTTTAATAGCGCTTGAATGCCGATTCGGACAGATTTATACCAAAACTAAGGGTGTTGTTGGGCCTAATAAAAAATGTGATAGTGAATGTTCAAAGATAAAACAAGGTAGTTTTTCAACAATTAAAATCCGACTTGAAACGATCAATACCAACGGTAAGGATGCTGTTGGGCCCCTCCATGAAGTGTGTGGGTGTTTTTTTTATATAGGTAAAATTAAAGAGAAACATCGGAAAATCGCTTGAAAGACTTCTTGGACCGATTTATACCACCAGTAGGGATTCTGTTGAGGCCACTCTCAAAATGTGATAGAGGCTTTTGAAAAGAGCGACTAGGTTATTTTCAATGTTCGTGGGCTGATTTGGACCGATTTATCCCAATTGCTGCTGGGGCCACTCACAAAGTTTGAAGGACGATATTCGTTGGGAAGACAAGATACTTTAGTAATGCAGAAGAGCCTATTCAGACCGATTTATACTAACAGTCAAGATGCTGTTTAGGCTACCCTCAAAGTGTGATGAAAATAATTAAGGCGTTGGAAATACGAACGACGATGGGAAAAAGAAACACATGCGATGCGGAGCTCTGCTAGTTTGTTCGAAGGCTACTTGGTGTAGGTATTGTTTATTTGTCGCTCCGATGTTGTTACGCCCTGCTTAAAACTAGTGATCACTTTGCATAAAGTTACAATAATTGTTTTTTATTCCAAAGTTTTTTTCTCTGTTTTCACCCAATTAGTAGTAAAATGAAGATCTTCGGTGCCATAAATTGCTGCTATTCTTGGAAGCTGCTCAACGAGTACGATCTAGACTTTTTCATATTTAAATCACATACTCGAACTTTGTTCGGTGTAAGCATCCTTCGCAGTCCTAAGTCGAGACGATAGGCAGTCCCAATGCGCCTTCGTATCTCTCTGTTGGTGTAATCGGTGCTCGCCAATCAGCCCACATACACGAGTTCGTCGACCGCCTTGATTTCATCACCGTCGATCTGAGCTCGTGGTGGGACCTCTTCCCCTCATGTAGATTCTCGTGAGCCTCTTCCTCTCATGTATTTTCATCGTCATCGGCGAAGCCAAAGAGTTGGACGGCCTTCCTGAAGATCGTACCAATCGTGTCTAGCCCCGCTTTTCGAATCACAGCCTCCAGTGCCATGTTAAATAGCAAACACGACAATCCATCACCTTGCCGTGACCCTCTGCTAAAGCTTGATTCAAAGTAAATCTGGTGGTTGGAACAAAACAACGTTTGACAGGCATTTGTTGATGTTTCATTGACGAAGAAATTGGTGAAAAGTTTTTCTCGATTGATCGACGCATCTCGAAATTACGGATCATGGAACTTGAGAAAAGAAAATTAATTGTGCACAAACTTCTAGAGAATCCTTCGTGGTCTGCCTCAAAAATAGCAAAGTGTTAAAATTCCCAAAGTCAACGGTATGTCTTGTAATCAAACGGTACAAGGATACTCTGAGTGTGGATAGAGCACAGCGCATCTATCATAAAAGTGGCACTAGGGATAAAGAGCTGAGGTGAAAGGTGTTGAGGTTCGTGAAAGGCAACCCAGGTGTCTCCATACGTGAATTGGCAAAGAAATACGATTCTAACTTTTCCATCGTTCGTAACATCCTTTCAAGAGAAGGATATAAGTCTTTTTGTGCCAGTAAACATCCGAATCGCTCCCTGAATACAAACCCTTTTGTTTGACGTTTTGATCAACCGTGTGTGTTGTGTAATTCTTGAGTTATGATCACTTGAATGCGTCCTAATTTACTTTGAATCGGGCTTTATATTCAAAGGGACTCGAGAGTGTTCCTGAGACTCGGACGACACATATCACTGGATCCATAGTTGCTTTGACCAACTGCACCAGTTTTTCTAAAAATCCATATCTTTCTATTCCCATCATACCCAGTCTAGTTATTCTTCAGCACAAGCTGGTCGCGTGGGTCTGTTCCAGAATTGTAGCAGTGAGTGGTGTCTACAATACTGTAGATCACTTTGCTAGAGTTTTCCTTCGATATGTGGTGTATCAGAACGAGCCTGATAGCGCAATGGCGAGTCACTTCCAGAACAAAGACTGATCATTCGTTATTTTTCAATAGTTTATATTGTTTTTTTTTTTTTTTTTTTTTTTTGTGATTTACAATTAAACTCTACGTTGCGTTTCTTCATTAGTTAAGGCGAGAAAGAAATGAGCGTCCGGGACTGTGTTGACAATAATCATTTGACTACTCAACATATTTGGATTTCCCCTGCTTGGTACGAGGTGCAGCGTCTATGAACATCAGTGTCGGGTAAAAATATGAGAATAAGCAAAACACCGTTGGGTTGTTTACATAGCAGCGAACGTACCTTAACTGCGTACCTGACCATCCTCACACTATAGCTTTGCATGTTGGGAGAATCGATGTATTAATTTATTATTGCTTTTAAGGTATTGGATGACATGCGTATAGCATAATCTGCCATAGCTGGCCTTGATCGATGGTGTCGTAGCCAGATTTGAAAGCGATGAAAACATCATGGGCACGTTATATTCGGGACTCTTTTGCAGCAGTTGCTGATTCGCGAAAATCTGGTCTGAAGTTGCGCGGGTACCTATGTATATCGCCTGATACTGCCCCATGAACTTCTTTGTAAGTGGCGACAGACGGTGGCATAGAATTTGGGAGAGCAACTTATAGGCGGCACTCAGTATCGTGATTACACGATAGTTGCAGCAGTTCAGCTTGTCACCTTTTTTTTTTTACAAAAAAAACACCCTCCATAAAATCCTCCAGTAAATACTCTTCCTCCCAAATCTTGGTTATTACCCAAAGCAGTATCCTAGCCAGCCTTAATCTGATTGTGGTGTATCGATTGTGGTATATATCGCATGCCTCAATTTACAGTTTAATTTCATTAAATGACAACATAAAAAATGTAAACATTGGAAATAGGGAGGGACCATCAGGGCCCCCAATAGAAGTGAATAGGGAGGATGGGAAAGCCCTGTGCTAACTGTTCGACACTCGTTAAAATTTTCCTAGTTTGAACAATAATTTAATTTATTCTGTCAAACAATTTATTAATGGTAGTAATGGCAGAATTGAAAATATCACTAGAAAAATCAAAATGCTCATAACTAAATTGAAACTCTACTAGAAGTGCAGTGAAAAATTTAGCAATTTTCATTTAGCAAAAAAAAACTTAGTTCATAAAAAAAACATTGCAAACTTTCCACAAATAGATGTAAAGTTAACTAAAAATTAAGCTAAAATAAACTTAAGCAAGAAAATTAAAATGCAATAACCCAGTGCACCGCCTAAGCCAATGATTCACCACCATGTATTATAGAGACTGACTTGGAAGTTGATCAACAGCAGCTGCTCTGTTGTTTTCAACCCACCAATATCTTCCTCGATTTCCTGGAACGTGGGGGTGGGGAACCGGGAATCTTCGGCATGTTCGACAAAAAACTGCTTCCACTTTCCGATTCGATGAGGACATTATCTTAGAAATTTCGGGACATCCCAACAAACATCGGTGTTGAATTAGAGCTTGTTCAAACAAATTTGGAGAAGCTATTCAGCTATTCTAGAAGAAACAGCTGAATAGGTTCTCCAAATTTGCTTGAACAAGCTCTAATTCAACACCGATGTTTGTTGGGATGTCGGTTTGTGGCACGTAACCTTTGCGCGAGCTGTTCAACTTCTCACAAAATTTCCCTGGGTCGTCTTCGCTTCCCAATGAATTTTGCTAGTTCCGTTGCATTCGACATCAAACCAGTCATTTTTATGATCCGAAGCAGATGTACGCTAAGGAAGTGCTACCTATGCCGGCCAAATATCTGTCTAGCCATCTTTAAGAATGGCTGCGCCAAGCTGCTCTTACGTTGGCAACGTGTGTCCGATTCCAACGTGTGTTGTTTGTTTTCAGCGCAAAGATACTGCAACAAGGTTGTTGTCCGAGTCTACATCCGCACTGCGATAAGTGCGAACGTTGATAATATCAGAGGAAAATTTACCGTCGTTTAGAACGTGATTGACATGGCTTTCTGTTTGTTAATCAGGTGATCTTAAAGCTGCTTTGTGGATGTCTTTGCAGGGAAATAACCTTGAACTGCTAAACCGCAGATGGCAGCAAACTTCGCACATTGTTGGTCGTTGTCGTTCGATGCGGCAAGTAGATTCGGCCCGATCAACATTGCATCGTGTCCTACCCTGGCGTTCATGTCACCGATGACGATTTTAACATCCCGTTGAAGCACAACTGCTAGTCTATAGAACGCTTCGTTTTCGTCATGGGGTTTTCCTTTTTGTGGGCCTTGTTTATTCATTTATTTATTTTCATGGCACAACGTCATTATAACATTACCTGATACACAACATCCCTCCAACGCGGTTCAAGGCTGCTCCCTTCGAATCCCGTGGACACATTGTACTCTCTAGATCTTGCTCCACCTGGTCTAACCACCTTGTTGGTTGGGCCGTTAGTTGTTTTGGGCCACCGGCCCTCAAAACTTTGGGGGGGGGGTGGCCCGGTTCTCCGTGTGCTGGGGGGGTAACCAGTTGTTAGGGGGGTGGGCGGGGGGGGGCTCGGGCCGCGTCCGGCCCCCAGGGCTGGTAGCGGATTTATGGATAAATAATAGTGACTTTAGTGACTAAAATAATAAAAATAGTGACCAAATAGTGACCAAATAGTGACTAAAAAATTATCAAATTATAGTATTTTTTTTTAATCTTTTATACATTTGTTGTAGAAGAACAGTAAAAATAAACTAAGTGATCACTAAGTTAAACCCGTCGGTTCGTTTTCGAAAACCATTTTCACAGGGCTGTCGTCCGACATCCTTACGACATGCCCAGACCATCGTAATCGACCGATTTTTGCGATGTGTACGATGGGAGGTTCTCCCAACAACTGGTTTAATTCGTGGTTCATTCGCCTCCTCCACGTTCCGTCTCCTATCTGCACTCCACCGTAGATCGTACGCAGCACCTTCCGTTCAAAGACATCAAGGGCGTTGGTCTTCCACTAGCAATGTCCATGGCCGTAGAGAACACCGGTCTAACTAATGTCTTGTAGATGGTCAACTTTGTAGTTCGGCGAACTTTGTAAGCGTCCTTCGGAGTCCAAAGTAGGCACGATTGTCAGCCATAATGTGCCTTTGTATTTCTCTGCTGGTGTCGTTATCGGCGGTCACCAATGAGCCCAAATACACGAATTCGTCTACTACCTCGATTTCATCACCGTCGATCTGAACTCGTGGTAGGAGGCTAACATAGTCTTCTCGTGAGCCTCTTCCTTTCACGTATTTTGTTTTCAACGCATTAGTCACATCCTACCCAATCCTATCAGCTTCAGCCTTAAGTTTGATGTACGTTTCCGCCATCGTCTCAAAGTTACGTGCTACGATATCAACGTCGTCTTCGTCAGCTCTTCGAATCACACCCTTCAATGTAATGTTAAACAACAAACACGACAATCCATCACCTTGTCGTAATCCTCTCTGAGATTCGAAGGGCCTCGAGAGTGTCCCTGATACTCGGACAACACACATCACTCGATCCATCGTTGCTTTGATCAACCGCGTCAGTTTTTCCGGGTTTTCCTGTGCTAGAATTACTTCTGACATATCATGCTTCTCAATTCATTGTTTGAGCAGTTGCCATGTGAAGCTGTTTTCACTACCTTAATCACCTGAGGGTATTTAGGCTCACAGCCGCTTTCTTAGTAAAAAAAAACTGGTTCCAATACTCTTCAATTCTGTACTCGGTTCTCGAGGTCAGCACTTCGCATTTTAACAAGTTCCATTCGTTGACCTGAATCGGAAGTAACTTGGCGATTTTCACAACATACTTGGAGCTTTCACTGGATGCAACGGCTGGTGGGTTGAGGCATTGGCAATATTTTATTAACGAATTCTGCAAACCAGACTTTTGACGTAGGGCTACGTCTTTGTTTTCTATACTGCTATAATCAAATTGCGACCGTCACGAAAAGTGGTCAGGTTTTGAGCATTAATATCTCAGTCATTTTTCAAAAGATTATCAAAATTTTTACACCAATCGATCGGAAGTATTTCTACGCATCAATTTCAATACAAAACATTGTTGATTTCGGGCCACATACTATTGAAAAATTCATAAATGTTAAGCCTTGCTCTAAAAAGTATATTAACTCCTTCAGGCCGAAGGGGTCATATATGACCCCAAAAGGATAATGGCTGTATAAAATCACACAGACTGAATAATAGTGTACACTGTCTTCTGCAAATTTGTTTTCCATCAATTCTTCTATCTAGAAAAACATATGAGTTTAAGGCCTAATTGACGACCTAGAACATCCTGAACATGAAGAAGTTCAGAAAGAAATACTAAATGCCTTATTAATAGTGTAAAGCGTTGTTTTAGACTATTGTACACATGCATTTAATGCGTTTAATATTTTTGTATCTTTCGGAGATGTCCTTGGATGACCAATGTACTTGAGTTCAGAAATTCAAATCTACAGTTGTAACAGTAGCTTTTAGGGCTTTGTAAGGTTACGACATGTATTCAAACATATTGAATAAACCTTTTTGAAGGTCAACAATCATTATTTGATAACTTTGTGATGTTCTTAGTCATCAAACCTGTCCTTGAGCTCAGAACATAAGATCTACAATTGTAACAGTAGCTGTTTGGAGTGTGTAAAGGGACAATATATATTTGACAATATCGATTGAATAGTGTGAAAATTGTAAAAATAATAATGTAATATGGGACCACGTGCATTCGCATTCAAGCAAGTTTTCGAATTTCAAATTCGAATTGTGACCGAAAAGCGCTCCGTATTTGACAAGTTCAATTGAGGTAGAGGCAGCGTTCGCCAGGGCATCTAGTTTTCTCGACTTTTATATAGTCTTGCCAGATCGCTTAATTTGGTTGACTATTATACAAGGGATTTAAAAAAAATTACAATCGGCGATGCGAAAATAGTGACTTTAGTGACCGTTTTCCGAAAAATAGTGACTTTAGTGACTTTTGGATGCAAATAGTGACTTTTTAGTGACTAGACTCAAAATAGTGACCAAGTCACTAAAAAGTGACCCGCTACCAGCCCCATGAAGCTAGTCACATACCACCAGAGGGTCTTAAGCAATTGATTGATACATTAGCAGCGGCAGTTGACGTCACCATAAACAGAAATAAACTAAAATACCATCTCCAGGGAATTGCAGATGAAGTGCGCAAGGCATTGGCGAAGGAAATGCGATTCAAGCTAATATCGCTGAAAATTTTCCATTTCATTCCTCCCTTCATATGTTGCAATCCGTTTGCTGCACCGGCTATTGGTTGCCCTAACGATGTTGAATTGACCCTGCAAACCGGGAACCGTTAACGTTTGATTTAAAAAGCTACATGTAATTAAATCACAACATTGACTAACCTCCGTTTTAAAATCTTTGACCTTGTCACTGATTCGGTGTCTTCATTTACTGTGACGATTCTTCCTTTTCCTTTGAAATGATCTTTGGAGATGCACTCTAAGTCACAGCTGATGGCAGTGAATATCAATACTGCAAACTGATCTTCAATATCAAAATCGTTTCCACCCGAATGAAAACGAATATTGACTTTGACAGAAGTGAATTTCCAAATGAACTCGACCGAGCGAATAAACCAAAACAAAGGGTGATTTGAAAATAGATCGTTGCACTAGTCACCAGAAAGTTGTCACATCAAGAATCAGGTTCATTTGTATAGTAGTAATACGATGTCATGTTGTCTTCAATTTCATCCAATTTGAACCTCAACGAAGCGATTTTTAACAGCACTGATTGTAGGAGCTAAGTAGGAATCGCCGAGCTTTAGGTACTGTACGGAGACTCGGCTGCTCGAATACCAATACTTCGACAGAGACAAAGCCCAAACTGCTCGAATGCACAAAGGTGTCCGAAGGCGCGAAAATACAGACGATCGCATCGGCCTTCGTGTGATTGTTAAAAATATCGCCAAAAATGAAGCTGCTAACTGTGAAGCGAATTTTAAAAGTTTTGATAATCTGGTTAAAATCCTGCATAATCCTTTGTAATTAAAATAGTATTTTGAGATTTTTCCAGATCTTCAGTTTGTCCCATTTGATTAAGATTGCATAGAAAACCGAAATCACGATCTGTGAAGGAAAATAACACCCTGATTCTCCATGCTCAGCTGCGGATCCTTACTTCAAACGCAACTTTCAAACTGAACCTGCGTTTTAATGAGCAGTAATGTTTAACCAGGTTTCTAAAGAGCGCCCACTCGAAAAACTCTGTCCGTAATTTGCGGAGGAATGAAATTCCGTCGCCCCGTCCGATCGTTTTGATCCATTACCATCGTCATCGCCTTCATCATTGTCGACGCGCTTGCAAGAGTGCAGTAATTTTTATTTTAATATATTTATAAATCATTATAAGCGAGCTGATTAATAAATCACCCAGTTAATCGTTCACTACGCCCGCTTTGGAGAGTGAACTCTCGGAAACGAAACAATGTCGAGCCGAGTGTGGCGTGGCAGAGTAACTTAGTCGCCCCTCTCCGAACCGAGCGCGTGTCAGTGCGAAAATGCAAGAACTCTGGCTCCAACGACTCCGGCTGTAAATTTATCAAGGTACACGATATGAAAATGAAACTTATTGTCACCCTGCTGCTTTGGGGGCTCCACCCTCTCACCTCCCTTAAGTGCGCTCGGTTTGGTCCTTCTTTTTATCGCCGTGTTGCCCTTTCGGTACGGTGTGTCTAGATAATTAGCTGGACTTTTAATGAATTCAGCTAATATGGGTAGGGTAATTCAGCTAATTACGTTTTACTGCTGCTGCTGCCGACCGCCGACGTCGTTGCCAAGCCAGTTGTCACGATCACATACAATTAGAAGCCCGGGGAACCAGTTTTGATTAAGCATCGGTTGAGAATTTTTATATTCCAGTCCACATGACGGTTGGTTAAAGCTGTTATGTACTTATCATTTATTAATAATACAATATCGGGTATCACACGCGCTCGGTCGATTCCTCTTATTTTGGTCGCGTCACACCCACATGTTTCCACGGGCAGTGGATCACATGATCGAAACGGGTAGCTTAATCGTTGGTGTCAACACGAGGGCTGGGGGAGGCCAAGCGATCAATAATAATGCTCATTTAATATGTACCAGTTGTCGCATAAAACACGCACTTAATATCACTAACTCAGTCAATCTAGGACTGCTCGACTCACCTCGTCATAAGATTCGATGGGAGAAAGAGAGTGTGTGACAATGTTGCGAAAAGGTGTGTTCTCTGAGATCGAACACATGTGCGTAGCATACCACGTTCGCTGACAACTACGTTTGGGCTGTAAGACAGGGGTGACGGCGGTGGCAGGGGATTAATTCATTCCCGATCGCGAGGGAATCGTGTGTGGAGAAGTGCGGTCAGACACGCCACGGTGGCGGGCTTAATTGAACCGGTTTCTAATAGTTAGTAAGTGCCACTATGCCTATTACAAACACGCTGGTATGTGGAAAGCAATCGCTCTGATATTAGCGAGCGAATTAAACCCGTTGTAACCTATATTTGCCGGTGAGCTGGCTTGGTCGGGCGCGATGGCAAGAATTATGATTATGTCTCAATTTGTCCTACGGGGAGAGAACGATTGAAAAGAAATTCGATTGGTGATTCATTCTTTGGGTTCAAATTATCCCTTGAAAGCAAACGATGTAAGGGCTCGAGGGGAAACAGATATCTCGCTCCCTAGAGATATCCTAGTGTTGTACCATCACTCCAAATTCCATCTTCCTAATGTGTTCGGGTCAATATGCACCGGAACACACCTTTAAAATACAATAACTTTTTTAAATGATAACATGTTGGTCTGAAGTTTCATGATTTCTCCTGTTTGAAGAGACATTCATTTTTAGGTAAAACTTACTTACATTTTTAGTAAAACTACCATTTTACCCAACTATGACTATTTTCAAAACTACCATGAAATTTCACTCAAATTTACTACGTTTATGGTATATTTGACAGACCTCATATTGATATCAACCGCACCATGGTCGATCAAATCGCAGGCATGGTAAAATCAAACGCATCTACAGTTGGAAGTTGATTAGGAGAAAACGTATAAATTTTAATTTTTGGGGAAAAGGGGAAAAAAAAAAAAAAAGGGAAAATCTGGGTTCCCTTCTAACAATATGATTTGGGAATCAATTCGTATTGCTGATGGTGAGAAGACTCAGTCAGGCAAAATTGGTCTGGGAGAAAAAAACCTTGTGGGAAAATTTTTTTGGGGGGAGGAAGACTAATTTATGATTTTTTTTTGGGGGGGGGGGGGTGGGGGTGGGGTGTTGTGGGGGGGAATTTAAAAAACGGTGGGTGGTAGTGGAGAGTGGGGGGGGGAGAAAAAAAAAATAGTTGGGTCATGAGCATGAGCATGAGCATGATTGACCGCCCGAGGTTGCTACTCCGTTGTTGCCAGATCAGCTGTTATTACACAGAGAACCAACAGATGATGCTTGGGACTAACATACATCTTCAATGTGTAAAAACTGGTGATCCCAAACTAAGGCAATACCGGCGCTGGCCTCGCCCGAATGCAGGTCAAGTAGGGAATGGGTAGGAAAATGTTGACGTGATACTCGCTTTATTGGAAGCCGCGGAATCCACTGCACTTCCACGAGAAATCACTGGGATTTTGGATAACAGGATTGGGTGGCAGCAGGGTTCGTTTTGGTTAACGATAAGCTGTCAAGTGTAATTAGTACCGATTTCCGATTTGAACCGATTTAAACCAACAGTAAGGATGCTATTGGGGCCACTCACAAAATGTGATTGTGGTTTTTCATTGGGAAAACAAAGTGATATTTAATAATGCTGAAAAGCCGATTTTGACCGATTTAAACCAACAGTAAGGATGCTATTTGGGCCACTCACAGAGTGTGATAGTGGTATTTCATTGGGAAAACAAGGTAATTCATCTCAACGCTTGAGAGCCAACTTGGTCCGATCTACACCAACAGTACGGATGCCGCCTGAGTCTCTTACAAAATGGGACAGTGGTTTATTTGTGCCAGGGTTGGGTGGTCCGACGAGCATGGCGAACGAATAATTTGGATCCCAATTAATTATGTACCTCACCACCGACCGATCTTGCCCGGCGAACTACGACTTCTGATGATCAACTGATCACTCGCGCAACGAACAATAGACAACCGAAACAATAGACAAAACGCTACGCTCGATAGCAAAATATTGCGGAACAAAGTATCGACACAACCGATTCAACCGATTCAACCGATGGTCGACGCAAACCTATTAAAAATAAATTTTATTAATATAGATACAATGGATAACAATTACCTGTCTTGCTCCACGTCCTTGAGAGCACTAACCACATCACGAGTCGCCTGTACCCAACTCCGGATGTGTCCGTTTTGAAAAATAGAGAAATACCAGACACCGTCCTCAAAACTTGGTAGAAACAAACCATTTCAAGCTGAACAACGCATCAGGTCCCGAACAACACTGAGAGACTCTCCCCGTCGACCCTCTCTTTCATCAACAGCTTGTCTATCAAACGATTTGCTGATGTTTTTGACATATTGGATCCTTAATTACACCTTATATTATTGTTCTGTGCGTTGAAAATACTTGAACATGTTTTTACACAGCCGTAGGAACACAAAGAGAAAGTCGATGAAGAGAGCCTCCCAATGCCACTCAGGACCCAATGCGTTGTTCAGCTTGATTTGTTGCCAGCATTAAACCGATCCGGCAGGGGCTCGCAAACGATGCAATCCGCCATGAACGATGCACTTTCCTCCCATGACCCGATCATTGGGAGAAAAACGGATTGCTTCAGCGACGTGCACACACCTGCACCGCACTCGTCCGGCAGCGCATGAATCAACGGTGCGGCAACCTTTGCTTGTACTTATAACTGACTGTTTCGTTTCAACCCAAAAATAGGCCCGTACCGGACACATCACGGTTCAAAGAGAACACTTCTTCATGCTTATAAAGCCAGCTGGAAACATGTGATTTCTGCTAGGTTTCTTTCACATTGGCTGGCGTGAAGAGTCTCCCGGCTAAGAAACACCCGTCATCACCAATGTCACCAAAGCAGCTTAACCGAAAAGGAGACAAATTTTTGAGAAAAGGAAAACATAAAATATTCTCCCAATTTTTTGAATGAAGCAAGGATTGACCGTAAAGCTATACTACTGGCTCATCAAAGCTTATTGCAAAAAGGAATATATCTCGAGAACTTCTCCAAACAGACGCACCTGATCCTGCAAACAAAGAGGGGTAGTAAGAGTCGAACGCAAATCTCTCAAGATCCTCCGCACCCTCACGGAAAATAGCATCACCATCATGTTAGGGAAATGTTATTCTTTGTGTAGGTGGCCCTAGTTTACATGAAAGTGCTAAGGGTTTCAAGAATCCAACGATTGAATCCCACGTCCCCTCATCGTCCACAAAAGCAGACACGTCCGGCCCAAAAATTACTCGAGATATTAGTAAATATCCCGCGAAGCGAGGAAAAAAACGCAATGCGTATCCATGGCAACGATGGAAAAATAATGAAGTAACGGGCTAGAATATTTAATATAATGTTAAACACTTAATGAACATTACTTATCTTGATGACGTTTTGATGGTCCTCATCCTGTTTCGGAATTGTACGGAAATCCAACCATACAAAGTCTACCAGCATCATGATTTTGACTCCCATGCCAAAAAAAGATACATCTCTAGTATTGCTGAAAATGTGCTAAAGGCACTTCATGCGGAAACAGTAGCACAATTCTTCGTTTCTTCACGTTATTGAAAAACAAACTGCACTAGAGAAATATGCCCCACGGCAACTCGAACACAACGCGAAACGTAAATTTTATAAATTTATTACTCCGCGCCATTCTGAAATGCTAGATGAGCTAGACTCATTGCTTGGAGTTACACCAGTTCAAGTGATAAAGATGAAAAAGAAATCCTAACCTGGCGATTCTCGCAATGGGATTTCTAACGATTTTTATTTAGTTCATTTTAAATCAAATGAACTGAATAACCTCAAGGCATTGGAAAAAGCCAGCCTTATGCTCCATGTCAAAGTGAAGTGGGAACACTTCAGGAAGACTGGAGGAAATTCTCAACACCTCACCCAGTGCCGTAAATGCCAGGGATGGGGTCACGGGACGAAAAATTGTCACATGGATGCCAAATGCATGCATTGTGGCAATTCCTCTCACGCCAAGGACAACTGTCCTGTGAAGGATCCCAAAAATTTTAAATGTGCGAATTGTGGTGGAAACCACAAATCCAATTTTTGGGAATGTAAGACTCGCAAAGCGATCTTGAATTCTCGTGCTAAGCATCAGGTAGGGAGCGCTTCACGTTCCCGACCAGGTAATTATTCCTCGGCTGTTAACAACGGTCATCGAGGAGGAAATCCAACATTCGTACCGGAAGGTACGATCAATGCCCAACTGTCAAATTTTCCACTGCTATCTGCTGTTAACAATGGTCAGCGAAGTACAAATGTACCCGTAAGTACAAACAGAGCACAAGTTTTCAATGCTCAATTCTTACCTGCTGGTAGCAATGTACAGCTAGGTAATGGAGCTTCCTACGCTGCCGTTACAGCCGGTAGAAACCAAAATTCTACCAGAAATGTTGAAGATTTTGACTTAGGTAGCATAACCGCTCCAAAAATGGATTTTTACATAAATCATTAATCGATATGATTAATGGAATGTTAAATACAAACTCCATGTTTGATGCAATTCAAACTGGTATAAAATTTGCAAACAATATTGTCATGACCCTGAAATTCAGCAATGGGTATTAAGACACTGAATATTTTAAATTGGAATGCTCGATCTCTTAAAAGTAATGAAGACGAGCTGTTTAACTTTTTACGAGTTCATAACGTGCATATTGCCGTTGTAACTGAAACTTTTCTTAAACCAGGTGATAAAGTAAAAAGGGATCCTAATTATTTCGTACACCGCAATGATCGTCTTGAAAGTCCAGGTGGTGGCGTTGCCATAATTGTTCATAGGCGTATCAAACATCAAATTCTTTCTTCATTTGATACCAAAGTTTTTGCAACTTTGGGGGTTTCTGTTGAAACAAAATTTGGTCAACTTACACTATTAGCTGCCTATTTACCATTCCAATGCGTAGGTCAGCAAAAGAATCTTCTCAAGGGTGACCTACAGAAGCTTACCCGTAATAGGTCAAAATTCTTCATTATTGGTGATTTTAATGCAAAACACCGATCGTGGAATAATGCTCAAAGTAATTCCAATGGTAATATACTATTTGATAATTGTTCTGCGGGTTATTACACTATCCAATACCCAAACAGCCCAACTTGCTTTTCTTCTGCCAGAAATCCCTCAACTATTGATCTGGTCTTAACTGATTCATGTCAACTTTGTAGCCAATTGGTTACCCATGCTGACTTCGGTTCGGATCACCTTCCAGTAACTTTTGAAATATCTCAAGAAATAATTTCTAATCCCAACAGTTCTACTTTCAATTATCATAGAGCTGATTGGAACCAATATCAAACATTCATGGAATATAACTTTGATCCTAATATTCCTTTGGAAACTAAAAATGATATTGATAATGCTCTTGACTCTCTGACTACTTCCATAGTTGAAGCAAGAGCTGTCTCAGTTCCAAAATGCGAGGTAAAGTTCAATACAATTATAATAGACGACGATCTTCAGCTTTTGATCCGTCTGAAAAATATCCGTAGAAGACAATATCAAAGAACACGCGATCCCGCCATGAAAGTTATCTGGCGAGATTTGCAAAAACAAATTAAAAAACGCTTCTCTGCCCTGAGGAATAAACAATTCGAAAATAATGTGTCAAAATTAGAGCCGAGTTCCAAACCTTTTTGGAAACTCTCCAAAATTTTAAAGAAACCTCAAAAGCCTATTCCAGCGCTCAAAGAAGGTGATAAAATATTGCTAACAAATGTGGAAAAAGCTCAAAAACTTGCTGAGCAGTGACGGAACACTCCATTTGATTTACCTAGAAGAGTCAGGTCCCTGCAGCTGACTTTTCCCACTTCAACAAGTAACAAACATCACTTCGACTCTCGGAATAACCCTCAATAACTCCTCGTCTTAATCATCTATTAAAAAAAAATCAACACTTGTCCGCATATTAATAATAACTTCCTCGAAAAATCTAAATAACAAAAACATTACCGTAATTCACAAAACAAGAGTGAAAAATGTAAATACTTAGGCCTTGACTCTTAAAAATGACAGCAAAATTGATAAAAATCCGGAATAGTGGGGTGTGGTATTTTTCAGTGTCACTTTGAAAAATTTCAGCACTATAGTGAACAGCTGAGTTTGGTTTGGTAAGGAGTGTATCGAAAATAAGCTATCCACAAACTTTCTTTCAAATTATGTTGAAAACCGATATTTTATTCTTACAAAAAATTGATCCTTTATTGTACGAGGTTAAACTTGAACATAATGAAGACCGGATGAAATTTAAGTTATTCCTTCACGAATTTTCGAACTTTGGATCGAATACTCTTCATCAAGTTCCGGACAAGTGTTGCATCGCATTTTTTGGACGCTTGAGCCCAAATTTTTTTGAACTCCTGCATGTTCTCAGCTGCCTTACCAGTCTTCTTGAAGACCCTCTTCTCGATTGCCCAGTAACGTTCGATGGGTCGAAGCTGAGGGCAATTTGGTGGATTGATATTTTTCTCAACGAAATCTATACCCTTTTCTGCAAGCCGATTGAGAGTGGTTTTGGCATAGTGAGCCGACGATAAATCCGGCCAAAACAGTGGAGGTGTACTATGCTTCTTATATAAAGGCAACAATCTCTTCTGGAGACACTCAAATCGATAGATTTCCGCATTTATAGTTCCGATAGTGTAAAAAATGGTTTACTTCAAACCACAGGAACATATTGCTTGCCATACCAGTACCTTTCGACCAAATTTCTTCACTTGAATCGACCTGTCCGCATCGCTCACATCCTCCCCAACGGCGGCAGTAAAGTATTGTGGACCTGGAAGGGTTTTTGAGTCCTCCTTTACATAGGTCTCATCGTCCATCAAAACGCATGCATCCGGACGCTGCAAAAGATGCGAATACAATTTCCGGGCCCTTGTTGCTGCTCGCTTCTTCTGTTCTGCACTTTGTTTCGAGATTTTCTGCTTCTTGTAGGTCTTCAGGTGGTTTCGCCTCTTGATACGCTGGATCTTTCCGACACTCGTTCCTGCTTTTTTGGCCAAATCACGTATTGACATTGATTTGTTCTTCATGATTAGAGATACCACTTTCTGCTCCAGTTTCGGGTTGGAAGAACCGGGTTTTCTGCCTCTTCCTGGTAGCTCATCCAAAGAATAGTGTTCCCCAAACTTATTAATGATGGTTTTAACACTCGCATGATGAATTCCAAACCGCTTCGCCAATTTTCGCATAGTAATACCCTTCTCACTTAGCCATGTGTCCAGAACCTTAATTTTCACTTCCTTTCTGAACCGCACAAACAAGTAAACAAAAGAAAGCTGACAGTCAAACGCACAGCATGCAGTGTTCAGAGCATAAAAAACCATCACAAATACATGCGTACAACGCAAATGTATGTGGATAGCTTATATTCGATACACTCCTTAAAATCGGCTGGAAGTGGAAGAAAACCGAAGACAGCTGACCCTGTGAAGGCCCGGAACGTGTTGGATTATTTCAAGTGTAATCCGAACCTTTCGATTCGCGAAGGCTCTGAAGGCAAAGTGTTCCGCCTGGTTCGTTCAGCAAACCATTAAACGAGCTGGGCTTGGTGTATTCAAGGCCCTCAAGACACCGAACCGGCGTGATCAACAAAACACGGCTGTATCGAGAGTGGTTAACGAAACCTATGTGTGTGGTTATGGATGGCGAAACCTACATCAAGGCAGACGCAAAGCAGATACCGGGGCTGGAGTTCTACGTTGCCAAATCACGGTTTGATGTTCCGGAAGACATAAGGAAGAAGAAAGTGGACAAATTCGCCAAAAAATACTTGCTTTGGCAGGCCATATGCCAATGCGGTAAACTGAGTAAACCGTAGATCACAACGGGTACCATCAACAGCGAAATTTACCGCACCGAGTGCCTCCAGAAGCGTCTGTTGCCTTTTCTGCAGTCCCACGGAGGCGAGACATTAGTTTGGCCAAACCTGGCATCATGCCATTACGCGCGATCGACGTTGGATTGGTACAGAGACAATAACGTTGTATTTGATATAATGATGATGATATAAAACTACCATCTATTGTAGCAAGGTAACTTCCCATAGCAGTGGAATAATCTGAAAAACGATTTGATCAGGATTCTAATATTGTTTGTGATCATCAAGCTCCTGTATGAAGGGCCAAAAACGTTTGGGCGGGCCCGTAAGCAGAGACACTTACGTGAAACCCGCGAATATAGGGAAAAGAATCTCCTTCCAAAAGCAAGTTCACACGCACAGCTCTAGAATCGAGCCCTCGATTGACAGAATAAACCCAATAGATGGGGTCGAAGAGCCCGCCCTCGTTCCGCGAAATGTTAACAATAGGGAGGAGGCAGTCCCATGCTCCCTATCCAAATCGTTTTGCTTGGGTGCCCTGATGGTCCCTCCCTTTCCCCGTTATATGTTATTTAATATTTAGTATATTTTGTACACACAATATTAGGATATCATTATAGACAAACATGCCAATTTATTCAAATTTCAAACTTGAATGATACTACCAATGGATTGTTACTGAAAAATAAATAAAAATTAGATATGAATTAATATCCTTCTTGTCCTAGAAAAGCTGAAAACAGAATAGATCGTTCCAAATATCAAAGATAAAATTTCAATAAAAATATTGTTTTAAAAGACATGTAGTAACATTTTTTTTTATACTGTTCTAGTAACATTTCAAAGATAGCAACGAAGAGTCCGGTTTGATGATTCCTGAAATAAATGGCTTATCTACTATAATGCTACTAAACACAATATTAAAATATAATCTTACATTGCTTATAAGCACATTCCAGTCTTCTTGTAGTTGAAATTCAGAAGTGCAATTTTAAATTAAGTGTAATGCTGAAATGCTGAAAAACAAATTGAGCCTTCGATGCCCGTCGTGTTTCTCCCGGATCTTACATGGTTTTGGAATGCAAAAATGATTCCAAAGCGTGCTGAAATTATTGATAAAATGAGAATGGGAATTATACAATAAGATTTAAAGGTACACGCTCTTCACTCACCTCGCTATTGTCAGATTGACAACATTGCCCAGGCTACGCCAACCAGCGTCTCCATGTTTCAGCTGGCAGTCTTTTGTGATCATATGACGCGTGGAGGCGTGAGGTAGGAACTTGTGAGGACGAGAGGTCGGCCGCACCCTCCATCGATGTTGTCAACTCACCATTTGAAGCCCCAGAGACAATAACGTTGTATTTGTACCAAAAACCGCCAACCCTCCAAATTCACCAGAGATTCGTCCGGTAGAAAGATTTTGGGCCATAATAAAAGCCAAAGTTCTTAAATCGTCCAAGGTGTTTAAGAACGAGCTGGAGTTGAAGAAAAAATGGATGAAAGTGACCAAAAAGGTCGGCTCCACCATTGCACAAAATGTAATGAGAAGTCTTAAGGGAAAGGTGCGGGTTTTCAGCGATGGAAAGGAAATTGAATAAAGTAGTTATGCCAAAACATAATCCATATGTAGTATTTCATTCCTTGAAAGTTTCAAGAAAAGCCGACTTAAAATAAATTTTTGGCGAACACTTTTGTCTGGTGCATTTTTTCGAGTACAGGCCTTACCATAAGCCGTAAAAGGCTAGAACAAGAGTTAGTGCTCATGTTCGTCCCAACCGACACACAAGCCAACAGAAAAGGCTCTCATCCTTGGAAGCATGGATATAAGGAGGAAACGCCTGTGTTCTAACCCAGAAAAGCGGACAACAAAGGAGTGCATTAACTTATTAAGCTTCGTCACTCCCAACGACCTAAAACCGACCAAAATATTCATATACTTTCTTGCCAAGGAAAGCCTCCCGCACAATCCCATCCAATTTCCTACTCCAGATGTCTATGAAGCTAGCATGAGTTCTCAACATCTTCTTAAGTAGACATCTAATCAACACCCCCCCCCCATCCCTTGCTGATCATAAGGACCTGGCCAGGTATTGTGCAGAGAGATCGATGGATGAAGAGCCTGTGGCTCTTCTGGCGCTTCCAACGTCTCTACAACAGCCAACTCTGGATTGTGTATGCTATGCCAAATAACTTTGAGTATGCAACAGAACGATATATTGGGGGCCATGTAAGCAGGTCAGGATCATGTTGGACATCTGATGACATAGGAAGTTCGGTTCGGATGCCCCGTTGAAATGATCAAATTATGAACTCAACAGAACCTAAGCGGGTGACATATCGAAATTATTAGAATTTCATGGGCAATTTATCATAAACCATATCACTGGTCAATAGAGCCATGCTATCTTTTATTTCTGGAGAACATTTGTTTCTCAGTTCCAAGAATATGTTTGCAATAAAATCGGACCGACTCGACAAACATTGTACTACCTGTTTTTCACAAGTCACCAACTAGGGAATTGATTGGTTTCATAAACAACCACATGGAAGAATTTAATAAAATAGCAACACAAATTTAAATCAATGCTCAAATGGTGCCTTGTTTTATTGTCATTTTTTTTCGATAGTATTCAATCGGCGACCTTCCCAAGTGCATCCAAATAAAGGTTTTTCCGATCAAAATTTGGTAAAACAGTAATGTGTGTGAGACGATCAAAGTTTTTATTAATTAGTCAAATTCTTTTTGTTTTTCAAGTTCAGTTAATAAAGAATACAGAAGAAATATCCAGCTAAGCTTCCTTTTTACCGAATGCGAATTGCCGGGTCTTTCGTTTAACACCTACCATAAGATTTTGTACAGTCTCCTTGTCCACTTTATTCGCCGCAGAACGCCAGTTTGCCTTGAACTGTTTCTCGCTCACAATAGCTTTCTAAGCCTTCTTAAGGCTCCGCTTGACGATGGTCCAATATTGTTCGATTGGGCGGAGCTCTGGCATGTTGGGAGGGTTCTGGTCCTTGGCACCACTTGAACGTTGTTGGCAGCATACCACTCCATGGCCTTTTTTCCGTAATGGCAAGATGCCAAATCCGGCCAAAATAGAACGGAACAATTGTGTCGCTTCAGGAAAGGCAGTAGACGTTTTTGTAGGCACTCGCTCAGATAAATTTCCTGGTTGACGGTTCCAGTCGCAATGTAAACGTTGCTCATCTAGCCACAGGTACAGATGGCTACCAGATATTTCTTCGCGAACTTTGACAGTTTAATGTGCTTGAAAATATCTGCCACCTTTCCCCGTCCAGTTGCCGTATAAAATTCCTGTCCAGGAAGCTGTTTAAAGTCTGCCTTGACGTATGTTTCAACGTCCTGTACCACGCAATCAAACTTCGTCAGCATTGTCGTGTACAACTTTCGCGATCGTGCTTTGGCCGACGTGTTTTGTTTATCGCCGCCATTTGGAGTCACCACATTCTTGTAAGTCGAAAGTCCAGCTCGTTTCTTAGCTCTATCCACGGTTGAAGGCGCCACTCCCAGCTTCTTTGCGACATCTCAGACGGAGAGTTTGGAGTTCCGCACGAAACAGCGGGCAACTCTTTTGGTCGTCGTCGTGGCCTCCGGCTTTCGATTTCCCCCCCGATCCAGCTTTCCTGGCTGTCGACAAACGTTCACCGAACACTTTTAATACGTTGGTAACAGTTGATTTAGCCACATTCAACAATTTCGCCAACTTGGCGTGAGAGAAGTTTGGATTTTCGCCCTGCACGTGCAAAATTTTGATGCGTTGCTTCTCTTCCTTCGACGACATTTTGATAACTGAAGTGCTAATCTCAAAATCAAAATAGAGGAATGACGGGTGTGCAACATTTTTTAATGCTCGAAGAAAGGAAATGCGTCAAGTTTAAGTCGACCAAATTTTGATCGAAACACCTTTTAATGGAGTCGTACTTGCCTGAAGAAGCGTTTTGGAAGATCCCCTTCCCACTCCCACGCGTAGGCCCGGGTCGTTGTGTTATGTTATGTTTACAGCTACCACTGCTGTGCAATTTACTTTAAAAAATTAGAGGTGGGTTATATCAGGGATATAACCGCGAGGATCACGTAGGACCGAGATGGTACATAGTAATAATGGTATCATCTTATTTATGCATATCATTGGTTTATAAAGGGTGTCCACGATGAAATTGCCACACACAAAATTGATTCGCAAAATTCAAGTTTTCATCCGATTGCCATCAAATTTTCAGGGATTGAGAAATAACTATTAAACTTCATTTTACCATTTTACTCGTATTTCATTTACAGTCCATACGCAAATGCCCGCACCTTGGCCTTAACCCCGGCCATAAGATTCTGCACAACCTGTGAATCAACCGTTTTTTGCATGTAAACCCATACTTTCTTCAGTTCCTCGACTGTCTTCACTACCTTAGGTCGTTTAAGCACCTGCTGCTTCATAATCGCCCAGTACTTCTCGATGGGGCGGAGCTCCGGAGTGTTGGGAGGGTTGAACATTTTCGGCACGAAATTGACCTTATTGTCCGCATACCACTTCAGCACGTCCTTGGAGTAGTGGCATGAGGCCAAATCCGGCCAGAAGATTGTTGGGACGTTGTGGGCCTTCAGGAGAGGAAGCAGCCGCTTCTGGAGGCACTCTTTTATGTACACCTGTCCGTTCATCGTGTCCTGGGTCACGAAAGGTGCACTCCGCTTCCCGCACGTGCAGATGGCTTGCCAAACCAGGAATTTCTTCGCAAATTTGGACATCTTCTGAGTGCGGACATGCTCCGGAACGCTGAACTTATCCTTGGCCGTGAAAAACAGGTTGCCGGGGATCTGTTTGAAGTCGGCCTTCACATATGTTTCGTCGTCCATGATGCAGCATTCAACTTTCGTCAGCATGTTGAGGTACAACTTCCTGGCACGGGTTTTGGCGGACTTGTTCTGCTTCTCGTCGCGATTAGGGGCCTTTTGTACCTTGAACGTTCGAAGCCCAGCCTTAGTTTTGGCCTTCTGGACAAAACTTCGGCTTAGGTGCAGCTTCTTAGCCACATCCCGAACGGAGGCGTTCGGATTTCGGTTGAAGGCCCCAACTACGCGGTTGTGATTTTTGGTGTTGTACGGAATACTTTTTCCTTCACTTCTGGGCTTCCGATCGGTGGTCAACCGTTCCTCGAACCGCTTAATCACTTGCGACACCGTGGAATTCGCGATTCCCAACGTTTTAGCGATGGAACGATGCGAGAGATCCTTGTTCTCGTGATGAATGCGCAAGATTTTATCACGCACGAGCTGTTCTTTCGACTCCATTTCCGCGAGTTTTGATCACAGGACTTTAAAACTTCCAGGATGTAAATAATGCACTATGAACTAAATCCACTCAAATTTTCATTAAATTCTACCCAACGGTTAAATAGTTAGAGCAATTTCATAGTGTGGCAATTTCATCGTGGACACCCTTTACATATCATTGGTTACTCATATAGTTGGTTAATATTCAAATGTTTTTTTTTTTTGTGGTAAAAAAAATGGTTTGGGTAAAGGACGGGAAAAAATTGTTTTGAATAAAGGTTATTCAGGATAAATCACGAACATTTAACTGAAACACTAACTCTTTTATTGCAAAATTAAATTGGTCGTCCTAAAAAGGACGATGGTTATGATACGCCTAAGAAATTAATTTCTATTTTCGGTTTATTTGACTAGCATGGTACCATAATGTATTGTATTCAATCCGGATAGTAGTATATTAAACTCCTCTTCGCTGTGAATGGCCGATGGCAAGAAAGTTGGGATGATTCTATTAATCTAGTTGTCACCGTTTTGCACTGGGAGGTGCCCGGCTCCGGTAAGGCTTCGAAAGCGGATGGCGCCCGCGCGGATTATCGATTTTTACGACCCATTGCCACGGCAATAGGTCGAGCGGGGAAACTTGAAAAACTTTGCAGCGCTTCCTTCTAGTTTGTAGATGAGGAAGCGCAGGCGATAATTTAGCAGCCAGACGCGCAATCGCAAGAAAACGGATGAGATAAAGAAAAACCGAGAAAAAATCATCGTAACGAGAGAGCGAAAAACACAACCGTCGATCAATCGAACGTGAATATCCCAATGAAATCATTTTGGTTCAAATCGTGTGCTATATACTGATGTTGATAGCATTGCCTACAAAGAAGAGAGGCACGGAAATGCAGTACGAAACAAAATTCTAAAGAGGGGACGGGCCTCAGTTAAAAAATCAGGCACAGGCAACAAAGCGAAATAATTTACAGTTGAGGGGTGTGGCTAGTGCCGTATTTAGCATGAAATAAAACTAAATGGAATAAAAAGAAGACAATTTGTTAGCCGCTTTTGAGGACCCGAGGAGGGAAAACTTTATTTTCAACCTGTTCATGTGTCGATTTGTATGGGAGCAAAAGTAGGTCATCTTTAAGTGATAAATTGAACTACTTGTACTAAGATCACTAAATTGACATTTTAATGCGTGAAATTTGTAATCAGGAAATCAAATGGTGTATAAATGAAGTCATTCTGTTCAGTCAAACGAGAGTTATTAGCGTTCAAAAAATATGCACTTTTGCGTAACGCACTCATTTTACAAAATTTTGAAATGACACCCGGTATAGAAAAGAGAAACGTAGTCCTACGTTAAAAAAATAATCGCCAACATCACGCATGACGATACAAAACGTTTACGTAGAAAAATATCATTTGGATTTTACAACTCACCCGGTCCAACCTTCGCCCACAACCTTGATGTAATTGCCAATGCTCAAATCATTCCACAAAAAAACATTGACCCACTCAACGGGTTTAGAATAATTCAGCACACTATGATCTCCGCAACGAAAAATGCGATCACCGCCGCATTTCGAAGAAACTAAAAACAAAAGCGAACAACAAATTTGTCCCAGTTGGCCACGATCGCTCGCCATCGTCGTTCGTTTGACACTTTCTTCCTTCGCACCCCAGCTGCATTAAAATCTCTTAATTATTCCATTGTAAAATTTCTTTCCTCTTAATTTAATTTGCGTTTTATGGAGGGCCTGCCCCTCTCGTGCCGCAAAATGTCTTTGCCGTTGCCACACGCAGGCTGACTTTTGGACCGTCTCCAGTGCCATCTCCACCACCGCGGCCGGCATCGACCGGGCTTGCCATGCTGTGATGAGTTGAACCCTTGCACGGAGGGAGATGGCCTTTTTCGCACAACAAGTCAAATGAGGCGAGTGCGTGTGTGTTGGTTGTAAAATCGTACTGCATGAATGGGGCAAGTTTGTGCATTTTGGCCGTATGGACGGGGCGGGCTGTGGGGAGGTTCGACGAAAAAATTCTCAATTCATTTCACTGCCCACGCAATTCGCGGCAGCGCTCCTCGGTGTTGCGAGCTCGTTGGTATAATGTTATAATGTGATTTAATTTTAAAAACACTGGAGTTATATATCACTTCATGTTGCCTTCCGCTCGTTCTCCCTCGCACCGTACACTTGGGTGTCCATTAGCAGCCACTCCGTACGACGTCGTTCATAGTCCTATGTTTGCCGCCGGGTCGGGGAACGTTGAGGTTGTGTGTTTGTTTTTGTTTTTGTTTTTTTGACTCAGTTGTTATAATTTCACGCGACCGGCTTCTGTGACCTGCAACTTTCACTAGATTTTTCCGCTATAATAATGTCATTGGATTTATGAGTCATTGGACAGCCAAAGCAATTTGTGGAATTTTGAATCTCTTTCGGTTGAGATTATATATATTTTTACTAGGCCAACTAGATCTCAAGCACCAGTCACTCCTCGTTGCGTAGGAATTTCACGTAAACTGACATCTTAATTAGATTGTTTTCATTTGCAGCAAAGTGACACATGAAACAATCTTAATTTATCTTTTCCATTTCTCTCGTTAGGTAAAAACCGCCCAAGTGGACACCTACTCGAGACCCTGGTAGATCAGAAGACAAATTTCCCAAAAACAAACGCACCATGCTTGGTAGTTGTTGTTGTTGCTAAGTTTCCGATGTTGGAACATGGCGGAAGGAGCCCAACGACCACCATCAACAGGGACAGCACTTTTAGACAACAATAACATCGGCAACAGTTGCAGCAGCCCCAGTGCCATAATCAACAACAACAATAAACAACTTTGTGGAATGCTCGGTATCAACATGCCCTGTGAAGCGGCAGGCCATGATTTCAGCAACGTCCGGAAAGAGTTAGAATTCGCAAACTCGATCGCGTCCCACTACACAGCAAGCCTGGCGGAAAAGAACGACCGAGAACACCACCATCGTATTGGGACCTTCAAAATTGAGGTAAGTCGACACCAACTATCTGCTGCAGCCAATTGATAATATTTCCCTCACATTAACTCAGATATTTAGAACGAAATATTAGCCACATCGATTCCCACATTGAAACAAACAGCTCACAGTAATTTCAAAACGCATATCTTCACAACTACGGACTGGAACTGGACCCAGTGGAGAGGGTATGCCTTAAGCATATCTATCGATACACACATTCTCATTGATTGACGACAATTGCCTTTAATTGAACGCCTGAAATCATATTAATGTTCTCAATCATGCCCCGCTCTCCGCGCTAACCGGTTGGTCCCTACGCGCAGTAAAATTCCTTTATGTGTCTCATTTGAGAACGGGTGGGTATGTGTATAATTCAGCACATGGACATTTTCTTTTACACCGAACACAATCATTAATATAAATCAAGCATTGATTTATAATTATACCCTTATTTCGAAGCTCTCTTGGAATCGCTAGCTGGCAAGCGCGCTCGCAAGTCGGACTAGAAGCAACCAGTGCTCACTTCGGATCCATAACAACAACAACAACAACAGCAACTCACGGGTTGAGGGAGAAGTTATAATCTCTTAACAAATTGAAATTATTGTGCATAAATTATATAGATCGATGCTGAGGCAGTCCAAGCTGGTGGTAGATCATATTGAATTGCTAGGGCTAATTTAAAATGTATTTTTTCTCGAAGTGCTGGAGCAAACAAAACAACAAAAATCGAACGAAAACAACGCCAGCTGTAGGCTGATCAGCGATATACGTTAAAAGGAGATCGGTTTTGCATTTGTGTGCGATCATGCGATGTATGCGTATGAATCAATTGTCCGTGCAATGCGCAATACCAGTTTCTTGCGTTCATTTTTTCGTGTGCACGGCTGGCTATTCTGCATACTGGTCGGTTATAATTAAGCACCATAGAGTTGGACGATTTGTAAGCCGCGTTGACAACCGCAGGGTCGCGTAACTGCTTAACGTCAGCGCTGGGTTTCGATTGATTATTCTAATGTTTGCCAGGTTTCGGTCAACGGTAGAATTCCTGTTGACGTCATTTGTGGTCGACCTGAAGGTGGAATTCTCCAAGCGTGTTACTTTATTCGATGACATTGAAGGTGAGGAGACAATTCTGAAAATGCATTAATTTTAAATCAATTGAGGGTGGTTGATCTGAAGTTGGAGTTGTATTTCGATAAATATTATCGTTGATGAGGAAAACGAATCTCTTTTGGTAAAAATTGGGGGGGGAAATGAAAAGCGCTCCGTTTTTTAAAAGTTCAGAGCATGGATCAAATAATCAAATAAACCATGTAAGAAATCTGTTTTTAAGATTTGTTATTTACTAATTTGACCGATGATTTCGGCGTCACGGAATCACCCGATCTTCTATGGAAAAATGAAGTATTCCACACCGCGATTGAATACTCCATATTAATACATGACAACACCACAATGTTGGATGGCGATTAAACCGAAACCTATTATGACATTAATCATGAAAAACACGATGTTAATAAAAACAAACTAAGCTCCTTTGATTGGCAAATTTTGATTCGTAATTTGAACATAGAGCTAGCTGTGAGCAAGTTCTACCAAGTAATAAACGAGATTTTAGAGACGGCAGTACCTAAGAAGGGAAAAATCAAACAAATCTAAAGCTCCAGCATGGTATAATAGAAAAATAATCAACCTGAAAAATAGAATACAAAAAGTTTTAAACCTTTTTTTAATTAGTTCGTTTATTTGATAGGCTCAGGCGTGTGTAACACTTTACGGAGCCGATATTCAATTTTGTTATTTACAATGTATATTTTTTCAATTTGAGAAAAATGGGGTGCCAATTACTCGTGGCTAGCTCGAGGTTAATGGGTCACATTATTGTTTGGAAGGGGCTAGGCTGGTTACTTATTGAAGGTTTTATTAGCTGCTGTTGGTTGCGACATCTACCAAATCCACGGTCCCTGTAGTCCCTTTCAGGAACTAAGCCGCAGATGGGGGACCACTGCTTGCTGGGCAGGTACAAGTAGCACGGAAACAAAAGAATAGTATAACTGGGAGGGGAGGGGGTGATGACATTACACTCTCAGATCAGACAAACAAAGGAATTAGTAAATCGCTTGCATTCCCTAAACATCTCTTACCTCTCGGGAGGGTTGTCTACCTCGGGCCACAAGGGTATCCAAAAGGGCAAACGTAATTTTGCATATAAAAAGTAATAAACGATCCATAAAAAATTGAAAACCGTGCCACGAAAAACTCATTTTTGACCCATAAGACTCTGGTGAATATCCATAAAAAAAATGAAATGATCCATAAAATACAGCAATGTGATCCATACTTTATAACAAATTTAGCAATAAAATATCAAAAATGTACCGTTTTATATTTAGGGCATGGTCGTTAAAAAGGTACGGATTACCAATAAACATATTGCAAATTATCCATAAAAGGTTCAATAACTTTCCTTAAACTTGTTAAATTGATCCATAGAATGTAACCTTTGTGCAATAAAATGTATTCGCATGTTCCATAAATTATTTGAAGTTTTCCATAAATAAATTGCAAATGATCCATAGAATGATGAATAACGAACCATAAGCTTATAATAATGATACAAAGTAAATCAGTTTTGTTCGCTAAACCACATGGTATGATCCATAAATTATGCCTGCATTTCTCCAGGTTGGGGCACTTTTTTTAAATTTTGATCCTTAAAGATTGTAAAATTGATTTCCAACTGCGTTACTACTCAAATTTAGTTATATGTCCGTTCTTTCAGATATAAGGATATATTTAGTATTACTGCTAAAGAAGGATTGCGGAGTTTTTGCGTTGCCGTGTTGAGGATTGAAGAACTAAACGGTCTGAAACAACAGTTTAATCAAGTCATAAATTTGACCTGAAGTTCTTTATGTGCAGGAGAGCTCTTTGCCAAATTTCTTGACAAACATGTGCCGCAGTTGCGGGGAGATCAAATAATGTTAAGTTCACAAAGTTGGTTTGTTATGAATCATTTTTTGTAGACTATGATTTGTTATACAAACTATCAGGGGTCCCTGGCAATTTATTTATGGAATATTTACAATAATTAATAGATGATGCGCACATATGTTACATTCTATGGATCAATTTTGCAAGTTTAAGGAAAAATATTGAACCTTTTAAGTATCATTTGCAATGTGTTAATGGGAAATTCGAAAAATTTTATATATTCTTCCCTTGATATAAAACGGTTAATATTTGATATTTTATTGCTAAATTTTGTTAAAAGTATGGATCAAATTGATGAATTTTACGAATCATTTCTATTTTAATTTTTTTGTGGGTTTTCACCAGAGTCTTATGGGCCAAGAATGCGTTTTTTATAGAAAGATTTTCCATTTTTCATGGATCATTTCTTCAGTTTTAAAGGTGCAAAAATAGGGCTGCCGTAGTTCTTTACGTGCACGAGTGCTCTTTACCAAATTTATTGGAAAAAAATGTCACAATTGCGGTCGTAAAAGAAAGAGAGGTCGTTAGAGTAAGTCAGCTTTCTGAAAATTAAAAATCTTTTCCAAAGTGATCCTTCTTTTACAGCAATATTTAAGCTGCATTGCTAAAGGAACGGACATGTTGATAAGTCTGAGTGGTAGCGCAGTCAAGGAAAGATTTCCCCGTAGTAAAATTTAAAAAAAGTTAAACCCAAAATTGGTATAATTCCGGCAAAATTAATGGATCATACAGTTTATTTTAAGTGCACACAATTGATTTGCTACGGACCATAGTTAGAAGTTTATGGTTCATTTTTCAACCATATTATGGATCATTGGCGATTTATTTATGGAATATTTTCAATAATTTATTGATCATGTGCATATATTTTAGTTCACAAACGTTACATTCTAAGGATCAATTTTACAAGTTTAAGGGAAGTTATTGAACCTTTTATGGATAATTTGCAATATGTTTATGGGTAATCGGTACAATTTTATGGATCATAGTCTAGATATATAACGGTACATTTTTGACATTTTGTTGCTAAAACTTACATAAAGTATGGATCACATTGCTGTATTTTATGGATCATTTTAATTTTGTTATGGATTTTCATCAGAGCTTTATGGGTCTTTCTGACGTTTTTTATGGAACGAATTTCAATTTTTCATGGATCATTCCTTCAGTTTAAAGGTGCAAACATAGGGCTGCCATCCAAAAGTCGTGCTCTGGAGGCATCACTACCCGGCCAATGCCAAACTGCGTGATCGATGTCATCATAACCGGTTCCGCACCTACATATGTTGCTATCGACGAGGTTAATTCTGTCGAGATGTGCGTCCAGCGAGTAGTGGTTGGACATAATTCTTGACATCACACGAATGAAACCGCGACTTACATCCAGACCTTTGAATCACGATCTCGACGAAACATTTGGAGTAATGGAATGTAACCACCGCCCAAGAAAATTACTTGTCCAATCGTTTTGCCCTTTGAAGAGAACTCTGACGTAATAATGGGAAAAATTCATCCTGTGAAATTCTTCTTTCAAAAATCTCGCCTTCTTTTGCGCCCACCTTTGCTAGAGAGTCCGCCTTCTCATTGCCTGGAATTGAGCATTGTGAGGTGACCCATGCAAAGGTAATCCTAAATGATCTTTCGACCAATGCACACATCTGCTCCCTTATTTTTGAAAGAAAGTAAGATGAGTGCTTAACTGTTTTCATCGACTGGAGAGCCTCAATAGAACTGAGACTATCCGAGAAGATGAAATAATGGTCTATGGCCATGTCGGAAATTATTTTGCTGCCAGCTCAGCAACATATACGGAACAAGGTTCCTGAAGTTTCCGGAATGAGCAGATGAGTATTCATTGTAAACACCGAAACCAGTGGATCCATCAATGCGCGACCCATCAGTGAAAATTCTTCTATTGCAATTGACATGTTGGTACTTTTCAATGAAAATATGGGAAATTAAAGCTCGAAGTTGATCTGGAACTCCTTGAATAGCCTGTTTCATGGAGAGATCATAGTCAATGGAGGAACTGTGATAAGGAAAGCGAACACTAGGAGAATTATAGCATGGAAGACTAATATCAGATGACATATAGTTAATATAGATTCGCAAGAATCTAGACTGGGTGCTCAATTCGAGCATTTCTTCGATGTTTTCAGGCACAAGGTTGTTACTGATTCCACACTTGATCAGTATTCTAGATGAGAGCTCCCAGAAGCGGTTCTGTAAGGGTTTCACTCCTGCCAGAACCTCCAGGCTCATATTGTGCGTTGAATGCATACAGCCAAGGGCAATACGTAGACAACGATATTGAATGCGTTCCAATTTGATGAGGTGGCTTTTTCTTGCCGAGAGGAAGCAAAAAGAGCCATATTCGAGAACTGAAAGAATAGTTGTTTTATAGAGTTTAATGAGGTCTTCCGGGTGAGCACCCCACCATGTTCCGGAAATTGATCTTAGAAAATTGACCCTTTGTTGACATTTCTGTTTCAAATACGCAATGTGAGTACTCCAAGTGCATTTCGAATCAAACATGACTCCAAGGTATTTGAAGGTCAAAGATTGGGTAATGTCTCTTCCCAACAGCTTGAGACGCAGTTGGGCAGAGAACCGCTTTTTAGTAAACACTACAAATTCGGATTTTTTGCGGTGAAAACTCGATCCCCAAATTTCTGGCCCAAATGGACAGATTATCCAGGAAATTTTGCAATGGTCTTTGCAAGTTTTCCACACGTTCCTAATTTCACGATAAAAATCGATAACTAAAAACCAATAACTTTAGACATATGATGTCTTTGGAAGATTTTATTTTAAAATTAAGATCTATCTTTTGGTCTGGGTGGTGATTAGGGTTATTCTTTTATGTTCATAATAAAAATCCTAACTTGCGATTTTAACATTTTTTTTTACTATTCCTATGATTTAATTTTGCGATTTCAACATTTTTTTTTTCTTCCTATGATTTAGAGGGAAATTTAGCTCTTACAAAATTGTAGATAATTTAATTTATGAAACTTTGCTTGAACAATTTAACTTCTATCTCATCTACGTATCGTTTTATTACAGTTTTTCTAACCTTCCTTGAGTGGGACTTAAAAACAGTTTTTTTTTAATTTCACTTTGAATTTGAAAAATTTGTAAGGATGACTTTTAGAACATAGAAAAACGCATATTTTGATGTTACAATATGGTTGCTAGTTATTGTATAAAAAAAGTTGTAGACGTTGAAGTGTAAAAAATATGTTTTTTTGCAAGATATCTTACTCACTTTTTTGCAAATATTTGCAAACACAATATACGTGAATTGAAAGTAAAAACTTCCATCTACAAGACCATTGCAAAATCGTTTGTCCCCTTTTGTCCCCTTGTGGAGATGAAACTCATTGTCCTATTAGTGGTTTTGCATTTTTCTGCATTACTTTTCGATCAGCAGCACCGTTACTATCAAAGTGCCTATCATCGTGAGATTTTTATGAAAATGCTTTTATTTTTATGTTAACCCATCTACATATATATTATTACCATTTATATCATAGACAAACAGACATAACAGATTTAAAATTTCGCACTACAAATCATCGTCACTAACACACCTGTACCATCTGTTGAGCACACTGTGATGGGTGATAGAGCTGAACAGATGAGGGGTAGTGTTAACACGTCAAACTTAAGGGAATTAACTATGTGCGCCATCTGTGGCGATACTACCAACTAAGAAACTTTTGAATTGACCGAAACATATTTTTTTACGCTTTAGCTTCTACAACTTTTTTTTTCTACAATAACTAGCAACCATCTTGTATCTTCGAAATGTGCGTCCTATTATGTTCTAAAGATATTGTTATTCTTACAAAATTTTCGATTCTTCCAAAGACATGTCTAAAGTTAATGGTTTTCGAGTTACCGATTTTTGTCGCGAAATTAGGCTATTCGTACAATGAATTGCAGCGGTCAAGTCTTGATAGGATCATTTTTTTTAACAATTTGCTTAAACAGTCGAATATCCATTGAATGGAGTATTCTTCGCTCTCATTGGTGGATGAGCGATTTCATTCTGTAGCGAGCCTTTCTCCAAAGCGTTGTCATCGAGGTTTCTCTAGATTAGTCCCTCTGCATGTGAGCGCCAATAATTGCGTTTCTTGACTTTGAGTAAGTTTTTAAGCCTTTTTTTCAAGCTTTAGGTACTTATCAAAAAGCTCACGTGTTTAATGTCTACGATAATCTTTAAACGCATCGGATTTATCAAGATACAACTTAGTGCATTCGTCATCCCACCCAGGGGTGGCGGGTCTTCTTTTGAAGGATGCACTTGGACAACGTCGTTTCTGAGCTTCTAATGCACTTTTTGTACATCAGGTAGGAAAGGAAACGATACTCATCCAATGGTGGAAGAGGATCGGTAGAATAAATACCAAGGGTTACCGCCGATGCAAAATGTTGCCAATCAATATGCCTCGTGAGGTCATAAGGAACATGGATTGACTGGTCTGTTTTGTGAAAACTATTTGTGATTGAGATAATAGGTGGCAGGTGATCACTACCATAAGGATCATTGATTACCTTCCACAGACCACCGATGATCCAGATGATTCCACATATGATAGTGAATTAGAGCACAAAGATATGTCAAGTAGACTCTCCCCTGGCAGGAGGTTTTGCTATTCGTGTCGCTTCCCCAGTGTTCATAGTGGGTCAAGTTGAAATCGTCACATAAGTCATAGAAAATACCCGCTCTATTGTCATCGTATTGTTCGCCCCAAACAGTACCGTGGGAGTTCAGATCGCCCAGAATGAGAACTGGAAATGGAAGTAATGTAATTGAACTCCAAAGTTGATGGCGGTTTATTGATGCCCTCGGAGGGACATAGACGGAAGCTATGCAAAGATCTTTATTCTTTACATTTATTTGGCAAGCGACGATTTCAATGCCTGCGATTATTGGGTGTGCCGAATTTATAGAAGGAGTGGCACTTTTTGATCCCGTAAGGTAGGCCACCATATGAATCATCTCGGTCCAGGCGAATAATGTTAAAATCGTGGAAGTTTTAATTCATCTTCAGATGAAAGCCATGTTTCACAGAGAGCAAATATATCACAATCAGAATTGTGAATCAAATACTTGAACGAGTCTAATTTAGGTATTAGACTACGACAGTTCCATTGTAATATGGTGATCATATCTTGATCCTCACTCGACTTGATCGAAAGATATGAATTCACCAATGAGGGGCCATGATACAGTCAATTGCTTGAAGTAGTTTCCAACTATAGGAATAAGAAGGTCAATGAGTCCTCGGAGCGGTGAAGCATCCGAAAGGCCAAGAGCATTTAAAATGTTATCCACAATGTCCCTAAAATTAATCTTACCTCGCGTGGACGGGATATTTTTCTTAGAATTGCGAGAAGACGTAGTTTTTGGTTTTGGCAACCTCTTACGGTTACTGTTAATAGGTAGCGGCGGGTTCGTATAGCTACAGCTAGGAACGGATGCATCAGCTATTACCGGTTTTTAGATTGACCCCCGCTACCTCCATTTTTTTGCAAGCTTTTGAGAGTAGGTTTAATTTGTTTCCGGCGCACACTCGGAGAACTAGTGGGTTTTTTACCGGGGGCGTTTACTTCCGGAAATCCACTCAAGGAAGACAAAATCAAAAAGGTTTTCATTTTGAGCGGCTGATACAGACGATGCAGACGCTCCGTTTTGCGATTTTAACATTTTTGCATACGTCTGCTTGGAGCGTTCTTGTATGGAACGTCCTGATTTAAAGGGTGATACGGTCAAAATTTGGTCAAGGGAAAACGCGTGTAAATCGGTGAAATCGTTTATTTAAAAAATCAAATTAAATTTCTTTTTCAAGTTCAATTAGTATAAAATTCAGGAAAAATATTCAGTTAGGCTTCCGCTTTTCCAAATCCGAATTGCCGGGCCTTACGCTTGACCCCTGCCATCAGATTTTGTACAGCCACCTTGTCCACCTTCTTCGCCGCAGAAAGCCAGTTTGCCTTGAACTGCTGCTCGTCCTTAGCAGTTTTTTGGTCTTCTTTAGGTTCCGCTTGACAATAGCCCAGTATTTCTCAATTGGGCGGAGCTCTGGCGTGTTGGGAGGGTTCTTGTCCTTGGGAACCACCTGCACGTTGTTGGCGGCGTACCACTCCATGGCCTTTTTACCGTAATGGCAAGATGCCAAATCCGGCCAAAACAGTACGGAACAACCGTGTTTCTTCAGGAAAGGCAGCAGACGTTTATTCAAACACTCTTTCACGTAAATTTCTTGGTTGACAGTCCCGGAAGCTATGAAAATGCTGCTTTTCAAGCCACAGGTACAGATGGCTTGCCAAACCAGATATTTCTTTGCGAACTTTGACAGTTTCGTGTGCTTGAAAATATCTGCTACCTTTCCCCTTCCTTTTGCCGTATAAAACTCCTGTCCCGGAAGCTGCTTGTAGTCGGCTTTGACGTAGGTTTCGTCGTCCATTACCACGCAGTCAAACTTCGTCAGCATCGTCGTGTACAGCCTCCGGGATCGCGCTTTGGCCGTCGTATTTTGTTTATCATCGCGATTTGGAGTCACTACCTTCTTGTAAGTCGATAGTCCGGCTCGTTTTTGGCTCGATGCACGGTTGTAGACGATACACCCAGCTTATTTGCGGCATCTCGGAGAGATAGGTTAGGGTTTCGCTTGAAACTACCGGCAACTCTCTTTGTCGTCTCAGCGGCTTCCGGTTTTCGATTTCCCCCCGATCCAGACTTCCTGGCTGTCGACAAACGTTCCCCAAACACTTTAATTACATTTGTAACGGTTGATTTGGCAACTTTTAGCGATTTTGCCAACTTTGCGTGCGAGTAGCTCGGATTTTCGCGATGCGCGAGCAAAATTTTGATACGCTGCTCTTCTTGCTTGGACGGCATTTTGACAACTGAAGAGTGAATTCCAAAATCAAAATAGGAGCAACATTCTACACACACACACCTTCAAAATGAGGGGTGTTCGGGTTTTTTAAATGCAAAATTGAAAGAAATACGTCAAGTTGATATTGACCAAATTTTGACCGTATCGCCCTTTAGGTCGGAACGATTTTGGCGTCGGTTTTCTGGGATTTTCATGGCATATTCTTCGTGAACTACCTCGAAAAGAGACACCGTGTCCAATATATTCTCATACACTTTTTCCTTGCATTGGTGTCGTGCAACTACTCAACATGCTTCACGAATGTGTTGGTGTAGTTTTGCACTATGTTTATACAAACGCTTTTAGGTTATGTACGATTGTTTTCATTCTGTGTTTATCTTTTACCAGCGATGAAGGAGTTTCGTGTTGCGGTGATAAAAAAGTTTTTGAAAGGTGAGCGCCCGGGCGCTATTTTCAGAAATTTTAAAAACCTCGGAGTAAAGCGGGATTTTGTGTACCGAACCATCCGAAAGTACCGTGACACCTACTCGTTGGATGACCGGAAGAGATCCGGTCGTACTCGTACGGTGCGGACTGCACGAGTTTTTAAAGTGGTCAGGGAACGGACTAGACGAATATCAAAGCGCTTTCGAGATCGTCAATGCACAATATACTGTAAAACGACCTCGGATTCCAAGCTTTCAACGTAAGGTTCACGGAGTTGCGGAACCTTCTAAGCAGAAACGACTCGAAAGAGCAAGTCTGCTTGTGTCGCGGCACGGTGGGGAAGAATTTGTCTTTTCCGACAAAATGTTATTCATCTTGCAACAATCCCTCAACGACAGATTTTGGGTTCTCTCTTCGAGAACTGTTCCAGAGAGTGATAGGAATATTCCACGGTTCCAAAGTGCTGCGTCAGTGATGGTTTGGGGAGGAATTTGCAAGCGAGGCAAATTACCACTGGTTTTCATCGAAAAAGGCGTTAAAGTGAATGCCGTATATTATAAAACGGAAGTTTTGGAGAAAGTTGTCATGCCATATGTACAAGAGGTGTAAATGGACGGAGCGCCATCGCATACTGAAAATCTCGTTCAGGGCTGGTGCCGAGAAAATTTGACCGACTTTTTGGACAAGAATGAATGGCCTCCCAGTTCTGAATCCCTTGGATTATTTCGTATGGTCATACATGCTGGCGAAGGTAAATGACCACAGGGCGTCTAATATGAACCAATTCAAAACCGTAATCAAACGAATTTGGGACGAAATGTCGATGGAAGTCTTGTGTGTCGGCTGTGACGACGGTTTCGAAAAACTTTTGGAGCTGGTCAAGGCGGTGTTATTCCAAAACATATGGTGTAGTTGATCAGTATTATATTGCAATATAATGGGCAAAGTTATCAATAAAATCTGGATTATCGATTTGAAATAAATAGAGTTTTATTTTGTATGAGAATATATTGGACACGGTGTAAAACCATCAACAGCGAGTATTACTGTGCATTATTGGAGCGATTGAAGGCCAAAATCGCTGCAAAACGGCCTCACATGTAAAGAAAAACAATATTGTTTTTGCCAGACAATGTGCCAGCGCACAAGAGCATCCCAACAAATATCGGTGTTGAATTAGAGCTTGTTCAAACAAATTTGGAGAAGCTATTCAACTATTCTAGAAGAAACAGCTGAATAGCTTCTCCAAATTTGCTTGAACAAGCTCTAATTCAACACCGATGTTTGCTGGGATCACAACCACATCGGACTATTATCTGCTCCCAAACTTCAAAAGATGGCTCATCAATAAAAAAAATCAGCTCACACGAGGAACTCATCGACGCCGCGGAGGAGTATTTTGCAGACCTTCCGGAAAATTACTTTTCGGACAGGATCAAGAAGTTGGAAAAACCGATGGAATAAGTGTATGGAGCTAAAAGAGCTAAAAAACTACATTAAATAAAATTAAAAAATATTAATTTTTTTTTTCGTTTCCAAGGACTCCACCTAGTAATAAAATCTGGAAATACTTTCTGAAAGTTCAATCATCCGAAACTACCCCAACGCACAGTCCAACAGCACACAATGCGCTCCATCCACCTCAGAAGAAACAGCCAGAAAGATAATGACGGTGAGAGGGCTGCTCCTGGAGAACTGACGGACGGCTGATGTGGATGCTGGGTGCTAGGTGCTGGGGAAGCTGCGCGCCGCATTGTCGAGGCAAAGGGCGCGTTAGTAGCATCGGCGGCATCACCGGTATGAGTGGTGGATCCCGGCAAAGAGTCGTAAAGTGGAATGAGCCACAGCGATGTGGGACGCTTATTATACCTAAGAACGTTGAATTTGATAAAACCTGTTTTTTTAAGGTTTTCTCATTTTGGTTACCTTCTTCCTGTACTTCAACGCTCTTCCCCCATCTCACCGGTTCGAAAACCAGTCAATTTATATACATGAATATAGATTTCTGTTGCGTTCTGCTTCATTTCTGATCTTTTTTTTTTTTTTTTTCGTGGAGGCCATTCGACAAAAAAAACCCGTGGGTTTGAATCGGTTGGCGCGGTCACTGCGGACGACGAAAGTGGTTAATTGGTCATAAATGCAGTACCGTTCTGTGATTTGAGTTTATTGCCATCATAATTTCGGAAAGGAAGAGCAGCTTTTTGGTGCTGTTCCTCACAAGGGAGATGTGTTGGTCAGGAAAGAGTGAGTTGTGAAATTTCTGTGTAATCAGCAGAGTCGAATTTCTGTCGCTGATTTGCATTTACATATTTTGATATTTTGTTGATTCCATAAACAATTATTTCCTCGTTTAAAATCACGCCAATCATCAATTATTTCCCGTTGAATAATGCAGCACTTCTACGCGGATGCTGACTAAGTGTGATTCCGATGCTGCAATCCGATTAATTTTCGTATACCATATAACTAAAGAAGGCATACAGATTAATGGTTGTTTTTATTTTCCATCCCTAATCTGTTGCTGGAGTAGGCGCATACCGGTTAAATTAAAAATTTACGACCGCAAAAGGTTTTAATTACACGCAGCGACGCAGCCGTAAAACATCTCATCGCCCAGCAGCTCAGCAGCATCGCCGGCTTATGTTGTTTCTCGGTAGGTACCAACCCACGAGTTTCGGTCGATCGCTAGGACCATAATGCTATGCGCACACATATAAGACGTTCATTACCAACTGTGATCCCTCGCTGGTCACCTCCACCATCGTCCATCACCGACCGATCGTTGCTGTCGGCTAGGAGCATAAAACATGCGGCAGAAAAATTTGCCTCGGGGGATTCACAACCTACATTCCGTGTTTATGTTTTCGCTTGGACATCGTTAAATGGAGCGCACGATCGAGGAGCACAGATGGGATAGGATACTGTTTGCGCCACCCTGGAGCCACTACTCAGCGAAATGTGAAATGTTCATGCTACAAGGTGGAGTAGGCGGGTTTTGCTGGAGTTTTGGAAAGTAGGAATTTTTTTCTTTCTACCGAAACTATGCGTTTAGTTTTGGGGAAAATACAACTTACCGCTATTGTTTTGGGAAGAAAAGTTAGTTGCAATGTTTCATGAAGAAAAATACTTTTTTTGATTAAGTGGAAATGTTTTAATCATAGCATTGATAGTTTCTTTACAATGCGGCAGTCTGAGAATAGCTTGGGTGAAGCAAGGCAACACAATACAGACAATAAGCTTATAATTAAGGTACCTCATTCAGGACTTTTTGAATGGAGGGCGTAATCTATGGGCTGACATGGCAAAAAGCGTACTGTATTCAATGTTTCTCATAAATACTCAATTACTTTTTTTGTATCTATGGAACCGCTGGGGTTTTTGACCTTTTTGAACAATTTTTATAAGACACTGAAAAAAATGTTGTAAACATAATTTTCGTACATCGAACACATGTCTTATGAATTGTAAGACAAAATTGCACTGCCTGCTGCCTGCAATATGCCAGAAATGCATTCCATACGCACCAACCAATCGCTGCTCCTCTTCTATCGTACCAGAACATGTCGGTGTTTCTTCTGTAGCGACAAAACTCATTTGCTTACCTCATAATAAAATTGAAAGCGTCACTCGCCTTGAGACAAACATTTTGACATCATTTTAATTTATCTCTCTCTTCATCTCTCGGGTCACCAAAGCCTCAATAGATGAACCACGAAAACAGTAGCAGTTCTTCCATATGGGACAAGATCAATTCCCAAATCTGAAATATTTAAAAAAAGTTCACGATGAAATCTCTTCCTCCCCACGGTTGCGTTTCTTTCCGAGGGTAATTTCGAGTCGATAAAGCAGAACTATCAACCATGCATGTAAAACGGCAGGCAATTCTTTTAGTTTCAACCAAATTGGCGTAGTTCTGTGTACTGTTGTTGTACAATGGACGAACATTCTTTTTGAATTTAGAAATGCTTCGTTCTTCTGACAGTGTATGTGGTATTGCAGTTGCAGAGTTAAATAAACGATATTTTAGTTTTAACTTAACTTTTTTTTTTTTAGTGGAAGAACTCACAAATTCTTCCAAATAGTTTTAAATATTACATTTTTGGAGTAACACTTCTTGCAAATTGCAAATTCAAAAATTAATAACTGTGGAAGTGCATTTGGAACGCTGAGTTGAGAGCAGGCAATAAGCAATTTATGCAAGAAATAAGCTTGAAATGCTATTTATAATAACGCTTTAGAATCATCTTTGCATTCCAAAACCAGGTAAGAGCCTGGAGCAACATGACAGGCATCAAAAGCTCAATTTGTTTTTCAGCATTTCAGCATAACATTCAATTTAAAATTGCACTTCTAAACTTCAACTACTATATTCATAAAAGACTGGCATGTGCTTATAAGCAATGTAGGATTATATTTTAATATTGTATTTAGTGGTATTATGGTAAGATAAGCCATTTATTATCCAACCGGACTCCTCGATCACTACAATTGCTATCTTTGAAATGTTGCTAGAACAGTATAAAGAAAGATAGTACAAATATTACAATGTCATATAAAATAATATCTTTTATTGAAATTTTTTCTTTGATATTTGGAATGATCTATTCTGTTTTCAGCTTTCCCAGAACTAGTAGGGTATTAATACATATCTAAATTTTATTTATTTTTCAGTAACAATCCATTCAAGTTTGAAATTTGAATAAATTAGCATTTTTGTTTATAATGATATCTTAATGTGTTGTGTACAAAATATATTAAATATTAAATAACATAAAACGGGGAAAGGGAGGGACCATCAGGGCACCCAAGTGAAACGATTTGGATATGGAGCTCGGGACTGCCTCCTCCCTATTGTTAACATTTCGCGGAACGAGGGCGGGCTCTTCGACCCCATCTATTGGATTTATTCTGTCAAACGAGGGCTCGATTCTAGTGCTCTCTGTGTGACCTTGCTTTTGAAAGGAGATTCTTTTCCCTATATTCGCGGGTTTCGCGTAAGTATCTCTGCTTACGGGCCCGCTCAAACGTTTTTGGACCTTCATATAGGAGTTTGATGATCACAAACAATAATAGAATCCTGATCAAATCGTTTTTCAGATTATTCCACTGCTATGGAAAGTTACCTTGCTACAATAGATGGTAGTATTATATCATCACCATCATCAACACTTCTTGCAAATTCCAATTTTATAGTTAGGTTCTTCAATTGCGGGGTTGAAAATATGAATAAGGTTTGATGATGATGGAAATTCTTCTAAACGTTTCAATAAATCCTGCCAAAAAATCAATCATTTATATTTGTATTTGTATTTGTCTTTGATTCATCGGACTTTGTGGGCTACATGAAATACTTAAATCTAATAAAAGTCAACGTTAAAAATGGTTCAGCAAGCGGTGACGAAATCTTGAGGCGGACATGTTGAAATCAAATTCGTCGGATTCTACGTTGAACCGACGGATCATGGCGACAATGGAACTATTTGCAGCATGATTAGTTGCTTGTAATTCTTCGTGAAGCAACGCTCTCGGTCGAAGGGTTCGGGCAGGAGCATATAGACTGATTCTCGACAGCAACTCAGGAACATCATATTCAGATAAGAGAAGCTTGGCAACGAATACAGATTGCGCGACATTCCTTCGTTTAGCCAGAGTATCCAGCCCTAGCAGACGACAGCGATCGGCGTCAGCAGGCAAATTTAACGGGTCACTCCATGGAAGGTGGCGCAAAGCATATCTTACGAATCTGCGTTGGACAGCTTCAAACCGGGCACTCCATACAGCCTGGTAGGAGTTCCATACAGCAGACTCAAACTCAAGAATAGAGCGTACCAGCGAGCAGTGAAGAGCTTTGAAACAAAGCGGATCACGAAACTCATTGGAGATTTTGAACATGAACCCAAGCTGGCGATTGGCTTTATCAATGGTACCTAAGAAGTGGCAAGTTAAGATTAGCTTTTTGTCCATTACAACTCCGAGGTCTTTAACATGAAGTGGAGATCCAGCAATAGTATAATCAAACTGGATAGCATTATTCGTTCGACCAAAACTTATTACGCAACATTTTGAGATGCTCAGAACCACCATATTTCGCACGCACCAATTACTGAATATTTCAAGAAGTTTCTGTAGTTCATAGCAGTCTGCTAGGCTTCGAACAACTAGATAAATTTTAAGGTCATCTGCAAACAACAACAGAAAACCTCCATTTAGCAATATGAGGGAAACATCGTCTATAAAAAGCGAGAACAGCAATGGTCCCAGGGTGCTTCCTTGGGGAACTCCGGAATGGTTCGAAAAATAGTCCGATGAATTGCTTCCAATACTGACAGATACTTGACGTTGCACAAGGTAAGATCGAAGTCAGGTGCAGAAAGCAATGGAACAACAAATTTTCTCCAGTTTTGCAAGCAGTAAGTCATGGTTAACTTTATCGAAGGCAGATTTGAGATCGGTATAAAGAGCATCGATTTGGATTTTTTTACATACGTTCTCCATGCAAAACGACGTAAAGCTGACAAGATTTGTTTCAACAGAGCGGCCGGAATAAAAGCCGTTTTGTAGGGGCTGATGTAATTCTTGCAGGCAGCAAACAATTTGTCGTTGATCAGCGACTCAAATACTTTTGATTCCACACCGAGTGAAGTAAGGAGTGTATCGAATATAAACTATCCACATACATTTGCGTTGTACGCATGTATTTGTGATGGTTTTTTATGCTCTGAACACTGCATGCTGTGCGTTTGACTGTCAGCTTTCTTTTGTTTACTTGTTTGTGCGGTTCAAATTCTGCGTTTTCAAAATGTCGCGTTTTGAAAAGGAAGTGAAAATTAAGGTTCTGGACCCATGGCTAAGTGATAAGGGTATTACTATGCGAAAATTTGCGAAGCGGTTTGGAATTCATCATGAGAGTGTTAAAACCATCATTAATAAGTTTGGGGAACACTATTCTTTGGATGAGCTACCAGGAAGAGGCAGAAAACCCGGTTCTTCCAACCCAAAACTGGAGCAGAAAGTGGTATCTCTAATCATGAAGAACAAATCAATGTCAATACGTGATTTGGCCAAAAAAGCAGGAACGAGTGTCGGAATGATCCAGCGTATCAAGAGGCGAAACCACCTGAAGACCTACAAGAAGCAGAAAATCTCGAAACAAAGTGCAGAACAGAAGAAGCGAGCAGCAACAAGGGCCCGGAAATTGTATTCGCGTCTTTTGCAGCGTCCGGATGCATGCGTTTTGATGGACGATGAGACCTATGTAAAGGAGGACTCAAAAACCCTTCCAGGTCCACAATACTTTACTGCCGTCGTTGGGGAGGATGTGAGCGATGCGGACAGGTCGATTCAAGTGGAGAAATTCGGTCGAAAGGTACTGGTATGGCAAGCAATATGTTCCTGTGGTTAGAAGTCAACCATTTTTTACACTACCGGAACTATAAATGCGGAAATCTATCGACCTGAGTGTCTCCAGAAGAGTTTGTTGCCTTTATATAAGAAGCATAGTACACCTCCACTGTTTTGGCCGGATTTAGCGTCGGCTCACTATGCCAAAACCACTCTCAATTGGCTTGCGGAAAAGGGTATAGATTTCGTTGAGAAAAATATCAATCCACCAAATTGCCCTCAGCTTCGACCCATCGAACGTTACTGGGCAATCGTGAAGAGGGTCTTCAAGAAGACTGGTAAGGCAGCTGGGAACATGCAGGAGTTCAAAAAAATTTGGACTCAAGCGTCCAAAAATGCGATGCAACACTTGTCCGGAACTTGATGAAGAGCATTCGATCCAAAGTTCGGAAGTTCGTGAAGGAATAACTTAAATTTCATCCGGTCTTCATTATGTTCAAGTTTAACCTCGTACAATAAAGGATCAATTTTTTGTATGAATAAAATATCGGTTTTCAACATAATTTGAAAGAAAGTTTGTGGATAGCTTATTTTCGATACACTCCTTATATCAATTGCATACGAAACTAATATCCATTTTGATGAACCTGAAAGCACAGATCGACTCAATTTCCGCAAAACTGATTTTCAACTGCTTCGACACTGCTTATCCCGTATCGACTGGAAATCATTGTTCCTGATAGTGGGATTTTGTAACTTGTTTTTCAAAATACTTTTAAGGCAGAGAATTTCACTCGAATCTTTAAGCTTTCAGTGTCATTTTAACTCAAAATTTTCCAATATTTCCGAAAAAAATACTTTTGAAACTGAAAAAACACGGAGTACATCCGAAAAGGGCCAAAACTTATTAAGTTATCAAAAAACTCAATATTAAATCAGTAATATCTTCTAAACGGTGCATCTTAGAAAAATATTACTGAAGTACTTTTTGCTTGCAAATTTGATGTACTTTCATAAAATTAGGGTGACAAACTTTTTTGACTTTTCTTAATAGCTTTTTTGAAAATTGTAATTTAAAAAAAAAAAATTTTTTTTCATTGTAACCTATTTTTCTCCAGAACAACCCACTGTGCACTAGATAGCATTTTTAGTCAGCTATAACATAAGGATAATTAAAAAATTATTGACATGTAACTTTTAAGGGAAAATCTATATATTAGTTCAAAACACAAAAACCAAACTTTTTTTTACCGTGCATATTTTTTTCCATATAGCACCAACAATTGTCTAAAACTTCGCCGAAGACACCAAACCAATCGGACAAACCGTTTCCGAGATACAATTTTTTGAAGATATCATGTGCATTTTTCATAGGCCCTTCTCATAAGTAAGGCTAGATTCAAAATGGCGAACCAAGTATGCAAAACGGCGTTTTTCTTCCCCAAAAACTTGTATGCAAGGTTTCATGCAAATAAAAAAATACAAAAAATAAAAACTGGAAAAATTTCCCACTTGTTCGTGGAATCGCTCTGATGGAAAAGGATCCACAAGCAACCGGATTCAGCAAGAAGCTTGAGCCACGTTTCAGGGGTCCATACATTATTCGAAGGGCTCTTGGAAACGACTGATACCTGATTGACGATGTTCCTGAAGTGCAACTAACATAGAGGAAAACATCCACGATCTTCGCAGTGGAACGAATGAAGCCGTGGACGGTCAGCGCGTCAATGGAAAATAGCGATGATGAGAGTTCCATTTCTGATGAATCCAATGAATGAAATTATCGCCGAGGCGGGATAGGTACTGTGGTGTCCGTTGTAACCTAATATTGAATTTTTATTTTGAATTCCTATTAAAGGACCACCCTAACGACCCTAGCGATTCTATTGTAACTATATCCCTTTATACAACAACCAGTAATATAATGCCTATTGAACTGTATGGCCACGTTTTCGTCTAAATCTGAAAGTCTCCTACAAAATTAGTTTACACAAGGTAAAAACAATATTAAAATAATTAGACATAAATTATAGCATATAAGGTTGAAATGTTAATTAACACAATGTTAAACACCTAGGATAATATATAAATGTAAAATAAAGTAAAAATTGGAAATAAATGAAGAGCTAAAAATAAAAGGACAACCTTTTCGCGTGAACTTGATGATCCATTGGTCCAAGTACTCGTCGGTCTCGTTCGTAGTTCGGTTTCGCAATCTTCGCGCCGTGTTCCAAAGAGTGTTCATCGACGTTTCACGCGATAGCCCGTCGTCGAATTTTCGCCAGGATCCGCGTTTTTTGACCTCGATGAGGCTCTTTAGTTTGCGTTTGAGAGTGCTCAGGTGTTTCACGTCTAAGGAAAACTTTAAACGCGTCGGATTTTTAAGATAAATCTCGGTGCTTTGCTGATCCCACCATGGAGATGGAGGTTTCCTACAAAATGGCGTTCCTAGAACTGCTCGAGTTTGAGCTTGAAGGTTGGAATCTCGGTTATATTCCTTCAGCGGTGGAAGCTTCTCTACCATCATTTCGGAAAGGTGAATATTTTTACAACGTGTTTAATTATTGGTTTGCAAAGCTTATCATAAAATGGTTCTCAGCAAGTGTGGTTCGTATGAATTCAAATATATGCAGTCAGTCACATTCAACACGTGCCCAAACAGCTTTTTTTGTCACCGTGCCCAGCTTGTAAGGGTCTGTTGAACCGAAACCACAAACCAATCCCACAATGTCAATCTCTACACATATATGCGTAGTACAAAAGCACTGGTGACGATCGTTCACAAGCGTGAGTGGTATTTAAATTTTCCTCTTAATCAACCGTTGAAGTAACGATTTACGAGAATCGTGGAAAATTTATAGCGTACGTTTTTGTGCTCTCCATTATTCGATGGTCAGCAGTTGTCAGTGTACATTGGCGTCAAATTAAGAAGGGGTGGTATATGGTTTTTACAGTAGTCCTGGGGAATTTTAACAAGAAGCAGGAACAAAATTTAATTCAAGTTATAAAGTGACATTTTATCTGATGTTAGCAGGAGCTTTGTTGAAAAAAAAAAAATCAGTTCAGATTCAATTTAAATTTTTGTTTGTATAACTGGCAGTGGTCTATTTTTCGTGTATTTTTCATTAGTTCTTCTTGTGTATCACTATAAGCTTTCAACTTAGTATTCTAAGTGCACTTTCCCAATCATGAGCTGAGAGTTTTCGATGCAGGTACATTTTTCATTTGTTTGATTTGACAAGAACAATCTTACCCTACATGCCCTACAAGATTACTGGGAAGTTTTTCAATCCGACACATTCCTAGGCCATACCGGGAATCGAGCACAGCCACCGCCGGTAAGATCTTGGTTGTTGCTACGTTTCTAACGACTGATCTAAGAGATGACATAAATTCATATGTTAACAAAATGCGTGAATTTTTTTTCTAATTCTGTTACAGACGTTGATATACGTACACATTACAAACTTTAGGATGTCCCTGAGTTAGAGTTTTGAAAACTATTTGTTAACCGTTCGTGGTTTGATTTGGTAATCAAACACCGTCATTTTTTATTTTCGCGAAATTGCTCAACTAATATTCTGATGGATAACTTTCCCGAAGCAATCATGCCCCCTAAATAATACCATACGTCTGATGCATCTGTCACTGCCTATTCGTGTACAAGTACCATGGTCGTCCCTTCTGTCCAAACAAACCGAGCCAACCAAGCCAGTTCGTTGCAAAGATGTCCCGCCGTAGGTATCTACCCTCATATAGACACCACACCAAGGTGATAAACGCGCGAAATTGCTCCCACAGACAGACGGACAGACTGCACCATCAGCAGCAGCAGCAGCAGCCATCCCAGACACGGATGCAATTGAATCACTATATCTCGCCCCGAGTGCACGTGTGTGTGGGGGGGGGTCTGACCCGCCGCGAAGGATGCCACAATAAGGGGGTGCTATAAATAGTGCGCCATATGCGCAACTGCCATCTAGGGACGGCAAACAATGATGCATTATTTTGCCATCCTGAGAGTCAAGTTTACATACAATAATTATTTGTAAGATTTCCCTGCTATCGGGTTGCAGGGCGGGCGGCCGTAAACTACAGGGCTCTCGTTCGCCGGCATATAACAACGTAGAACTCTCTTTTCACGGCCGTTCTGCCCACCCGCGCTCGAGTTCAATACTGTGGAGACCTTGAATTTTGTGCTAGGCAAATCCTCCACCGCTGCCGGTTGATCATGGCCGACGACGTGAGTGAGGTGTATTACAGGTCTGCGGGGCGGGAATAGGACAACGAAAAAAAAAAAAACGAATATAATCGTACACATAATGAACAAATCGTTAACCTTTTCATCAACGCCTACGTCCCATTTGCCTTATTTTACGTCGAGCTAGGTACGAGTCGTCGTGTAGTTCAATAGAATTACGAGTGGTTCTTGAGAGTCACTCTGCTGTTGCTAGAACTTGGACTTGTTTGGTGGTGGTGGCGGTGCTTAGCGCTGTGGTTTGGCGGGATACAGACCGGTGCAAGCGAGTTTGGATAGGTAAAGTTTGTTTTAGTATGTATAATATCAGCTCTATGTTGGGATTTGTTTGACACAATGGAAATCTTAAAGCAGATAATTGAAGGATTTGGAATGACCTTTTGATAAAAAATTACTTTTCATCACCAGAGTTGAGTTTTGTCTAGTAGGTATCCGGCTACCTTATCAGTCTTTATCCACTATTGCTTGATGTTTTCATAAGGATTGTATCGAAAAGTGGTTGTAAACATTAAAAACCCGAATTAATCCACCGATGGTGAAACTGAACCCTTCTTACACTTCTCCAGAATTACGAACTCAATTGTGGCTAATATGGTACTGGATACATATTTTCATCAGAAATTCCAGAAAGATCCAAGAATATTCGATATGTCATACATTCAGTTTATAAAATGAACTATTTGTCAATCCTGAACGTATTGATCATCGATGTGATTAACATATTGCCATTAATAGTCTTTAACGACCTGTTTTTGTTAGTTATATAAAAGGGGAAATTACATATATATTAGAAATTCCAAATAATCAGTCCATAGAATGAATTATTAGACAATTCTAAGCGTCAATTTTGATTATCGATATGGATTCAAGATGCTTAGTAAGTACATGTTCGTTGAAAATTGTGTAGTTATAGTAAATGGAGACTTTGTGTAATTTTCGAATAAACTTGTTGCAGTTCAAAACCGAACCACTCGAGTCAATCGATCCTGCTAATTCTATAGAGTCGCACAGTCTGGCTAGTCCGCTGTATGTGCTCTACAACGCACCAGATGCGGAACAATGGAATGCAAGCGGCATCGATTGGGGTGACTGGTTTTGTTCCGTTTTGAACTGCAACGAGTATATTTTCATCAAACAATAATCTGCGCTCAGGCATTGTTTTGGTCATATCTCCATGAAGGATTATCCAATCATATTGAAATTTTGACCAGTTATTTGAAGATTTTATAGCTTTGATTTGGCGCTAACAAAACCAAAATCGATACACAAATAGCTCAGTATGTAATCGGAGACTAAACTGTTTGATTACTATTATAATAGGCCGTCAAGTACTGTTTCGTTCATATCTTCGTAACGAATCGTCCGAATAAAAAAAAATCAATAACGTTCTATGGGGATGTTGTAGCTTTCATTTGCCGTCAACAAAACTGAAATCGGTCCACATATGGCTGAGAAACCGATGTGACATTATTTATAACGCACACACACATACACACACACACACATACACACACATACACACACACATACACACACATACACACAGACATGTGCTCAGTTCGTCGAGCTGAGTCGAATGGTATATGACATTCGGCCCTCTGGGCCTTGGATAAAAAGTCGAGTTTTCAAGCGATCTTAATACCCTTCTTTTGGTGTAAGAAGGGTAAAAAGACAGTTTCACTTTTACGTGCGTATTAACCATTATGTGATCGACAGGGTACCCGGGTACCCACCAAATTCAAATTCAACTCTGGAAATTAATGACCGATTTCAATTCTTTTGACATCGTTAGATTCAAAAACTTCTTCGCTTCAGGGAAATTATCGAATCAAAATCAACATAAATCCGGGTTTTTGGGGCTGTGTTCCGGTACGGAGACACAATTTCGAAACATCTATTGATTTTCCAGGAATAGATGTCAAAATCCTTGGAAAAATTCCTAGAATCTATTTTTATTCTATTGTGGACCGTATGCCGACTTCTTCCTGGAATGGCCATTCTGTAACAGGTTCCCGTGGGGCTTCCAGTGGCCATGAACTTATTTAGAAGGAAACCCTGGCAATATGGGTATCAAAATTCATGAAATTTCTCCAGTAGGATATTTCTCAACCTTTAGTGACCACCTGATGATTTGTACTCGGACCTGTTATTCCGAAACAGGTTCCCGTGGGGCCTCGAGTGGCCATGAACATAATTAGAAGGAAACCCTGGCAATATGGGTATCAAAATTCATGAAATTTCTCCAGTAGGATATTTTTCAACGTTTAGTGGCCATCTGATGATTGTCTTCGGACCTGTCTTTCCAGAACAGGTTCCCGTGGGGCCTCGAGTGGCCATGAACGATTTCAGTAGAAAACCCTGGCAATATGGGTAAAAAATTCATGAAATTTCGCCAGTAGGATATTTCTCAATGTTTAGTGGCCATCTGATGATTTGACCTCGAACCTGTCTTTCCGGAACAGGTTCCCGTGGGAATTATAGATTTTGACATCCATTCCCGGAAATTCAATAGATGTTTCCAAATAGTGTCTCCGTACAGGACCACTTTTTTGGGCCAATATAGAATTGCTGGAATTGGGTGGACTTCAAATGGTTAGTTGACAACTTCGAAGGAGGGTGCGACCGACCTCTCGTCCTCACAAGTTCCTACCTCACGCCTCCACGAGTCATATGATCACAAAAGACTGCCAGCTGAAACATGGAGACGCTGGTTGGCGTAGCCTGGGCAATGTTGTCAATCTGACAACAGCGAAGTGAGGGGGTGCGACTGAAGATCGTGTACCTTTAAATCATATTGTATATTTTCCATTCTCATTTTAATAATAATTTCAGCACGCTTTAGAATCATCTTTGCATTCCAAAACCATGTAAGACCCTGGAGCAACATGACAAGCATAAAAGGTTCAATTTATGTTTCACGAAATTATAAAATTCGAATTTTTTTTTTCACAAAATTCATAAAAGGCTGGCATATGCTTATAAGCAGTATAGGATTATATATAAATTTTTTGTTTAGTGGTATTATTATTAAATAAGCCATTTATTTCAGAAATCATCAAACTGGGCTCTTCGATAACTCCAATTGCTATCTTTGAAATGTTACTAGAACAGTATGAAGAAAAAATATTACATACATGTCATACATGTCTTATAAAATAATATTTTTTATTGAAATTTCATCTTTGATTTTTGGAATGATCTATACTGTCTCAACTTTTCCAGGACTAGGAGGATATTAATACATATCTAATTTTTATTTATTTTTCAGTAACAATCCATTGGATGTCAGAAGGTGGCAACGGAGTTGGTGATAGGCTTTTGCAATTATTACTGAATGTATTTTTCATTACCGTTGTGCAAATGAACATTTTACCAAATTCGAGCGGATATGATTCATACAGCGCTGTATTCATATAGCTTGTGTCTGATTTTACAGTTCAATCCTTGTCTTTACTTTATCATTACTCACAATATTATTATATTTGATAATTGTGGTTTTATTGATTTTACTTCATAGATGAGGTTATAAAATCAGCATCAAGCAGTAAATAGTGACCAGTAAATAAGAATAAAATAAAATGATTAAATTTCAATAGCTGTAACAAACTTTTTCAGGATACCTCAAACCGAGATTTTAGTGAATTGCTGCTATCGCTGAAAACGAACCAAAACGTGCTTAAGCGCGAAACACAGAACTCTACACTATAACACTATACAACATTTCTTGCATTTCAGGATCAGTCGAACGAAGATCGTATATAATAGATACGAATGCTTGTAGTATTTTTCATTTACATAAATATCTATGTACACTATTATATAAATATTTCATGGGAATGGGAGGGACCATCAGGGCACCCGATTGAAGCAATCTGGATGGGGAGAGTGGGAATGCCAACTCCCCATTGCTAACAGTTTGTGAATAGAGGGCGGGCTCTTCTCCCCGCCCATTGGGGCATCCTCTTGTTAAATAGCTTGCTCTTTTGACAAATTGTTCAGTCTTGTTGTTAAAAGGAGATTCTTTATATCCCTGTGGATATAATAAGTGATAAGTGATGTTGCATATCGATCCACCAACCCCTTTTTGGCCCTTCATACAATGGCATGATTAGGATAATCAGTGGTTATTAAAGCTTGATCAAGTCTAACAGAGAGGAGAGCCCATTGCTGTCGGACTAGTTTCCGTGCTACAATGGGTGGTAGTACATTTCATACATCATATCATACCTAACGTTAAAGAGATATAATTGGTTTTCTTTTAGCAATACCTTAAAACCGGTTTTCGTCAAAGAATTGTTTCAAAGTTTGTCCGAAGAGCTACAAGAATACCGTAATAAAGATATTCGACGTTATCGTGAACATCGAGCTGGTAAGATTTCAAGGCTAAAAATTTTATTTTCTGAAGAAAAAACAAAAAAACAAGACGGTGGGGGGGGGTTTTTAAAATTGTTTATTTTTTTAAAAAAAAATTTAAAATATTTTCCCAAGCCCCCACAGAGGGGCAGATCCTATAAAAGTACGGACAAAACCTCAAAAAAAAAAAAAAAAAAATTCAAGATACGGTTTAAACACCATGACCAATCGAAAGTACATACCTGGCCTACTACAAATATGAAAGAAATACTGGAAAAGAGGCTATTTTCATCATGTAGTGAATAGGGGAAGTTGGGGTTTAAAATGTCTTAAAAATGTAACTTCAAACAATATCGAAGGAATTGAAGCTCGAAAAGATATTTAGACGATCTTTTAAATGTTAAACGCTCTGGGAATAGATAATATATGTAATTACTACTATAATTTATGAAGGTTGACTCCAAATTATGAAAGTAGGCTTTGTTGCGAAGCCAAACAAAGTAACATTAAAAATCTCTGAATTTTCATATTTTGGGACAAATGGGAATGTGTAAATATCGTGTAATTATGCGATATCGTTGCCATAGTCATCAAGATATGATATGGTACTTCCCCACAATAACAAGTTTGGAACCCGCCAGGACCCGCCGCGCGAAATATTTACGAAATTATTTAGTGTGTGTTTTGTCATATTTGAGGCCAACAATTTATTGGTTCAACTTGAATCTCTCTCTCTTTTTCAGTCTATTTCTCTATCCTTCCTTCTCTTCTATTGTTTACCTCCGTTTTCACTCTATTTCTCCCTTTTTAGCAGTACAGTTGGGTTTCCTACTACATAATGGGTGGTGCTGACCTCCCACTGAAATTTCTCATCTATCCTACAATCCAATGACGCTGATTTAGTTTATGTATAACCATGTCATTGTAGAGGACAACTTTACAATGACTGTAGTCAACTTCTCGAAGAACATTCATAGAATCATTCAAGAATTCAAGAATCAAGGACATTTTAGTTCTTGCTTTATTGTCCGTGTGTGTGACACAATTTGTTGTAAATGTGTATGTTACAATGTTCGTTTCATATGGCATACAAAAAAGGTAGCGTTACGTACGGGTATGTGTGTAAGTTCATTCACGCGCATGATTTTCATCAATCAGTTTTATGCGGCTGCTCACAGGGTAAGTGACTCACAGCAAAATGTTTCGCGCATCAAGAAAAGATATTTTTTCAATGCTGCAGGAGTTAAAAAGCAAGCCGTTCAACACGCAATTCCAGTACGTCTTGGCGAATGTTTTGAATAAAATGAATGTGAGTGATGAAGAAAATTCATTAAAAGTGAAAAAGAAGCTTTACGTTTTATGTTTCAATATCAACAAAAAATGGAAGGAATGTAGGCATACGACGAAGACATTTTTTGATCGTAATCGAAAATGGTTAGAGAAAGAGGTTGAAATTGTCAATCCTTTAATGAAAAGACCAAGTCGAGCAGGTAAACTATGATGCCAACATTCAGCATTATAAAAATTAAAAACAGATTTTTTAAAAACATATTAGTAAAATAATATTGCATAATTTAATTTACCAGGCGGTCCCCCACATTGGATTTTGCAGCTATTAGTATTCGCTCGAAGAGGAGAAAAGTAGAAAATTTGCGGAAGGCTATTCCAACTCCAGAGCTTCCTCTTGCTGCAGAAATGAATCTTCGCGTCCAAGGTAAGAAAGTTGAGGCAAAACTAGTGAAAGAAATTTTACATACTACCCCTACTCGAGCTTCTCGGATTTCTAAAGCATGGGGAAGCTCCAATAAAGCGTTCGACATACAGTCATTCACTCCAACAGAAGCCCTAGCATTAATGCTAGACACTGACATTTCTAGACAGGGCTACCAGATTTTGAGGACGCAGTCCAAGAATAAGGGTGCTGATATTTATCCTTCCTATAAAACAATTCAAGATGAGAAAAAGTTGTGCTACCCTTCTTCCAGCGCTATCGAAGTCAGTGAAAGTAAGGCAGAAGTAAAGCTTCAGGCTTTACTAGATCATACTACACAACGTATTTCCAAAATTATTGAGGACGTTTCAGAAAAAAACTGATGGAAATATTGTTAAATTTTGTACTCTGCTGTCAAAATGGGGACTAGATGGGAGTGGATCACAATCTACGTACAAACAGGTCAAGCATGGACATGATTATGATGATTCTCATTTGTTAATGACGTGCTTTGTACCTCTGCAATTATTTTGTGGAGATGGTGAATCGAAAGAAATTTTGTGGCATAATCCGACGCCTTCTTCGACCCGTTATTGTCGACCAATAAAACTTGAATTTGTGAAAGAAACATACGAGATAATAAGGAAAGAGAATTTCATGTTTCTGACCAAATTTCTAAGCTCATGCCAACAATTATCCACACGACTGTTGGAGAAATCAAAGTACATCATAAACTAACATTATCAATGGTTGAAGGGAAGGTAATTAATAGCTTGACAGGTACAAAAATAGCAAAAAAGTGTTATGTGTGGTCTGGTGGGCGGGGTGAAATAAATAAAATAGATAAATTAAGGAAAAGAAAAGTGGTGTTAAAGGGGTGGGGATTGGGTTTTATAAATTTTGTTTTTTTTTTAACTCTTTATTTGTTCCAAATTTATTCATATTTACATTTCATGTTAATCTAGGTGCTCCAGCTACTACCGTAACGTATCAACCTTAATTGTTAAAATATGTATCTAATTTTGTTTACATTGTTCATGCCTTAGCAGTTCAGTATTTTAAACAGGTTTTTATTCCTGCGTGTCAGTATAACAATAATAATCTTAAAACTAAAAACAAACTAAAATTAATCTTAACTAAGCATAAAGGGAATTAATCATTGCAATAGAAGATTGCAACGATTTTTGTCTGAAATTATTAATTATTTTGTTGGACATTTGTTCTAAAGTCTCAACATTCGAAATTCTATGTACTTCGTTAGTACTGTACCAAGAAGGCAGCTTCAAAATCATCTTCAGAACTTTGTTCTGAATCCTTTGAAGTATTTTTTTCCTGGTAGCACAACAACTAGACCATATTGGAACAGCATAAAGCATGGCCGGTCTAAAAATTTGTTTAAATATTAGTAGTTTGTTCTTCAGACATAGTTTGGATTTTCTGTTTATAAGAGGATATAAACATTTTATATATTTATTACATTTGGCTTGAATGCCTTCAATGTGATTTCTAAAATTTAATTTTTGATCAAGTAATAGACCAAGGTATTTCACTTCGCTTGACCAGGAAATTGGAACACCGCTCATAGTAACGATGTGACTACTACTAGGTTTCAAAAAAAGAAGCTCTAGGTTTATGTGGGAATATTATTAGTTGAGTTTTGGAAGCGTTGGGAGAAATTTTCCATTTCTGTAAATAAGAAGAGAAAATGTCCAAACTTTTCTGCGGTCTCCTCCAAAAAAAACAAAAATTTTTTTTTCTTGGGGGGGGGTGGGGTGTTTAGAAAACAAAAATTTTTTTCACCCCGGGGGAGGCGAGGCGGGGGGGGGGGAAAAAAATGTTATATAGTATCGGCCCAAGAATGCTACCCTGAGGAACTCCAGCTCTAACAGGTAGTCGATCAGATTTGGAATTCTGATAATTTACCTGCAGAGTTCTGTCAGTTAAATAATTTTGAATTAATTTTATAATATAGAGCGGAAAATTAAAGTTTTTCAATTTAGCAATCAAACCTTCATGCCAAACACTGTCGAATGCTATTCTATGCTTTCTATGTCTAGAAGAGCAACTCCAGTTGAGCAGCCTTCAGATTTGTTTGAACGAATTAAATTAGTAACTCTCAAAAGTTGATGAGTAGTTGAATGGCCATGGCGAAATCCAAATTGCTCATCTGCAAAAATTGAGTTTGTATTGATGTGAAGCATCATTCTATTCAAAATTAGCTTTTCAAAAAGTTTACTGATTGAAGGAAGTAAACTTACTGGTCTGTAGCTAGAAGCTTCAGCTGGATCTTTCTCGGGCTTCAAAATTGGAACAACTTTGGCATTTTTCCATTTGCCAGGAAAGTATGACAAATGAAAACATTTATTAAATAATTTTACCATGAAAGACAAGGTACTCACTGGGAGTTTTTTGATGAGTATATAGAAAATTCCACCATCACCTGGAGCCTTCATATTTTTTAACTTTTTAGTTATAGTTTTTACTTCATCCAAATCAGTACCCCAGGATTCATCAAAAATATTTTCCCTTGAGGAAATATTCAGATAATCAAGAGAAACCTGATTCTCAATAGGACTAGTAAGACCCAAACTGAAATTATGGGAACTCTCAAACTGCTCAGCAAGTTTTTGAGCTTTTTCCACATTTGTTAGCAATATTTTATCACCTTCTTTGAGCGCTGGAATAGGCTTTTGAGGTTTCTTTAAAATTTTGGAGAGTTTCCAAAAAGGTTTGGAACTCGGCTCTAATTTTGACACATTATTTTCGAATTGTTTGTTCCTCAGGGCAGAGAAGCGTTTTTTAATTTGTTTTTGCAAATCTCGCCAGATAACTTTCATGGCGGGATCGCGTGTTCTTTGATATTGTCTTCTACGGATATTTTTCAGACGGATCAAAAGCTGAAGATCGTCGTCTATTATAATTGTATTGAACTTTACCTCGCATTTTGGAACTGAGACAGCTCTTGCTTCAACTATGGAAGTAGTCAGAGAGTCAAGAGCATTATCGATATCATTTTTAGTTTCCAAAGGAATATTAGGATTAAAGTTATATTCCATGTATGTTTGATATTGGTTCCAATCAGCTCTATGATAATTGAAAGTAGAACTGTTGGGATTAGAAATTATTTCTTGAGATATTTCAAAAGTTACTGGAAGGTGATCCGAACCGAAGTCAGCATGGGTAACCAATTGGCTACAAAGTTGACATGAATCAGTTAAGACCAAATCAATAGTTGAGGGATTTCTGGCAGAAGAAAAGCAAGTTGGGCTGTTTGGGTATTGGATAGTGTAATAACCCGCAGAACAAATATCAAATAGTATATTACCATTGGAATTACTTTGAGCATTATTCCACGATCGGTGTTTTGCATTAAAATCACCAATAATGAAGAATTTTGACCTATTACGGGTAAGCTTCTGTAGGTCACCCTTGAGAAGATTCTTTTGCTGACCTACGCATTGGAATGGTAAATAGGCAGCTAATAGTGTAAGTTGACCAAATTTTGTTTCAACAGAAACCCCCAAAGTTTCAAAAACTTTGGTATCAAATGAAGAAAGAATTTGATACGCCCATGAACAATTATGGCAACGCCACCACCTGGACTTTCAAGACGATCATTGCGGTGTACGAAATAATTAGGATCCCTTTTTATTTTATCACCTGGTTTAAGAAAAGTTTCAGTTACAACGGCAATATGCACGTTATGAACTCGTATAAAGTTAAACAGCTCGTCTTCATTATTTTTAAGAGATCGAGCATTCCAATTTAAAATATTCAGTGTCTTAATACCCATTGCTGAATTTCAGGGTCATGACAATATTGTTTGCAAATTTTATACCAGTTTGAATTGCATCAAACATGGAGTTTGTATTTAACATTCCATTAATCATATCGATTAATGATTTCTGTAAAAAATCCATTTTTGGAGCGGTTATGCTACCTAAGTCAAAATCTTCAACGTTTCTGGTAGAATTTTGGTTTCTACCGGCTGTAACGGCAGCGTAGGAAGCTCCATTACCTAGATGTACATTGCTACCAGCAGGTAAGAATTGAGCATTGAAAACTTGTGCTCTGTTTGTACTTACGGGTACATTTGTGCTTCGCTGACCATTGTTAACAGCAGATAGCAGTGGAAAATTTGACGGTTGGACATTGATCGTACCTTCCGGTACGAATGTTGGATTTTCTCCTTGATGACCGTTGTTAACAGCCGAGGAATAATTACCTGGTCGGGAACGTGAAGCGGTCCCTACCTGATGCTTAGCACGAGAATTCAAGATCGCTTTGCGAGTCTTGCATTCCCAAAAATTGGATTTGTGGTTTCCACCACAATTCGCACATTTAAAATTTTTGGGATCCTTCACAGGACAGTTGTCCTTGGCGTGAGAGGAATCGCCACAATGCATGCATTTGGCATCCATGTGACAATTTTTCGTCCCGTGACCCCATCCCTGGCATTTACGGCACTGGGTGAGGTGTTGAGAATTTCCTCCAGTCTTCCTGAAGTGTTCCCACTTCACTCTGACATGGAGCATAAGGCTGGCTTTTTCCAATGCCTTGAGGTTATTCAGTTCATTTGATTTAAAATGAACTAAATAAAAATCGTTAGAAATCCCATTGCGAGAATCGCCAGGTTGGGATTTCTTTTTCATCTTTATCACTTGAACTGGTGTAACTCCAAGCAATTTGATAATTTCTTCTTTGATCTCATCCAGGGATTCACCACTGGCTAGACCTTTTAAGACCACCTTGAACAGACGTTCAGTTTTGGTGTCATGTGTAAAGAATTTGATGCCTCTTTGAGCAAGATACTCCACGAGAAGTTTAAATCCGATCAAGGTTTCAGCCAATACACGGCATTTACCCCGACGACCAATTTGAAAGGAAAATTTCGAATCTTTTATGAAATTCGTGAGTTCCTTACGGAGCCCATGAAAATCAGATGTTGTTACCACAATAGGTGGAACCTTTTCTTTCCCTGTATTAATTCGGGAATGCTTCGAAGATTTTTGCCTGACTGATGGATCATTCTCATCATCAGTCAGAATATCGAATTGATTGCTCAAATCAATATTGTTAGAAGGGGAATCCAGAGATTGTCCCTTTCTTTTGCGTTTAGGCGCCATTTTCTCCAAAATGATTAGAATTTATACGTTTTCTCGTAATCAACTTCCAAGCAGATTCTACAAGAATCCGAAGGGTCAAAGAGGAATTTTCCAAATCGATATCCAAGTCGGATTACCTCGCGTAGGGTCCAGACAAGGATCGAAAAGGAATAATTGTAAAAAATAAAAATTGTGCAGGTAATGTTAAGCACTGAAAAGCGGACTGAACATTGCTTGCATACTTACGCTTCATGCATTGGTTACTTCAAGTCAGCTACAAACTGGACACTAAACGATATTATAAGACCAGCGAGAATAAACTTCAAATTGAAAAGCGAAAAGCTGATATTCAGAATCAGTTCAAGAAAGAATGTGGCCTTTTTGTTGATTTTGTCAAAGGAAACTTCGGTACAACTAATGATGGAAATAGTGCTCGCCGCTTCTTTCAAGATCCAGCAACATCCAGCCGAATTACTGGCATCGATAAAGGCCTTATCGATCGATGTGACACGATCTTGCGCGCTTTATCTTCTGGATACGCAGTTAACGTCGAAGCTTTCAAACACTTTGCCATTGAGACAGCTCGACTATACGTCAAACTGTACGAATGGTATCCAATGCCGGCCAGCGTGCATAAAGTTTTAATACACGGATCAGAAGCGATCCAAGTCGCTTTCTTACCAATCGGAATGCTGAGTGAGGAAGCGCAGGAGGCGCGCAACAAAGATTTTCGAAAGTTCCGAGAGCATAAAAGCCGCAAATAAGCAGAACTGATACCATGAAAGATGTGTTCAATATGATCATGATAACTTCGGACCCATTCATTAGTACCATTCGTACCAGTCCTCGAAAACGGAAGCAAAAGATGAAGAAAGCTGTGCGATAATTAATTGACGGGACACCGGATGAAGAAGATGAAACGGATGAAGAAGAGAAAACGGACGATGAAGAGGAAGCGGATAAAGAAGAGGAAACGGATGCAGAGTGATGGACAGTCCAAACAAGATGAATGAAGCAACAGATGATGAAAAGGAATCGCTTGAAATAAAGGAGCTTTGGATGATGAAGAGTATAAAAACAAGAATGGAGGAAACACCAGATGAAGAATCTGAAAAAAGAAGAGGAACTTTGAATGTAGAAGAGGATGATCGAGATGAACATTAATTGAATATAAATAAAAATCAAATAAATGCATTGTTTAGTATAACAGTATAACAGTTTTTAGACAGTGTGACAGAAGTTATCTAGATAAAAAAAACAAGTGATGATAAATAATATATTCCATCCACAGATTTCTCATCGATAGAAGGCTTCTATCGAAAAATAAAACTTATCTAGATCAAAATTTAGAGATGTAGATAAGTTTTAATGATATCAAAAGCTAGCTCATATCTATCTGGCCAACTTCATCAAACATTTTGCTTTAATGGCGTGCTTCTCTCTAAAAACAATGCTGATCTAGATAAATTATAGTGATCTAGATCAAAACTAATGATGGCAAACGGTAGATAATACAAATATGACCAACTTTTCCGAAAACATCAAATCGTTATCTCTTGAATGAAAGAAGTTATGAGGTTTTGTCCGTACTTTGACAGGATCTGCCCCAGTGTGCGCTCGTTAGTCAAATAGATAATATTACACTTCACAGCATATCTCTTTTCTTCTACTAAACTATTTTGTATTAAGAATTAACCAGGTACCCTTCAGTACCCAACGCTGACAATTTCAGGATTACTAGTTCATAAGATAATCTTACAAATACAATTGATTTGAGACGCCGCCAGGACCCGCATATATATATTTTTTAGTTTGTTGAACATTACGTCACATGTGACATATAAATTGGCTTATAACCTGTACTATTTCAAACTGAGGTTTTACTTGGTACCCTTCAGTACCCAACTCTGAAAATTTCAGGAATACTAGTTTATAAGATAACCTTTCAAATACAATCTGTTTTAGACCCCACCAGAACCAGCCCACCCTTTTTAAGGCGGTTGATTGTGACGTCATACAGACACTTGAATCACCATATACCAAAATGTGCTCACCAGAGAGCATTGGTGTGTTCAGCAAAAATTTGTATTATAATAAATCCTACAATTTCTTACAACATATTGAAATCGTCAAATTTGAACAAAGTACTAATCATCTCAAAAAACCGGTTTTAAGGCATTGCTTAAAGAAACCCAATTATATCTCTTTAACGTTAGGCTTTAGAAACTTAGTGTCTTCAGCAACTTTTCTTAAAATTACTTGTTCTACAACTTTGTCCAGGACAATAACCCGTTATCTCGTAGCTGGAAAAAGTTAGAATTTGAAAGTGTAATTAAGCCCTTATGAAAGGTTAGGCGTGTTTTTCCAAAAGATGCGGAATAACATTTTGAGCAACCCTTTTGAAGACACCTAGTCGATAAAATGATGACAAAAGGGTGAAAATGTTTTTGACCGACTATTTTCACAATTGTTCCAATGTGCGTCGGGGTCGCCCCCGTATACACTGTGAATCTTTTTAAATTATTTTTTAGAATTTTAAGTTTGTTCGAAAAATTTAAATATCCCAAAATGCCATTTTTTTTTTTGAGGGAATAGTTCAACAGATCAACTTACCATAAAAATTTGGTAATGGTCAACAAAGAATTAAAGATATCGAAGTAAGCTGCGTGAAAATCATACGTGTTGATATTATTTCAGCTACGTCGTTTTTTCACAAATTTCACATGATTCCAAACTGCAAGAAAATTGTTCTAACGTGACAATTGTAGGCTGTTAATTCGATCCTTCAGTTCCTTACCATTTCTGTTCTTTTAAAACATTATGCTGGTATGTCTTATGCACCCATTGTGCATTAAACTTGTTTTCATCGTTTTTAAATCTGTGTTCCACAACCGTTTTTTTACCATTATTGATGGTAATATTCATTTTCTCCCGTATTATAAGTTGTCTCGTTAAGAAGCCCATAAATCCGCCGGATCACAAATATGTATCCAAACTATTCCTACCCGGCACTGTGCTGGATGGATGCTGCGTAGACTGGCCCGTTAAAGACAGCTTTTCGACTATGTATAGGCACTCTTCTATTCACGCCACAACTCAGCATGTTTAATTTGCTTGGATTGCTCCGTCTATACCCTATCCCGATGGCACGGCTCGGTTCTACCGTCGTCACACCTGTGTTCATCGCCCCGAAGAGCTATCCCCTAAGGCAGCGGGAAATCATTGTGTGGAATTAAGATTTGTGTATATGCTCTGCAGGCATGGGGGAATGTAGTGCCTACAACAAACACACCACATCGCGGTCGTTGTTCTTTTGCTCTTAGGCACCTAGAGCGGGTGTTGTTCGATTGGGTACTCATTGGGAAGCCAAGAGCACTCTAGAAGGCTAGAAAATGGGTCCTCAACCATCACTGGCCATGTGCCATGTTGGACTATAATTCTACAGTACTACGCCATAGCATATTGCGGATGATTAATGTATGTTTATGAAATAAATTTATACCTACTTGTTCAAACAGTCAACAATCCCGTGTCGAACACAAGGGCAAGGGAGATCGTTCGCGGTTCTTCCCGCATTGGACCAAGTTTCCATCCAGCATTTTCAACCACTGGTGGGATTTGCGGCTCGAATCGCATCCAAGTTGGGTGGGGCGTTGGCATTAAGACCTCACCCCCACAGAGGTCGAATGTGAAGCCGGAGATTAAGAGCTTTCCAGCAAGGTCTTGGTACGATTGAGCTGTGGCTTCAAATTGAATTAAATTTAATGGTTGATTTTATTAAATATATGCATATGGTGGCAATTAAGGCGTGGGCTTGCGATCATTTCGTGATTTGAATAAACTGCCTTCAATATGCGCTGCTGGAAAATTAGTGCAGTAAATACTTTGAAAGAATTCCATTATCTAAATTTTCCCATTCTCGAATCCGTAATAACTTTATGTTACTAGGTTATAAATGATGCTAAGCACACGTGTTCCCCCAGCTAATTGACCGGAGGCAGTCCACCACCAGATCGAAACTCCAATATGGCTGCCTCTGTTAACCGAAATGAAAAACACATTCGGTTTATCGAAAATATGAAACAAGATAAAATATAATAAATAACATACATCAACCTGTATCCGGTTTCACGAAACTGACATTTAAAAATTGCTCATTCTTCTTTCTCTGTGCGCCTCGCATCCTCATCCTCCCCATAATAATCATCTTACGTGCCTCTTTGCTCTGAGACAACAGAGGCTGTCAGAAGAAAACAAAAACAAGAGAAAGAGTGTCCCCTCATGACACCCCATGCGTTTTCGGTCGATTCGCCGTTTCAATCGCTTCCCCCCCACCCCACGCCTTCATTTGGTGACCCCTCATCGATCCTCGTCGGAACCCATTTTATCAGCCTTTTCCAAAGTGCATCCCCCCTCACGAGTTGATTTTCTTCACCCCTCAATCCCATTGCAGCCGGGAAGGCTCCACGTAGCGCTGCTCGGATGCGAGAGCAGAGCACGAAATTTTAAATTTTATTAGTTTAATAATATTGATTTCGAAATGGCGAGGCGAGAGCGGAACACTCCGATCCAAGCGCGAATAAATATAATGATCAGAACGCGATCGTGGTTTTCAGTTTTTTTTTCTTTCTCGGTCTTGGGGAAACGGTGAAGATTAACGCAATTTTTGGGGAAACAACGAAGGATGGAGTTCTATTTGAAGGTTTTGCTTTATGTTTTAGTGGTTGTTACTGGCAATGGGGTGGGGTGTTAGTTGGCTTGAATTTTTTTTTTCAGTCGATGGATTGTATGCTCTCGTGGATTAAGTACTTGTTTTGAAAAACTGATAATTTCAAAAAGATAGTGCATAAGTGCTATCTCGTTCGAGTAGAACTATCAAAGTTGAAGTTCAACATTGAGTTTTTTTCCGGTGTTGCTGGTGCCATTAATACCGTTCCAAAATTGGATCTTCGTTCCGAAAGCTGAACACACGAGTGAAAATTTCGTTTCATTCATTTCATTTCACAGCAATAGAAAACTGGCAAGTTTCCGTTTAAGCCATGTTCTGATTTCAAACAATTTGATGCGAACTGTGAACTACGTGGATTTAGCTAATTTTGAGGATTTAGCGCACTCGTCCTGGACTTACACTAATTGACCTGGCGCAAATTTGGCACACTTAAGCTAAATTTTAAAGACTACCTTTAGATGCATAAAAGTTATTTTTTTAAGACCAACACACCCGCTGTTATTTAGTCAATTCTCGACAAATTTTAAGGACGGACGTCAAGTTTGATTTCTCGGTGGCATTTTGTTTTCGCTCTTCAGAAATACGAAAATCGATAGTTTTTAGTGAAAAGATTCAGTTCTCTTGTTACTGCGTGTAAATTGATGTGTTGTGAGCCGATCGGTTGCTGTTTTGTCTAAAAATTGTTTGCTATTTTGCACGGCTGCAAACGAGTTCGTTTTCAAGCTTCCGGAAGTGTCTGGTGGAAAAAGGATTAATTTACTGGCCTGATAGTAGGATGGGCCCTATCAGTGTGATTTTGAAAAGTGCATTGAACTTTTAGATGAATCTGAGTTACATTAGTGTTTGTGACTACTGCCTACAACAGGAACAATGTTGCATTCCCGATGATTATCCATTGCTTCACGCATCGATCAGCTATAATCTTACTGTTTTATTTCTGTTTAATAATAAGATGTCTTTTGTACTGCTTGGTTGATGGTTCCAGAATATTATCAGTGATAAATCACTCTGGAAGTGTTAGAAAATGATGTGCTGTGGTGTAAAGATGCAATCTTTGATCAAATGTTTTATTATTCGGTAAAATTTCCAAGAGAAGAAATCAAAATGAAGCAAATCGCCAACATAGACACACTTTTTTTTGTGGTACTTTCTATTTGATGATCAGTCATTGGTCAGTCAGTTAACATATTTTTATTCGAAAGGATTTCTTGCTTTCTCGCAATATTTGGCCAATGTATTATTTTAAATCGTTATAAAACAGGGGGTTAATTGTGTTTTGGGGTGCCGAAAGAAGTTTTCCTGGGTGTTTCTGTTTTACAACATGTCTGTCAAACCAAAATTGAAAAGTTATGCTTATTGGCAGCCAGCTGCAAATGATGTAAACATGCGTGTGAGTGGTTCCAAAAATTACGGAAATTTCTCTTGTTGTTGTGAGGTGTGTGAATATGTCGGAGTGTGTCTCTGAAGGTGTTTTCTCCCCTGTTAAAATAGTTATTAAATGTTTTTGAATGATTTGAAAAAAGCTACATCAACATTCTTCCTAATATAAAAAAATACAGATTTCTAATGAATATAGATATAGGTTTTATTTATTTATTATTTAAGTTATATTTCATTATCTTATATCACCTTTATCTTCCCATTTTTTCGATTTGCCTCAGCGTGGTGGGCAATAGATGTTTTCATGCTTATCTACTCTGAATCCTGTTTGGACAGTTATTACTTCCCAAATAGTTTTTCATAAGCAATCGAAATAAGAGTGATGAAGTAAGCCTCATACCAGATTCCAGCGTGCAAACCACGGATTATTTAATTACTAACGCAAGGCATTGCAACACGAGTATGATCACCGACCAAATATCTTTATTAAGAAACACAACAACTTGTATTTTGATTAATTGAGCTTGGAGTTTAATGTGGCTATAATCCTCAGCGTTCCCTACAAATTATTTTGAGAAGCCATCCTTAAACAATAATTTAGAAAACTCCGAAATTAATTCCTTCTCTACAGTCACTATGTTCATTCCAAGTACCATGCTTGTCCTAAATCAGGTAAAGAAACTATTAAAAAAGCATTGTGATGGAAGGTTTGTGTCGAACTCACACCAAGAGCCTTTCCTATCTTTAAATGTTTGTGATTTCCTGAAAATTCTTCAAATTTTACAAATTCAATCGATCAAATGTTCTCTTATTCGTACAGAGCAAATTTCCAAAATATAGAGAAGAAACTTAAATTGACAATATGTTAAGGTGATGCAATGTTGTTTCTGCAGTCCGAGAAATCTGATAAGTTCTCTTTCAACACCCGTACTTAGATAATTTTCTCATTTCAGAGAGCGAGTAATGACGCTATAATCATAAGCCGTATAGGGCTAGGACTAATGTTAATGCTTAAGTCTCAACCGTTTGGAGAAAAAATGCAGCATCACTTAACCCTCTTAGACTCGATGCTCCCAACGACCGTATAAATAATTTTTTGTTCTGTACACTAAACAGGGCATTCTGTTCAACTATTCTCCCCGACTATTCATTGCCCTTTTTCTTTGATATCTACTCAAGGCTACGTGGGTTTCCCGTATCTTCTCGAGGTAGATACCAAATCCTCCCTATCTCCAACGGTTGCATGGACGTGGCCAGGTGAGCGATCGAGGAGTGTATTTGTGGAGATTTGTGTGAAGAAACGTATCAGTAACTGGTTCCGTTTCATAGTGACATGCAATGTCTTCAACGAATTATTCCTCATCGTAGCTCCATCCACGAGGTGTGCAATCGTCAATGCTAATATTAATGCTAGTTCTCGACAAATTCAAAATTTCAAAATAATCAAACGCAGATGATTCAAAAAAAAGCTATGACCAATCAATTTCATTTGATGTTGTACACAGAATGACGTTAGTTTTTGCCAGTCTTAGATGATGCCGATGAAAACTGTTTTTAATTTTTTTGAAAAAATGTCAAGTTAAACGTAACATTAAATCATAATAGGTCTTATTTTTATGATCTCAGTATTTAATGAGAAAAAAAATAGTCAATGTGGGCGGGGGGGGGGGGTGTTTGGGAAAACATATTTTTTTCTGCACCCCCGTTGGGGTGTGTTTTATCCCCGGGGGGGGGGGGGTGATTTTTTTCAGGGGAAAAAAAAAAACAAATAAAAAAAAAAACAATATTAATTATTATTAATACTCTAGATGATACCCCGTTTGGCATAAAGACGTTTGGCATACGGACGTTTGGCATTCGGATGCTTGGCCGAATGGACGTTTGGCATGAAGACGTTTGGCCGAATGGACGTTTGACCGAATGGACGTTTGGCCGAATGGACGTTTGGCATAAGAGAATTACATTTGTTTGATCAGTGAAACTCCAAAGAACTGCTCATGTTTGAAAGAAGGAAAAATCTCACATAAGAGTTTTATACCGGGCAAGCGCTTGAATCACAAGTTCGCTTTTGGATACAGGAATATGCCTCGTCAAATATGCTGTGATTTATTTTGTTGATCAGTAAAACTCCAAAGAACTGCTCGTGTTTGAAAGAAGGAACAATCTCACAAAGAGTAATAAACCGGGCACACGCTTGATTCAGAAGTTTGCTTTCGAATACAGGAATATGTATCGTCATAGAAGGCCCATGTGCAAAGAATCAAAAGAAGGTATCTTTCGGAGGAACTGCATATTTCTTCAAGATTATAAAAAATAATGATCCATTCTGTCTAGCTGTTACACATAATACATATTTCCACCTAAAATCAGGAGTCAACGATTTTATCAAAACACATTCATAATTCTCATGTATATGGGCAAATGGTCGAATACCATTTTTTGCATTTTTGAACATAAAAATTTCGTTTTTTAGTGAATTGATATAGTTGAAACTTAATTACTTATTACTGCAAATGCGCACACATATTGATAAACTCTAAGTGTAATAAGTCTAGAATATTGGGATGCTATCTAATGCGTTCGAGAATGTTTTTGTTTGGTTCCTTATTTCCTGTCTTAGATCTAATGCGTTTGAATATACTTTTTTAGATTCTTATTTCCTTTTCTCTGTACTACATTTATGCAAATAGACTATTTTCGGCCAAAATTCCATTCGGCCAAACGTCCATTCGGCCAAACATCCATATGCCAAACGTCCATCCCCAATTTTACAAGATTGCTTGTTAAGAAAGGCGCGTCACCCTCACTGAAACTGATGGAGTAGAATTCACAACATCATAATCGAATCGGTTGGATAAAGAATATGATACTGCTAATTCCCTCCTAGATTCAGGCAGTCAATCAAACCATCGTCCAGTTTCAGCTTGAATGATTCTCTGATGCTCCCTCCCAACCCAGTATTTATTATATATAATGTAAATAATGTATATCATAATATGCAATATATGTAGTATATAATAGAGCTATGAAATATACAAGATTATTTAATTAAAGTATGTCATAATTGGAATTCGTCATCCTGTAATTTTCATTTGGTTATAAGTAAAATAATATGATGAAATAATTAAAATAGTAATAATAGGCATATGATACTAATATGCAGCTTGGCGCTCTTTCATAGTTTAATCAGTGGCAGATGAATGTGAGTCTGGAAAGTGAAGGTCATAATGCAATTAAATTAAACATAAAACATTGAATTATGCATGAAAAACTAAAAAATATTTATGGATTCATGACATATATATGTATCATCAGCAAAACGAAGTGCATTTATTAATTTTAAAATTAAATAGATATAAATCCAAAGATGTAAATCAATAGAAAAATGCCTTATGGTACAGTGTACCTTGAAGCAGATAAAATTTCAGAATTCGGTTCGGAAAGGGGTTTGGGCACGTTCTGCCAACCTGGTCGCGGCAGATTTCATGTGTGAATAGGCTGCCACATCAAGGTTCAAAAGTGCCTGAACCAAATGGACAGCTTGTAATGATCACTTGAAGATGCGATGGGGGATCATTGCCCTGATATTCCCAAATGTAGCACGTAGTAAAATGTTAAGCAAACAATAAGGCGAAATAAATTTCCCATGAGCCCAATAATCCCAATAATCATAGCCCAAAAACGGAAACTTAATAATTCCAAAAAAAGGAAATTTGAATTTTCCGTTATTTCTCGTTTCCTAATGGGCCCATAAGTGATTCTTTATGTATGTCAATTAAAACATGTAGGATCATAAAAAATGTTAGTCTTTGAATTTTTAAATTTTTTTAAATGAACGATTTTTTTTTTTGTAAAATTTGTCGTACAAATCATCGTACATCCTTTCTAAAAAAAACTTTAAAAACCATCCTATCTTTTTATATACAAAACGTGAGTTTGGTGGGCTAAGACTTACAACGATGCACAAATGCGAAGCTGAGAATAGCATAAAAAATATTGTGAAAGGATGTTGTAATATAAAATGATAATAACGATTATATTTGTTATGTCTGTATGTCTGCAGATTGTGGTCCTGCTGTAATTGTAGACTTGCATTGCCATAGCCACGAGGGAAAAATATAATCTAAAACCAACTGTTGTATAACAGCAATAACGTCAGTTGCAGAATCCATCTCTGACAGGAGTAAAAGAGATAAATTTGATATTTCTTTCGTACACTGTTGTATGTGACAACTATGGAAAATCTGCTGTTACAACTATGGAAAATGAGTGTTCTCCGAAAAGTAGGACTGAGATCACGACCATTCCGGCCACCTCCCGAACCGCTGTCCAACACTAACGTTTGCATTAAAAAAATGGACTATTTTTTCGGATGGTGATAAAAAAAAAGCTAAGACAGATAATTGCTTTTGATAAATTTCCCATAGAAGGTAATTATTTAAGCTTACTTGCAAAAAAATTCTACGCCCTTGCGAGCGGCCTTCCGGCAGTTAACCGGAACATTCGCCATGGCGGACGGAAACATGCGTGTAGGCATGTTTTTGAGTACTTTCTTCGTTGTATTTATCAATTCCACCTCAGTTTTCGCGACAAAATTGTTTGAGTAGATCTTACGCTTCAGGTTGGCCCAGAAATTCTCGATGGGACGCAGCTGGGGGACGTTGGGCGGGCTCGCCGACTTGGGTACCACGTCGATATTCAGCCGCTCCATCTCCTCCAACGATCGCTTCGTGTAGTGGGCCGACGCTATATCCGGTCAGAACACCGCGTCTTTGCCCTTGTGGTATTTCTTGATGAACGACGCAACATCCGGCAGGCATTTCGTACTATAAAATTCCACGTTCTCGGCCAGTCCGGAGCGAAAGAAAAGCGGCTTTGACATCCCCTTCTCGCTGATTGTCAGCCACTGCAGCACCTTCTTGGGGAACTTGGTGTCTGAAATGAACTTGACATCGGAGCTCACTTCCTTCGTGGGGGAAGTAAAATACGAATTGTCCTGCCAGTCGTTGCCATCCAGGGTGAGACAGGTCTCGTCGTCCATCGCCACCGCCACGTCGCGATCCGCCGGGAAATCGAGTTGACCATCTTATTCAGCCGCTGCCGCTGCGTCATTGCCTGCAGCTCCGAAACCAGTGGACGTGACTTCCGCTTCCTGACATGTTTGTTCATGTTCGCCAGGTACTTTTTCACTCGGTCTTCCTCTTCAGCATCCTTTGGAGCTTCTTGTCGCTCAGGGTCGTCGGCCGTCCGAAACCGGGCTTTCTTTCGATGCTCTGATTGTTGTCTAATAGTGCCAAGATGTTGTAGATGCCGGAACGGGCGTATCCGGCGTCCACAAAGTACCACACGATGTCCGTTTTCGATGCGGCGGGGTGCCGTTCTTTGAACGCGCACACTTCTGAACGGAGTTGCCTCACTGTTTTTGCCATCACGGTTAGAGTTCGACTGATAGAGCAGTTAAATTTTGTTTGCTGACTCATCATTGCTACATGGGTAGTTTTGTCAGTGCGGGTGACCCATGAAAAATCGGTAATTTTTGTCTATTTTTTTTTTTAAAATGCAAGCGTTAGTCACGTCCTTACAACTGGTGAGGATATAATGGATGATTAATTCAACACTTACTTAAGAGAGATGCAGAGAACTCTACAACCCTTCATGAGTATCACGGGAAGATTGAAATGCGTTGGTAGGAAGGGATATACGAGCCTGAGGTTAAACTCACGACGATCTGCTCGCTGAGCAAACACCACTGTACCACTGAACCCGGCAAGCTTGTTCCAAAGAAAATAATCATATAATAAAGCCTGTCCACGTTAAATTTCGGACACCAAAATAATAGCAGCAAAAAAAAATTACACATAATTGAACAGAACAGATTGTTTATTTCACAATAATAGAGTTATTTCTTCATTAGAAACAGTTGATTAAGAAGTTGATCTTTGAAAATGAGAAGAATGATTAGTAATTTCCATTTAATTCCAGCTACCTTTATTGCTTATCTTGACAGATACTCGTATTTCGTTTACAATGTGCAGACTTCTTCAGTGTCGTGTACTAATACTCGACTGGACACTGAAGAAATCTGCACATTGTAGACGAAATACGCGTATCTGTCAAGATAAGCAATAAAGATAGTGGGAATTAAACGGAAATTACTAATCATTCTTCTTATTTTCTAGTTGCAGGTATTCCAAACAGCTCACTCTCTCCAGGATTTATGTTGATCCTTCTTTTTGTCAAATTCTAGAACTTTCTGTGGTACACTCGCCATCAGGTCCATTTGCCTTATTGATAGTGCCGGTACCCGAGCAGGAGCGAATATCTTGATAACTGGCTTTGGTTTTAAGAGCGCTCCGTAAGAGGTATAATACCTGAGGATAATACCATAAAAATGTTTCTATAATGTTGTACGAATTGAGGTAAGACAATACCAAAATAGTACCTCTCAGGTATTCCTAGGTATCCCAAATAACACGTTTTGTTATTCCAGAGATATTTGGCTTGCAACTCTTAGGTATTTTACTTAGGTATTTTACATCTTATATACCAAGGCCAGTTATCAAGATCAAAATAAGGTATTCATATGTTGTTGTCTCCTGCTCGGGTAAAGACGAAACTTTTAGATTTTCGACCACAACTACATATGACCTGCCCAATCAAATACTTCTTCGGGAATTTGGACACCTTCTGCGTCGAAAATGCTCGGCAACGGCGTTCCTTTGCATTGCGGTGTAAAAAGCCAGACCCGGAAGCTGTTTAAAGTCTTCGAGTACGAATGTTTAGTCGTCGATTATGATATAAGAAAATTTTTGCAAAAAATTGGTTGGGAAACTAGGAGAGTTTAAAATTAACACTTCATTTGATCATTTAAAAAAATAAATAAAACATTGAAACACTTTTTTTCAAATTATGTAATGTTTTTATTTTTTAAAAAGTGATCATATGAAGTGTTAATTTTAGACTTTCCCAGTTTTCCAATCGTTCTACTAATTCGCTCAAAAGAGTTTTTTTTAAATAGTGTTTTTTTTTAAATGTGAAAGTATAAAAATGGTGTAAAGCTCCTTAGCACGACTTTTTGCAGTGAAATTTTGCTTGTCATCACGGTTGGACACCTTTTTCACTTTGTACGCCTTAAGTCCTTGCCTCCGCTTCACTTTTTGAACGAATGATTTTCAATTCCCAACTTTGCGAGCCACATTTCGCACAGAGAGATTGGGATTTTTCTCAGTAATGGCTACCACCTTTTTATGTCGGAAGCATACTTTACGATTTGTTCCACTTCCAACCATCCGATCCACAGTCAAGCGCTGGTCAAATGATTTGCAAACACTAAGCACGGTACTTTTCGGTAGTTTTAGTTTCTTGGCAAGGTCGCGTACCGATAAATTCGGATGTTGCTGCCGTTCGTTCAATATGCGTTTGCGCACTTCCACCTGAATAGACACCATTTTACTGAATGTAACAAGAATGTAAACCTGTTGTACCACGAAATAAAGTGGAGCGTTTCAGCTGTCATATAAGTGAAACGTTTCAGCGATCCGTGAAATACTTCAAAATCCACACTGAAAGAAAAGTGTCCGAAATTTAACGTGGACAGGCTTTAGAATATAAAAAAAGATTGATCTAGTAGCGTTACTTTGTGGACCGAAGGAAGGTAATTCCAATGTGTATTCTAAAGAGAGAAAGATTGTGTGACAGACACAATCATACTCGACATCCAAGGTCGAAACACATAACTTTTGAATAAATCGGAACCTACTCATGTGTTTCTAACACATATTTTCGTATTTTAATAAAATTTCACATTTTGACCACCGCATGTCGAAGAATGTTTAAATTTATTGTACCCTGTAAATCTCCCGTCGCACATCCTCTCGACAACAGGGCTGCCTTCGAAAAAGGATATTTTTTGTTTATCAAAACCCGCGCACTGAGTGCCTGCCTGCCTGGTGTGTGAAAGTATCTCTCAGTTTCCGTCGCCCGAGATGTATACCATCACGAAGAATATTGCAAGCTGCAATATGGATGAAATTGAGCAGACGAAGAAGAAAACAATCCTACAGACTAAGAATAAGCGACTTACGAAAATTCCGAAATACCGGTTTAATTTACCCGTGATGGCATTGCTGGGAACTCAGTATTTTTGCTTTTTAATTTTATGATGGTTCCATATTTCAAGCCCTAAAGGGGAAATTAAGCGAAGGCGATTAATTTGAATGTGCGGGAATATATTAATACCTGTTGGTCATTTTTTCAGCCAGCGAAACAAAAATGGGAAATTTCAAAACGATTCCTTAACAACTTTCGGTCCATCAAAACGGTTCATGTGTAATCCGGTGGGTCATTTTTAGCTTTGAATTTTCATCATCAGTCGTAAAAATACTCGCTATATGTCAAGACGTTTCCTGTTGGTCCCAATTTCTTTTTATTAATAGGCGCCCAAATCCGCTTCGACACTTGAATAAAACATTTTTTTCATCTTGAAGAAACCTGTATTGGCTTGGTTTCATAGGTGTTATTAACATTCAGACAGATATTCAAACATCATAAACTAAACCAGCCGGCCAGGAAATGAGTTCCCTTGTTTGAATCCGGTTTTCAAATGAGGTTTCTTAGGTGACTGGGTTTAACATATAAACGTGCCAATATTAAGGCGCACGCGCATACAAATTGGGCGCCAAATTTTGACGACCATCAAGCCTACTATAATGTTGCAACATAATAGCTCACGCATTTGCCCTAGGGGCAATAATCTCCGATCGCTTGACTGAGGCAAAGATGGGGATCATGGGGCGAAATTGGTTAGTTTGATTTTTAAACATTATGAAACTGACGAATCACCAAATATCTTGATTTGGGCAAATCAATCACTCCCATTACAAATACGAAAAGATATCCCATTTGTCTCCGATTGCCTTCCGCAGGCCCAGGTTGATGGAGCGATTATGATTGATTGATCACATGCCAAGTCAATCATTTACGATCATATTTGAGAAAGAGAGATGCCACGGCCCAAGTGCACAATATCGTCATCATCTGGTCGTCGTCCGTTTGACCTCGAACCACCAGCGAACGAAGGCTCTTTGCTGGATGCTGACTGGTATGCAACAATGTATGACCACTTAACCATGGGTCGTTTCTTAATCTCGGGCGCGCTCTGAAATGAACGAATCGATTCTTTATAAGAGGTCTGACCGCAGGATGATTTCTACCCTCGAGCTCCGTTTGTTATTGTTATCATTTTTCCCCCTCTTGCGCTGTGCTCAGTAATGAATGCCCAGCGGCAATAAAATCCCTGATGTGTGTTTGGGCTAAATAGGATGAAATCTTACCGATTGTTAACAGCGGTGATCGGTGGTGGGATCTTGGTTGCCAGTCAGTCAGGCACTGTGTGTATGTGTAGAGAGTGTAATGAGACGAATAAAGGTTAATGAAGGAGAGTATCAATCATGCCATATTGGCATAAAGCTTGAAAAATAATCATGAGCTCGTGCTGTGATTGGTATGCCTTGAAAGCCGATCTTTTGGTAGCCAAAATGTGAATGCTCTGTGTTTAAGTTACAGAATCGGTAACGCGTGGCTTTAGCATGATCTCAGTTGGCCTTATAGAGCTTCTCTAGTGGTTCTCGGTTCTCGAGTGTATTGCAGAAGATTATTTGGGAAGCTCTCTTCTTTCAGTGGTGAAAGTTTCATTACAATTAATTAGGATTCAAAAAGTTGTAACAGATGGAAGCCGTAAGAAGGAAATTAATTTTGGACACCATCCAACGTGTCAGATTAAAAAATTGCGAAATTGTTGAATTTGGCTAAAGCTACCGTGTGCAGTGTCTTGATACGTTTTCATGAATGGACAACTATTGTTCGGAAAGATCACAGTAAGCGTAGTAGTGGAACTTGCGATCGGCAACTGCATTGGAAGGTATTGAGAGCAATCAAACCCAGGCCTCTCGGGTGGCGACATTGCCATAAAATACAATTCCAACAAAAGCACTGATCCGGAGAATCCGGTTACGCAAAGGCTATCGTTCGCATTGAAACAGAAGCGAATTTCCAGAGCACGCGCTTGGAAGTTATATAGAAAGTTTCTCACGAGGTACCCAGGATGCATACTGATGGACGACGAAACGTATGTGAAGATGGACTTTGGGCAGTTTCCCGGGGATAAGTTTTATATGGCCACGGCTCGAGGAGATATCCCCAACATATATTAATTCGTTTTTGCTAATTAGTTCGCTTGAAAAATTTTGATTATAGGGTGACGAAATATTATTTATGGAAAATGTAGATACACTGACATAGATAGTAATATTTACATTGATGTCGCAAAATGTCCTCCTCTGGCTACAACACACGCCTTCAATCGCTTAGGGAAATCATCGACAACGGAGTTAGTTTCTCCATGGATATAGCATCTCAGGCCTCGGTTAGACTGGGTTTTAAATGATCCAACGATGTGTGTGGCTTAGTACAGGCTCTGGACTCAAGAATGGACCAGACGGAGTAATCCATTGGATTCAGATCAGGAGAGTTGGAAGGGCATTCATCTTTGGTTAAATATCGCGGGAAAAGCCTGTTACTGTGTTCCAGCGTCCTGTTTGTTCCATGTGATGGTGCCCAATCTTGTTGAAACGTCCATTTATTCTTTCCAAAATGTGTACGTGCCCATGGTGTTACAGTGTCCGTTAGAAGCTTCTGGTAGACTGATTGGTTGATTTTGACGCCTTTCCCAATAAACATTAAGGGGGTTTTACCGGAGGCAGTAATTCTCGCCCAAACCATCACCGAAGCTTAATGGTGTGATCTGGCTTTATTGATACGGTTAGAGGAACCCTTCGGCAAAAGCTGGTGATCGTTTTGGTGGCTGTGGTATTGCTCTCTAGTGAATAATCCAGAAATATTGGGCAACTGTTAAGCGGAAGCTGAGAAATAATGGAAAAGTGACTCATTATGAGAGATAAAGAAAATGGTGGAATAAATCCACTCCATTTCCAAATTTTGTTTCTATCTAGACATGTTGCATCTATTCATCAGGCTCTTGTTATTATTATTTTATTTTATTGTTCTTCGTCTTCGACTAAAAATCGAACAGACTACTCTACCTACTATTCTTAATCCTATTTTTCAAAACGTTTTTGCTAATGTTAAAGTCTAAATGTTCATTAGTATCGTTGAAGGCTCGCAGGCAGGCGTCTAGTGGATTGTTGAAGCCTTATCTGGTCCGGTGAGCAGGTACAGTGACTAGTTGTGCGCTTCTCAATTGCCGGGGTGGGACGTGAAGGGGCACATCGCGTTCCGAACAGTCTATACTGCTGCGTAACAGGTCGTAGACAACCAGTTGCTGAATGATTGTGCGCCTGGCACGCAAGGTTTGCAATCCAATCAGCATACATCGTGGGGTATAGTCGGGCAGATTTAACGGGTCGTTCCATGGAAGGTTCCGTAGCGCGAATCGGATGAAGAGCTTTCGAGTTCGTTCGACTCTGATGATCAGTGATGCATGATATGGTGACCAGACAGCGGCCGCGTATCCCAGTATACTACGGACTAAGGTACAGAATAATGTCTTTTGTGCGTAGATATCTGTGAAGTTCCAAGTGTGACTTCGAATGAATCCAAGAAGCATGGAGGCTTTAGCCGTAACCAGCGCGACGTGTTTGTTAAATTTTATCTTGGAGTCAATTGTAACACCTAGATCGCAAATAGATGTGACTTGCTCTGGTGGAACCGCACCAACTGTGTATTGATGCGTGATGGTCTCTGTACGACGGGAGAACGAAATCACCTTACATTTGGCTATGTTGACCCTCATACCGTTATCGTTACACCACAGCAGTAGTTCGTTAATATAGCTTTGAAAGACAAGACAGTCAAGTGCAGATATAATGACTCTAAAAATCTCCAGGTCATCGGCAAACATTTGTTTGAATGATGACATACGAGGGCACAGATCATTAACGAAAAGAATAAGGAGCATTGGGCCGAGCACACTTCCTTGCGGTACTCCTGAAATAATTGCGAAAGTTCTCGAGCGTACGGAATTTACCGTAACGAAGGACTGACGGTCGGTCAAGTAAGAGAAAATCCACGCAATGAGCTAAATTGGGAATCCTACAGCTTTTTCGGCTGCGTACAGGTGTGGTATTGTGTCGAAAGCTTTAGAAAACTCGACATAGATATAGTCAACCTGCCTTCGGGATTCGACCTCTCGAAACAACGTATTGGTATAGCACAGCAAATTCGTAGTTGTAGAGTGATGCTGAATGAATCCATGCTGAAACTCCGATATTAAAGGATTAACAACATTGTACACAGCGTTGTGAACTAACGTTTCAAAGACCTTGCTGATGCAACACGGGAGCGATATTCCACGATAGTTTTCAACAAGGTTCCGATTTCCTGCTATATGAAATGGCACAATTGACACAGTCTTCCAAATTTCAGGGAACTTTCTCTATCTCTTAACGAACGTTTAAATATGCTGCAGATCGGAAAAGCAAGAGAGCGTGAGCAAAACATTAGAAGAGACGGAGGAATTCCATCTACACCAGAACCTTTTGAAACATCAAGGTCGTTCAAGGCTTTCCTGACGTCATCCGGCGAAAAACAAAGCGCTGGGAAGGTCATATTGAATTGTATGTTGTGAAATTTGGGAGGTTAGACCCCGTGGAACTCAAAGGGGTTAGGAATACTATCACAAGATCGTTGTGACTTCACAAACTTCCAAAATGCCGCTGGGTTTTGCTTCAGGTTCGCTTGCAATTGCTGGACGTGTTCCTCATAACAGGACTTTAGCAGTACGTTGTATCTCGTTTCGATCAATCGGCGCTGATATGTCGTTTTCGGGAGTCGCGTAGCATATTCCGCAGATTGCGTAACGTTGGATTCCACCAGGGTTGCACAGAAGTTGGCCTTGTAATCCACCGTCGGAGAGGAACTCGCGCATAGTTAGTTTCATAGAGTTTGTCGTAAAATTGGTCAGAAATAGCATTGACGGAATCACCCTCTGTTGCCAATTCATAGTAGCCAATACATTATTCAGTTCTGAAGTTCAATTCAGGTGGATACGAATCATAATCGGGAATAATAGGCGAATTGCAGCGAGCGTCTAGTTTCAATATTAACGGATTTTGATATCCAAAAGAGGAACAGGAGGCTCAAGTAGGCTGATAGCATCCGGTTCGGTGGTGAAGGCTAAGTCCAAGAGTCTTCTATTTGAATTTACAAGTGAATTAACTTGGACTAGTCCGCTGGTGAGCATCGGTTCCGTAAGTCCTAGTTCCTGCTCCGAAGACGCATTCGATGGTAAATAAACGTCCACATCCTCGTCGAAGTTCCAGTTCAAAAACGGGAGATTGTAGTCGCCCAGGATGATATCGCGAGACGAAGATCTTTCGATGATGGTTTGTAGAGCATCGGTGTGAGACTTGTATAAATTCGGGCTGGATAGAGGGCGGAGATAGATTCCGGTGATGAATAGCGACCGGTGTTCCAGGTTAATGCACACTGTTACTTGCTCCAGATGGTCACAATTTTTCGCTATAAAGCTCTCTGCTATAACGAATGTTTTCTGATATTCGGTCGTGAATTTTTACCTTTTCCTTGTGTCGTCTATGTTGTAAAATCATTATTCGGTTGTTTTGTTCTAAGTTTATGCGTCATCAATTCATATCGTGTAAATTTGTTTCGTTCTACGTCGCCGCCGTGATAATATTCAAACAATTTTCGACGGACGATCGGAGTGTTTGTGTTTTTGTTTAGTGCTATTGTGCCTTGCTCCCTCCACGTCACTGCTAACTTCCCCCCACGCCGATTTTTTTTTTGAAGCGACATCTGACGGAATTCACTGCAAGCTTCTATTCACATTGCTGACCTTTCCATCTGCACGAATCTGCTTGACATCGGCTGTTGTACAGTATACGCTTAGGCGCATCACTATGGCAAAACACTGTGCAAAGTGCACCGAGGCAATTACGGGTATCGATTACGTAGTCTGCCGTGGCTACTGCGGGGCTACTTTTTACATGAATACCTGTTCAGGTGTTACACGTGCACTGCTTTCGTACTTCTCATCCCATCGAAAAAATCTATTTTGGATGTGTGATGGGTGCGCGGAGCTGTTTGAGAATTCGCACTTTCGTACGATCTCGAACAAAGCTGATGAGAATTCACCTCTTTGTTCACTTACAACAGCAAAAACCGAGCTGAGGAGTGAAATTAAGAAACTAAACTCTAAGCCTGTCGCTCAATTGATTCCTGCTGAGACTGCACATTGGCCTACACTTGAGCATGTAGGAACTATAAAACGTCCTCGTCGCGTTTTTGATGCAGACAAGCCAGCCTCTGACTGCCGCATGGGTAGCAAAAAACCACAGGAGAATGATGTCACCATTCCCATATGCAGCCAAGATCTGGCCAAAAAGTTTTGGTTGTATCTGTCGAGAATCCGACCCGACGTCAGCATTGAAGCAGTTGCTGCTCTAGTTAAAGCCAATCTTGAGATAGAAGATAACCCGCCCGTGGTGAAACTTATTGCTAAAGGAAAGGAAACTAACACGCTTTCCTTCGTGTCCTTCAAAATAGGACTCGACCCGTCACTTAAGGATAAAGCTCTTGATCCATCGACTTGGTATGAAGGTTTGGTTTTCCGTGAATTCGAGGATTACGGTTCCCAGGATTTTCGGGTTCCGTCAAAAATCAGGAGAGTAGTGACACCATTACTGGTACCCCAAGCTTCACCATCGCCAGTTACCACCGTCAACTAAACAGTGTTATTCCGGGATGCAACACATCTCGCTTTTTGGAAGCCCCTTACCCACCCAACACAGTCGAGCCTTTCCTGCCAGCGCTCAACAGACGTCCCGGCCCTGTGTTTGGGATTGGAGACGGGGTCTTCCACACTACCACTTTGGGCAAGTACTACTCCGATGAACATATTCCTATTTCGTTCCTGATACTCCAAATGTTTCCAGCCAACTGAATGATAGACCAACCGATCCATTGATGCTCGTCGTACCTCCGGGATGTATGCCTGCAAGCCTCATGGAAGCCTCCAATCCTCTCATCACAGTCGAGCCATTGCAGCCAACGACCAACAGTCATCCCGGTCCTGTGTTTGGGTATGGAAAGGGGGTCTTCCAAACCGTCCACACAGGCAAGTATAATTGCGATTCGAACAACTTCCTTCCGGTAACGTCTATCGCTTCTAGTGATCAACCCAGGTGTGCACCTGGCGCCTTATCCAACTTTGAGTTGCCGTCGCCTGGAAACATCATCTCTGACGGTTCTAGAGGTTGCTCGACTGATGTTATTGTGCACAATGACATAGTACCTCTTTCTGCTATGCGGATTTATTACCAAAACGTACGCGGACTCCGAACTAAGGTAGATTCGTTTTTCTTGGCTGTCAACTGCGAATGCGATTATGATGTCATTGTTTTGACGGAGACTTGGCTGGATGAACGATTCCACAATGCACAGCTATTTGGCCCCAAGTTTGCTGTTTACCGCACCGATCGCAATGCAACGAACAGCTCAAAGGTCCGTGGTGGTGGTGTTTTGATCGCGGTCTCCAAGTATTGGAACAGCTTTATCGATCCTACAACGACGAGTATAACTCTTGAGCAGTTATGGATTAAAATCTCGACGCCTACTCGAATCATCAGCGTTGGAGTTATTTATCTACCCCCTGACCGACGTGACAATATGAGTTGCATACTCGATCATCTGAATTCCATCGGTTCAATAATCTCCAACCTGGCTTTGAATGACTTCGTGTTGCAGTTTGGAGATTACAATCAACCGTATTTGCAGTGGAAAGCAATGGATAACGGATTTCTAGAAGTCAACCCTCAATCTGTTCTTTCTAATTCCGGTTGTGCGTTAGTCGACGGTCTTTCCTTCCATGGTTTGACTCAGCTTAATGAAGTACCGAACAGAAATTCACGGTTTTTGGATCTCGTCCTTGGAAACGACGCAGTTAGCAATGCATGTAAAGTTGCAGAAGCTATTGACCCGCTTATCTCTCTCGACGCCGACCATCCAGCTTTGGACGTGGTGGTTGACCTCCCTGAATCGATAACGTTTTACGATTACGCCGATGGTTCGCAGATGTACGACTACCGCCGTGCTAATCATGCCGATATTTGTGCTGCTATTTCCCGTGTCGATTGGCAACCTATAGATGATTTCGATTGCATTGACGACGCTGTGATCTACTTCAGCCACATTGTTCGCGATATAATTGCTGAACATGTTCCTTTGTGTCGCCCGAAGCCAAAGCCCCCATGGTCCAATGGCCATTTGCGTCAACTCAAACGTGACCAGCTAGCTGATATTTATAGCTAACGGCCTCTCATGTCAATGCGTTGCGTTGGTTTTGTTTGTTCTTCCGAAGTGAGGAGATTTTCGCATAGCTTACTACAAGTTTTATTTTGTTTCACGCTAAGTTGATTACACTCAAATCACATGATTATACCCAAATCGAAAGGTAACTCAATACTCGTAGAATCATACAAAGCATCTTAATATTTCATTCACACATACTCTGTATACTACAGTACCTTCAATGACATCCCTGCCACTTCCGTTCAAATAGCATCGGTGACTCAGTACACTCCAAGTAATGCTTTTGATTTTCATGCATTTATTATTGACGAACACGCCGTTCTGTCGGCCCTCAGAAAGCTGAAAATTTGGTTTATGGTGGTCGGGGGGGGGGTCCTGGTGTCCATTTTGAAAACTGCTCTAACTCGCTTGCCGTGCCATTGGCTAAGCTGTTCTCACGTTCACTGCACGAAAGTAAGTTTCCCGGTGAGTGGAAACTTTCTCACATGTTTCCTGTCTACAAAAAGGGTGACAAACGGAATGTAGAAAACTACAGAGGGATCACATCTCTATGTTCGTGCTCTAAGGTATTTGAAATCATCATAAACGATGCTCTATTCAACTCCTGCAAAACATACATTTCAACGGCTCAGCACGGTTTCTTCCCGAAACGATCTGTTGCTACGAATTTAACCGAGTTCGTTTCACTTTGTGTTCGCACAATGGACGCTGGTGGTCAAATCGATGCTGTTTATACAGATTTGAAAGCAGCATTTGACCGTGTGGACCATGGCATTTTGCTGGCAAAGCTAAAAAAACTTGGTGTTTCTTTCCCTTTGGCGTGCTGGTTCGAATCATACCTAAAGAATCGCCTGCTCTGCGTGAAAATCGGATCATCGCTCTCGGAAAGTTTCACCAATACCTCCGGTGTTCCACAAGGCAGCAACCTCGGACCCCTCTTGTTTACGCTGTTCATCAATGAACTCTCTCATCTTCTACCTCCAGGGTGTAGATTATTTTATGCGGATGACGTAAAAATGTTCATGACAATCAACTGTCTTGAGGACTGTGAATACCTGCAATCACGTGTAGATGATATGGCGATGTGGTGCTCTTTAAATTTTCTGACACTTTGCATCAATAAATGCATGGTTATTTCATTTAACCGAAAGCGCAAGCCGATTAAATTCGATTATCATATTTCTGATAACGTACTTCAACGTGTAAGGCAGGTCAAAGACTTAGGAGTAACTCTCGATCAAGAGATGACGTTCAGGCCACACTACCACGAAGTAATAGCGAAGGCAAACCGGCAACTTGGATTTATTTTCAAAATATCTGAAGACTTCCGAGACCCTCTGTGTCTGAAATCATTGTACTGTTCGTTGGTGCGCTCAATACTAGAAAATAGTGTCATTATCTGGAGTCCTTATCAACGTTGCTGGATTGCGAGGCTGGAGTCTGTTCAGCGTAGGTTTGTTCGATACGCACTACGCCACCTACCATGGCGGGACGCGTCAAACCTTCCTGCCTATGAAGATCGGTGTCGGTTGCTTGGAATCGATACGTTAGAACGAAGGAGGCGTAGAGTTCAAGCTATTTTTGTGGCTAAGGTGATCACCGGTGAAATTGACTCTCCGGAACTTTTCAATCAATTGTGCTTCTATGCCCCTGAACGAGCGATACGACAACGAAACTTTTTGCACCTTGCGCCTCGTAATCATCTTTATGGTATGAACGAACCCCTGCGTGCTGCTGCCGATGCGTTTAATAGTGTTTATTCCTTGTTCGATTTTAATATGCCATTGACTACTTTTATAAGAAGACTATTTTAATGCTAGCGTTAACTGATTTATTCATGAAGACAAACATATGTCAGATGAAATTTATAACAACAAATAAACAAATAAACAAATCCTCAAGCGCGACAGATTTGCAGAAATGGTTAAACTTTACCGTAATAAGTACGCCACCACCTCTGGGGGGGTGGCTGGGGGGTTGGTTTCGGTCGGGGGGGGAAATTTTTTTTCCCTGAGATTGCTTACCTCCCCTTTTGCCTCTCGGGCCAAATTTTGGGTTGGAACGGGGGGCGGGATAGCGATATGGTAATATTTAAAAGGGGTGGGGGGTTTTTTTGGGGTGTGCTCTCCCGTTTTTGGTGTAGAAAGCGGAAAAAAAAACCCTTACCCTTGCTTGGGGGGGGGCGTATATTTTTTTTTTTTCTCCCGGGGGATTGGGGGGGAAAAGGGGGCAATAAGGTATCACGTATTTTGTTAATTAATGTACTCGCCTGCTATTGGAATACCCCCTCGCCATTTCCGACCGCAGGGCCGAGACGACTTGGATGGCAGAATACGTCGGGTAACGCAAGTGATGAAGTTGAAGTTGCAGACACGACTAGGTCGGAGGGCTTGGGGGCATCCATAGTGCTTTGCGGCGTGCGTCTCGGTGAGATGAGTCCCTTGGTAGCAGGCAAAGAAAAAGGGGTAGAATCCGTAAGTGTTTTTTTTTTAGACGGGATGGAAAATCTGCAACCCGACACCTGAAGAACTCAGGGTGTGGGGATGAGGGTGCCAACTCCTCGACCCACTAAAAACCCACCCGCGCCTTAAGCCCTGGACCCTCCCCGGGACCACCTTTCGGTATTACTTCGGGGAGGGGGCTATTGTGCTTGTTAAGCACCCACTATGTCTAACTACTTAAGGCTTTAGTAGTAAGGTGGTCGCTGCGACCTACCTTTGGTCGTTTCGCCATTTTTGTTGGAGATCGAGGACGATCTGGGAGGCTGCTACGCATACCGCGTCCCAGACGTCCCGGTCCTGACACCTCCTGGGGACAGGTCGGGGGGGGGGGGCCCGGGGGGCGCGTCGCGCCGTGAGAGGGAGGGGAAGGAAAACACATGCGTCCGCGCCCGCGCGCGCGGGGGGGGGGGGGGGGGGGGGGCTGGCTTTGTGGTGGTGGTGTTGATAAAGCGGCGGGCCAAAAAATTGGGGGGGGGCGGCCCCCCCCCCCGCTGTTTGTGTGTGTGTGGTGTGTGTGTGTGTGTGTGTGTGTGTGGGGGTGTGTGTGTGTGTGTGTCTTTACAATCAATCTCCCACTGACCGGCAGTGCTTTTATGGAAGAAACTTGTCTGCATTTCTTCAATAATTTATATGTGATCACTATGTGCAAACATTTTTAGCCCTGGAGATTGAAGGTGACAGCTCTATTGAAAATCCAACGACCCATTTCAAGAATGCCTTTTCCTACACGTACATTCTGAGGTCATCTTCATATACAATAAGCCCCGCATGAAAATCTTCACACATCAAATGGATATGTGAAGAGTTTTCACACTTCCAGAATCAAAAATGGAAATTGTTGATCCTGGCGTGTATATAGTTAAGGTATATTTTTGATAATATAAAACGACCTCACCAATGTTCCTTATATGATGCTTAAAAGCTCGTCCGGATACGGGAGTGGGTCACTAAAAACAAAAAAAAAAAAAACAATCCATCTCAAGAAACACGACCAGGGATTCCATTCACAACGTCCTACGCAAAGCACTCGGAAAAACTATAATTTCACCATTTATTTTAGTTGAATGAAGGAATATTTTTTAATTTTATTTCCGCGAGAACGACGCAGCAAAAGCAAAACACGTCATTTTCAAAGCACGGCTTGCTGCGATCTCTTATCTGTTCTGTTATTATCCCTACAATTTATCTTATCTGTTCTGTTATTATCCCTACAATTTATGGTGCGTTTATGATTGGGACATACATTTTTTGGATTGTGGTGTTAAATGCGGCTTGCCCAAAATTTTTTAATTGTTTTTTGTAAAAGTTTATCGGTCTTTCAGTGCACGAAAAAGTCAGAGTGTATCTGCGGAATGGACTGTGCCTGCATCTATCTGGTTATCGGTTTCGTTAGCGTTAAATTCTACCTTTCTACTTAGTGCGTCTGCGAGAAAATTTGTCTTTCCAGTTTTGTATTCAACTGCACTCATAATTCTCCAGCACTAACCTCCAGCGAGGTTTTTTTTTTTAATTTTTAGTAGAGGTTTTTATAAAGGTTAGTCGCTTATGGTCAGTCAGTGGAGTAAAGCTATTTTTAAAAAGATATGGTTAAAACTTCTCGATAGCCCACATTATTCCGAATGCTTCTTTCTCTGTAGAATAATTAATTTCATGTTTGTTTAATGTTCTTGATGCGAACGCCACTGGGTGACTTTTTCTTCGTTAATCTGGGATAAAACCGCTTCCAGAGCAAAATTTGATGCGTCAGTCGTGAGTACAAATGGCTTTTGAAAGTCCGTTTAAATTAGTATTGGGTCTATGTATTGTATGTCGTTTTGGTTGAGTTCTTTATCTTTTTTCAAATATTTCGTCTAACTGCATTTTTATATTAGGCAAAGCCAGTTTTTCAAGTTCTTATTCTAAATTCGTTCATGCAAGTTGTTTCTAAATATAATTATATCTCCTAAAGAGTCATAGCACATTTTGCCAATGAGGTCTCCTAGAATAGAGTTCATCGCTCTTTGAAAAGTAGTTAAGCCGCATGGCATCCGCAAAAAAATCGAAATGTCCTAAGTTAAGGCTGAAAGCTGTTTTTTGTCTAGAGACTTCATTGAGCTCTATTTAATGAAAGCCGGATTTCAGGTCTAGTGTCGTGGAGTAACATGATCGTCCGAGATTATCCCAAACGTCTTCTATTTTGCGAATTGGGTGTCGGTCATCAATAGTCTTATCACATAGGCTTCTTTAATCTATGACGACACGTATTTTTTTCCTTTCCAAAGGCGTCTGATTATTTAGGATCGACCCAAATTGCTGCACTCCATGGGGATTCTGATTCCATTTTTGAGCATATCTTTGATTTGCTCTTTTACACTAAATTTGTTTGCATGAGGATATCTGTATGTTTTTGTACACACAGGGTTGTGTTTGATGGTGTTTATTCTATGTTTAATTTTGGTAGTTGTTACTTTTGTAACTAAGAAGAACTGGATCCGGGTTTTTAACTCGTTTATTTGAGCAGAACGGGTAAAAATCTCCTACAACGGTAGTACAATGGAGTATTTATAATAAGACAATCTTGCAATAATTCAATTGGAAACTTACGTTTCGTGAGTTCAAGTAAATCCACAATCTCGTAACCCGGACTTGGCGAAGAGTTTGCTGTTCGATAGCGTATTTGGCTTTCTGATTTGGTAGGGTATAAATAGTTCATTTACCTAGCTTTTCTTAATAATTGTTGAACAGCTTCTTAGCACATAGGCGGATAACCTTTAATTTAACTCAGGACCTAGTTATTAAGCAAATTTATACTAAGCAGGTTCGTAGTAACATTGATGTTTGACCTACCTCAATGTATATTTCAACTTAGGGTTTAGTAATAGTGAATAATATAATTTAGGAAATGTAATCAATGTTATAGTAATTAGAATTTACGACCTCAGTTGCACGTTTCAGACCACGATTTGATAGACAATAGAAGTAGTCATTCTGCCGGTTATTGTTCTTCAATCTAAAGCTGACAACAGCTATCAATATTCAGGTACGTATTATAGGTTTGCGGTTGTGTGTAGGTGCGGCGTTGCATGGAGTGCGTTCGCCACAGTAGTTGATGTAAATTTTTCATTGGTTCTTGAAAATTACTGTATCGTGTGGCAAGAGTCTCTAGGGTTGTTTTTTGCATTTTGAAATGCGAACTAGTGTTGATTATAATGGTTTCAATCGGTATTTTTCTTGATTTCGTAGTTGAAGTTGAAGAGAAGAAATTATGAATTTCAAAATGATTTAGTTTTCGGTGTTCACCGACTTTTCACCTTTTCTAGTCCTTTATCGTCCTGACGAGGTTTCTTCTGGGCTTTGTATGATTTTAGACTACAGCTCACTTTATTATTTTGTACAGTTGACTTAGTCACAGCACCTTTCTTGGCAACATCTCTGATCGACATATTAGGCGTTCTTCTTTATACGTGTTCCTTCTTTGGCTGCTTTGTTGGCTTTCTTGGGACTATTTCAGTCTGCAGAAAATTATTGATTACTTTTGAGACTGTTTTCTGAGACACACGGACCAAATTCACGGCACTTTTTTGAGAAGGTTTTGGATTTATTTAGCTTTTTGTACAATATAATCGCGCGAAACATCTCCAAAGTAAATTGCGGCGATTGTAGGATGCCATCTGGCTATCGTTTACCACGTGAAACGTTTCTTCATGTTGGACCATGTCCAGGGAAACCGGGAACTGCAAAAGTGGTGAAAGCGATTAAAGAGCTGACTAAAGAAGCGAATATCTCGATATACTACTAGAAAGCATTATCTAGGGCTACGGTGAAGCGCCATTTGATAACAGGACGAATCAAAGTACTGTTTTAGTTTAAAAAATAAAGCAACCGATCATCGTGTTTTCAAATGAGAACCTTTTTTCGGTTCGATGGATACCGGATTCAATTCGAAGGCGAATTCTTTGATGGATTCTATCATCAAGGCGTGGGCTTCAATGTCAGATAACTATGTTATGAAGGTGCGCTCTTGATATCGCAATCGCCTGGAGAGAGTAATTGAGAATGAAGGTGGACATTGTTGTGTTGTTACTTGGGTGGTACCACTAACACGTACCTTATTCTATGTGGAAATAACCTTAACGTGGATATGGTATACTAAGCATTCTGAAATGAGTGGCTGGATCTGCACTAGAGCCACCACATTCCGAGGAACTTTCCGACTAAATTTGCTATTATAATTGTTAAATCAATAAAATCAAACACTTAGCTTTCTTCCACAAGTCCACCACCGACCATTTGAGGAAAGATTGAATACACATATTCTTAAGCTCGTTTCTTTGTTCAAAAATTGACTCAAATTACACTCTAGCAACAATATTGCATTTAGCGTTAAAGTTACTCAACTGTGCTAACATTGTGTGATGAACCCTAAACCTTTTAAGGATGCACGGAGCGTTCTTGCCGTTGTCTTATCAGTTGATTTATTTCTTCAATTAAAGCGTACCGCATCGCCCGGGTACAATAAACTGCCGCCGTCTATCGCGGAAAATTGAAAATTTTGACAGAAGAATGGTGCGCAGATCTTCGTTGCCAGCCACTCTGCTACCACAAACCACCGCCGAAAACATCATGATCGGCTCCAGCGTGAAAGCAGAAACAACAAAAATACAGAGTGAACTCATCGTTAAAAGATGCTGTGTGCCTTCTCATCATCGTTATCTTCTTCTTCCGTTTTTTTTAAACTTCTTCGTTAGGTAAATTCTTGTTTTCCAGCTTCTCGCTCTGCAGGGATCGTAGCCGCAATGGTGCTGAGGAGATGATGCTGCAAGAGTTGAGTTTGGCCAACCATTGAACAAAAAAAAAAAAAAAATGAACGTTGAGATCAACGACCGATCTTTTATCGTTGTTATTCTGCCTTTTCCCGCCTCTTCAGAGGAGTGCGCGCCCGTGTGTCTTTGGGAATGCTTTTCGCGCGAATCTTCAAACCCCCCAAAAACCTTTTGGCTGCTTTCGTCCGCTTTGCCGTTCACTGTTGGACGAGAAGAGTGCTTCAGCAGAATGGAGAAAAGGCGGACGCGAATTATTTTCGCGGGTCTTTGTTTTTTTCCCCATTGGCATCCGAGGGTTACTCCTGTTAAAATCGCGTCCGTGCGGTCACGCTGAACCGATCACCACCCTAGCGGGCGCAAATTTTGAGAATAAAGGAAGCGCAAAAATTAAGCGTAACTTATTACAAACGTGAAATTTAAGGACCGAAAAAATTGACCACGTCTTTGGGAAAGGCGAGCGCTTACACCGATACTCCGAAGAAGAAAATTTATGCACGAGGTACTTTCGAACTAGAAGGCCAACCGATGCGATGATGCTGGCGACGACAACGATGACGGTGCAAAAGGAAGGCAGTGAAATTACTTTTTAATGAAATCAGCGATAGTTTGGAATTTTGCAGGCTGTTGTTGCCAACCGCTACTCCGGGCTTGATGCAAATTTTGTGCTGATCTAAAAAAAAGTTCGGATAATGTCTTATGGTTGTTTGAGTATAGATTGGAATAAGAAGCACGATGTGTTTTGTTTTTAATATTCTTTGTTGGAATGTTGAATAGTAATTTGTTGGCGCTGATATAGATTCTTCGTCGTATTCAACGATCAATCAATAAAAATGTTCAACGAATTTATAAGCTCATAAGCCTTTTCAAATTGCTCTAGACCTTACTTAGAGCTTACCTTGGAGAACAATTAAAAAGAATTATAGACGGATTCTTTTGAAAACATTAAACAATTCTGTCAAGTCTAGTTCGTTTTGTAAGGCTTGAGTCATTTAATATCTGCAAGAACTTTCAATTTTACTGCAGCGCTAGAAATCGGATCTGAAAATGTTTTGACAGCAGTTTGTTCTGAAATGTTTCCTCTTTCAGTGCTAGAAAATTCGTCACGATGATTTTGTATCTAAGAAGTTATTCTTGATGGAAGCCGCAATCCGAACATTATTTTTGAACTCCCACTTTGAAAACCAGACGTGGTCAGGTGCAAAAATCGCGAAGTCGTGAAAATTGGCTTAATCGAACGCGTGCAGTGTTCTCAAGAATTTCTGTGAGTTGCATACCATAGATCGGCAGGATCCTATCGAGCGTCGTAGTGGAACTAAGCTTCGAAAGTTGCATTTTTTTAACACGTTTATTTATTTGTTCAGGCTCAATCGAATCAGCCAAGTTTTCGTTTTATACACATTAAATAAATAAAAAAAGACTAAGACTAAGTTTAAGGAATAAAACCGACGGAATTACCGACGGTTAAAGGAATAAAACTCACGGTCGTCTCGAGGTTAATTGGATTTACAATTTTATGGATGGGAAAATTAAGGTGGGAATATCAGACATGCTTCATTAAACAATACTTTTCTGATATCTAGAACTACAAGGTAACAAATTGAACGTTTTCAAAAAAAAAACATACTCTCACACAGTCCTCAAATATTTAACCTAAACATGTAAGTTAATCAATCTACACTCTAATATTAATGTTAGTCAAAAACACATGAATAAGTTTCATAAACTCCAGATCGCGCACAGCTAGAATGTCTCGAACCGGTACCTTGGGTTGTCTACCTCGAGCCCGGAGGGAATCATAAATTTCTGATCTGATTTCAAAAAGCCCAGCACAAAACCAAATTATGTGATTTGCTTCCTGGTAACCTTGTCCACATTCACGGAGATTTCTGTCCTTCAGCCCAACACGGAACAAATGTGCGTTTAATAAATAATGATTAGACATGCGGCAAGACATCACACGAATGAAGTCTCGACCCACATCCAATCCCCTGAACCAAGCTTTCTTCGACACCTTGGGAGCGATAGAATGTAGCCATTGCCCCAAATCTCCTTTACTCCATTTATACTGCCAGCTAACGAGTGACATCTGGCGAAAAATAGGAAAAAGTTCGTTGAAGGCGATATGTCGGTCATAAATATCCCCTTCCATAGCGCCCACCTTTGCAAGCGAGTCCGCTTTCTCATTGCCCAGAATCGACAAATGAGATGGGAGCCACACAAAGGTGGTAATATAAGAACGTGAAGATAAAGAACTTAGAAGATCTCTTATTTTCATGAGAAAATAAGAGGTGTGCCTTACCGGCCCCAAGGAGCGAATAGACTATCCGTGAAAATAAAGTAATGATCCGGTATAAGTGAGGCAACCGTTTCTAACGACGAATGTATTGCCGCCAATTCAGCAACAAAAGCAGAATAAGGAGCTTGAAGTTTCCGAGTGGCGCTATAAAATTCATTGTATATACCAAATCCAGCGGACTTTTCTATCAAAGACCCGTCAGCGAAAAACGTCTTAGCGGAATCAACTTGGCCAAACTTTGCAGAAAATATTACCGGAGCAATCATAACACGATGATGCTCTGGGATTCCATGAAGCTCCTACTTCATGGATAAATCAAAATGAACCGAGCTGCCGAAGTCAGAGAAGCAAACACGATTGGGAATATTCGGCGAAGGGCTGACATCCTGTGTTATGTACAAGTGGTACAAAGTCATGAAGCGAGTTTGAGGATTCAACTCAAGAAGCTTCTCAAAGTTTTTGATAACCTGGGGGTTCAGAACTTCACACCTGGGGAGGAGCCGGAGAGACAATTCTGTAAACCGATCCGAGAGTGGCAACATGCCAGCCAGCTCTTCAAGACTCGTGATATGAGTCGAGTGGATGCAACCTAACGCGATACGAAGACACCGGTACTGAATACGTTCCACTTTAATGATGTGCGACCAAGCCGCTGACTGAAAACAAAAACTACCGTATTCTATAACCGACAAAATCGTTGTCCGGTACAACGTTAGAAGATCTTGCGGATGCGCTCCCCACCAGGTTCCGGCAATCGTACATAGAAAGTTGATCCTTTGCTGGCACTTTCGCTACAGATACTCAATGTGGGATCTCCAAGTGCACTTACAATCGAACCAGACCCCAAGATATTTAAACGATATAGACGTATGGTTGTCACTCAGACAACCATCAATGTCTTTTACAAAAGAGGGCTTAAACATGATCCCTGGGGGAGACCTACGTAGCTAAATCGAGAAGCTGTATAGTTTTCATGAGAAAAGCTCACATGTTTCTTGGACCGCAAATTGTACAAAAAATTATTGATTAATGGAGAAAAGCCACAAGCGTGGAGTTTATCTGAAAGAACTTCAACAGATACTGAATCAAAAGCCCCCTTGATATCCAAGAATACAGAAGCCATATGCTCTTTTTTTAGCAAAAGCTAACTGAATATCTGTGGAAAGCAACGCGAGACAGTCGTTCGTTTCCTTACCCCTATGGAAACCATATTGAGTATCTGAAAGCAGGTTGTTCGTCTCAACCCATTTGTCCAGGCGGAAGAGGATCACTTTCTCCAACAACTTTCGAATACAAGATAACATCGCGATGGGTCGATATGAGTTGTGGTCGGATGCGGGTTTACCAGGTTTTTGAATGGCAATAACTCTCACTCGTCTCCAATCATCCAGTACAATGTTTAATTCCAGAAACTGATAAAACAAGTTCAACATGCGCCTCTTAGCGACGTCTGATTCTTGATCCTATCAGCCCCTGGAGCTGTATTGCCACACGAAAGGAATGCGAGATAGATCTCTACTATTGAAAAAGGTTGGCTGATCTCATCTATCGAGTTCTCGGTTCCGCGAGGAATGATCCGTGCCGGCACAGAATCTGGACAAACTTTTCGCGCGAACTTGAGGATCCATCGGTCCGAGTACTCCTCGCTCTCGTTGTTCGTAGTTCGGTTACGCAGTCTTCGCGCCGTATTCCAAAGAGTACTCATCAACGACCGCATTTCTTGGCCACGATGAGGCCCTTAAGTTCGCGTTCGAGAGCCGTGTATGCTTCGAAGTGCTCAGGTGTTCCACGTCTACGGAAAATTTAAAACGCGTCGGACTTTTTACGGTAAACCTCGGTGCATGGATGATCTCACCATGGAGAAGGAAGTTTCCTGCGAAATGACGTTCCTGGAACTGGTCGAGTTTGAGCTTGAAGCGCGCTGTCCAAAACCAGGTTGGAGAAGAAGTTATATTCCTCCACCGGTGGAAGCTTTTCTACCGTCGTTACGGCTTCATCTACTGCTGTCCTAAACTTTGTCCAATCGATGTAACGGGTAAGATCATACGCGACGTTCATGGATTCCGACGGATTGAACCCGGTGACAATCGAAATTTGTATGGGCAAGTGATCACTACCGTGAATCACATTCCATGTGCAATCCAGCAATAATGAATTCGAACAAAGTGTGAGGTCTAATCTACCGCCAATTGATGATGAACCAGCCAAGCGTGTTACTTCTCCATTGTTGTGAACTGTCATATTGAAGTTGTCACAGAGGTCATATATCAAAGAAGAACGGTTGGCATCATACAGTTCTCCCCAGGCTGTACCGTGAGAGTTAAAATCTCCCATGATCAACCGCGGAGCAGGAAGAACCGAACATGTATCTGAAAGTTGTTTTCGGTTAATGGAGCCTCTAGGAGGAATGTACACAGAAGCAATTCAAAGGCTTTTAATTTTTAATAACAGCCTGACATGCGACAACTTCAATACCTGGAAATGGAGGAAAATTCACTCTATAGAAGGATATGCACTTTTTGATCCTCCCTTAGCTCAGTCGGTAAAGGCGCAGCTACAAAGCAACACCGTGCTGGAGGTGGCTGTGTTCGATTCCCGGTCTGGTCTAGGAATTTTTCGTAAAGGATTGATTGTACTTGCCACACAATCATACTAATGCAGAAATGGTACTTGGCATCGAAAACTCTCAATTAATAACTGTGGAGGTGCATCTAGAACACTAGGTTGAGAGCAAGCAATAAGCTAATTGTGAAAGCAATAAGCTTGAAATGCTGAAGAAGAAGCACTTTTTTATCCCCAAAAGTACTCTTCCTCAACGCAAATCCTCACGATTAAGACGAATTATATTGAAATCATGAAACGGAAGATCGATTTCAGAAGAGTGCCTTGTTTCGCACAGAGCGAATGCATAACAACCGGTATTGAATGATTACAATTTAGGAATCAAACTTCGACAATTTCACTGTAGAACAGTGATCAAATCCCCGACCTCTTTTGGAAAATTATCCATTTAAGGAGATGATAGCTGCAAGGAAGGGCCAATTTATTGTTAATTGCTTCAAAAAAGTTTTCACCGTGGGAAGGATAACAATGCTTTTAAGAGGGTCAGAAATTTCAAGGTATTTGAAAATATCACAATATCATCAAATGAGAACAGCCCAGATGAAGAGGGGGCTTCTGTTCCTAAAATAGAGGCAACGGGGGTTTTGGATATCCCCGGGAGGGATGGGAAATCCTGTGTGTAGTTGGTACTACGAAAATCAGAAGGATTCGGATTATCCTTTTTCGCACCACTCCTTGTATTGGGCAAGCTGATTAGGGGGTTTTTGTTCATCTATTTTCCGTGGTCAGATGCGTCTTTGCTTTCGTGAAACACCTTCCGGAAAACTGAAAGATGTTCCCTCCTCAGCCAAGTCAGAGTCAGACTCGTCATCTGACAGAGGAGCAAAAGGATTTGTATTTATGGGTGATGGCGAGGCTTTCTGTAGAATTTCTGCGAAAGGCTGCCTTAAACATTGTTTCAGAGAACGTTCCAATTTTTCCCCGCGTTGTTTGTACGTCGGGCACGACGAGACAGCATGAGGAGGAGTTCCCTTGCTGAAAGCACATTTTGGTGTTTTGTCTGCACAGGCGCCATCCTCATGTTTCTCCGCGCAATTGGAGCAGCGTGCCTTATTGCCGCAATGGGAGGCCGTATGTCCCATCTGCTGGCAGTTTTTGGCAGAAAATTACACGAGGAACAAACAACCGCACAGGCAGCCGAAGTTTTCCCAGCTGAATGCAGGGAGGACGGGCGAAACCAGAAGAGGTTACCCGAAACGAGTCTATGGGGTAACTTTTTTTTACCCTCGCTGTGCTATACTTTCTCCAATCTTTTCACTTCAAGTATCTGTAGGAAGAAAGAACGGAGGAAACAGATTCTAGAATCGGCCAACCGCCTGCTTCTCCAAGATTTCAAGGCTCAGACCCGCCTTGGCGACCACTCCTTCAATCTGCACATCACTAGCTGGGATATACACTCGATATTCCAGTGTAAAATGCTGGGAGACAGAAATCACATCAGCCTGCCCAAACAACACACAAGTTTTATAACGGTTGAAAATACTTTTATATGACTAAATTTGGTTTTATAAAGTTTTGCTAAAAAAAAAAGCGGAAAGGTGTGTTTCGGGGGTTCTGGGGGTAGAGAACAACACAAAGAGGTTGATTAAATCTTACTTTTGTGATCTCTGTCGCGGCTGAGATTCGTCTTATTAGTTAAAGGGCGATACGGTCAAAATTTGGTCAATATCAACTTGACGTATTTCTTTCAATTTTGCATTTAAAAAACCTGAACACCCCTCATTTTGAAGGTGTGTGTGTGTAGAATGTTGCTCCTATTTTGATTTTGGAATTCACTCTTCAGTTGTCAAAATGCCGTCCAAGCAAGAAGAGCAGCGTATCAAAATTTTGCTCGCGCATCGCGAAAATCCGAGCTACTCGCACGCAAAGTTGGCAAAATCGCTAAAAGTTGCCAAATCAACCGTTACAAATGTAATTAAAGTGTTTGGGGAACGTTTGTCGACAGCCAGGAAGTCTGGATCGGGGGGAAATCGAAAACCGGAAGCCGCTGAGACGACAAAGAGAGTTGCCGGTAGTTTCAAGCGAAACCCTAACCTATCTCTCCGAGATGCCGCAAATAAGCTGGGTGTATCGTCTACAACCGTGCATCGAGCCAAAAAACGAGCCGGACTATCGACTTACAAGAAGGTAGTGACTCCAAATCGCGATGATAAACAAAATACGACGGCCAAAGCGCGATCCCGGAGGCTGTACACGACGATGCTGACGAAGTTTGACTGCGTGGTAATGGACGACGAAACCTACGTCAAAGCCGACTACAAGCAGCTTCCGGGACAGGAGTTTTATACGGCAAAAGGAAGGGAAAAGGTAGCAGATATTTTCAAGCACACGAAACTGTCAAAGTTCGCAAAGAAATATCTGGTTTGGCAAGCCATCTGTACCTGTGGCTTGAAAAGCAGCATTTTCATAGCTTCCGGGACTGTCAACCAAGAAATTTACGTGAAAGAGTGTTTGAATAAACGTCTGCTGCCTTTCCTGAAGAAACACGGTTGTTCCGTACTGTTTTGGCCGGATTTGGCATCTTGCCATTACGGTAAAAAGGCCATGGAGTGGTACGCCGCTAACAACGTGCAGGTGGTTCCCAAGGACAAGAACCCTCCCAACACGCCAGAGCTCCGCCCAATTGAGAAATACTGGGCTATTGTCAAGCGGAACCTAAAGAAGACCAAAAAAACTGCTAAGGACGAGCAGCAGTTCAAGGCAAACTGGCTTTCTGCGGCGAAGAAGGTGGACAAGGTGGCTGTACAAAATCTGATGGCAGGGGTCAAGCGTAAGGCCCGGCAATTCGGATTTGGAAAAGCGGAAGCCTAACTGAATATTTTTTCTGAATTTTATACTAATTGAACTTGAAAAAGAAATTTAATTTGATTTTTTAAATAAACGATTTCACCGATTTACACGCGTTTTCCCTTGACCAAATTTTGACCGTATCACCCTTTATTATAAATTAGAGGTTATTGCATGGACCAGTCGAGTCAAGTGGATAGGTTCGCGGTCGGAAATTCTTTTGTGCCTTCCCGCCATCAGGTGGCAAAGGTAGTTCTTCAGACAAATTCTGGAAATAAAGTTGATTTCATTTATTTGTTTGTTTAAACTAAGAGAGCTTGACTAGAATTAAATAATAGTGGTTTTTAATTTTTTTATATTTCATGCTACACTGATATAAAAAAATAAAGTGCCTTCCTCGTCATTTTTGAATTTCTCTCATTTATTTGGTTCAAATTGAAGTAAACACGCTGTAGTCTTTTTTGTATTCTTTTCAAGTTTCTCTAATGGAATAATAATAATAAAAAAAAGTTCGATACTAAAAAATCAATTTGTATTGAAAAAAAAACGGTGACAAAGAAGTACCCACTTCAAAAATCGATATGTTTTCGATAAGTTTCCGTCGAAAGGCCACTCGATTGTTTATGTTTTGATATTTTGAGGTGTTTTGAAGCAAACGGCTTGACCTGGTACATTTGTACACGTGATCGCGTTTGATTCAGATGAAAAAATGGAGAACGTAACGATTTCGAAAGCAAGTCCCCTGTGTATCCGAAAATTGGACGTTCGAGATGTGCAAAACGGTGAATCGCACCGGCCTGTCGCTAGAAAGTACAGTATTAGCAAGGCAGCGGTTGGAAAAATTCTACTGAAACAAAACACGTTCGGATCAGTGGTGGATCGCCCAGGCAGAGGCAGGAAGTCCTAAAGGGAAACACGAACGGACACCAAGATCATGCGTGAAGTCAAGAAAAACCCAAAAGTAACTATCCGTGAGATCCAGGAAACTCTTCAGCTATCAGTTTCTGGTCGAACTGTTCATCGCCGTCTTGTAGCACAGGGGCTGATTAACAAAGTTGCCCGGAAGCGCCCATTTATCAGCAAGGCAAACAAAACCAAACGGCTCAGGTTTGTTATTGAGCATGCTGATAAGCCCGTAGAGTTCTGGATAAAGGTTCTCTGGACGGTCGAATCAAAATTTTAATTAATAGCGACGGGTTCGTGTGCGGTGCAGATCGGGTTAGGAGCTTCAGGAGCGCCACATCCAAGGCACGGTGAAGCATGGTGGAGGAAATGTGATGGTCTGTGGGTGTTTTTCGTGGAGTGGAGTGGGTAGCCGCGTGATAATCGATGGGATAATGACGGCAGATTCCTACATCAACATCCTGCGAGAAAATCTGGAGGTTTCGCTGATCCAGACGGGAAGAGAAGTTCGTATTTCAGCAGGACAACAACCCGAAGCATGCTGTCAAGAAGACCAAGTCTTCCGATCTTGGATCAAACCGCTGGAATGGCTTCCACAAAGCCCGAACCTCAACCCCATCGAGAATTTGGGGGCGATTATAGATGCCAGGGTTGACAAAACTGGTGTTACCAATACATTCAACTATTTTGAAGCCCTGAAGCGGAAACTGGGAAGAACTTGATCCACAGTACATAAGTAACCTGGTGGAGAGCATGCCGAAGCGCCTGCAGCTGGTCCTGAAGGCTAAAGAGGGCCCATAAATTATTTAAATGCTTTTTTTTATTTCAATTTATCTTCCCGAGAGTCAAAATGAAGTGGGCATTTATGTTTGTCACTGTTTTTTTTTTCAACACGAATTGATTTTTGCTTCTTCAAGTCGAACACTTTGTTTTATTATTGTTCCATAAGTGAAAATTGAAAAGTATATAAAAAATAAGATATCGAAAAAGACTACAGTGTGTTAACTTTAATTTGAACCAAATAAATGAGAGAAATTCAAAACATTATGACGTGGGCACTTTATTTTGCCTATCAGTGTAAATATTTCACGAGACAAAAAAGTGCTGCCAGTTTGTTTTCGATACAGTCCTTAAGGCCAGGTTCTCATTCGAATGAGGTAAAATTTGGCAAAGCTTGAAATATTTTTTTGAGGCAAAGGAAAGACATGCCAAAAATCTGTTTGGGTATTTCGATTGGATATAGGTTTGATTTTATTTCATAATTTATTTTACCAAAAAAAAAAACAAAATGGCGCCCGCAATGTCACTTGGAGCTGGATGGTGCATTGTAGCTGCTCACACGTTTGCTGGAATCAAAAATCGTTTTCATAACTCGATTCTGCATTAAATTTGGAGGAGTCTGACGTTGCCGAAATTTGAATTGCTTAAATTGAAAATTTGATGCTAAGTATAAGTTTGGGTATCGTTTTTTTCGTGTTATTTTCAATATTTAAGACTGTATAAAAAAAAATTATTATCGAAAAATTACATATATAAGATCGACAAGCTCCAATAAAAAGTGTTTACTTTTCCGGGTCAAAAGTAGAAGTTAATTGGTCGAGCCGTTTTTTTTTGTAATCGTGCTCATAGTTTTGACAAACATTGTTTCGAGAAAAACGCTTTTAATGTTTGAGAGCGTCGCGCGACGGCCGTGACACTGCTTCGAATCATGCGCTGTAGAATATTTTGTACCTCCCGGATCGAAAAACTTTTTTGCCCCAACAATTCAAACACATATAGGGCAACTGGCCCCATATTAATCTCATTATTCCTATATTCATCCTACGATGAATCAAACAATTGGGCAGTTGAAGGATCGGTTTCGTTTTCTAATAATGTTTGCTTTCGTCAAATAACCACAACAAACATTACCAACTAAAGCTGTTATTAAAGCTGTCACGTGTATATCGTTTTATTTCAAGTAGGATGAATTGCAAAGTGATGAGATTAATATAGGTACAACTTCCCTACCTATCAAAAAATGCAATAAAAAAAATCGATTCTCCAATATTTTGAATGAGAACCTGGCCTTAAATAGGCAAAAGAACAGCCGCAATTGCATGCACTACATATTGGCCACTTATGCAATCAGACATGTACTCTTGCGAACAAGTCACGAAAGACCAGTAGTCAGTAAATTGATTTCAATCAATACGGCATCGAACAGAACTAGAAAACAAACAAAAAAAATCAACTGCGAACGTTTCTCGGGACATTAAGGTTCCACCCCGGTTGGTGGCGTGCAACAAGATGCAAGGGCCCGATCAAATGGAAAAACGAATTAAGCTTCACTATCAAACGCTGGAATGGCTCCCCAGTAAGATATATCCTTTTAATTTATGTTCATGGACGCGATTATCTTTGACTGAAGTTCTTTTTCGCTTCTTTTCTCCTTCACCCCCCCCAACCCCCCCCCCCCCCCAGACCATGCTTCAAGTCTCGGTAAATGAAATATTACAAACGATAAACGGCGCCATTAAAGCGAATAATACGGCGGAGGTCTTTATTTATAACGTGATTTTCCTGCGTGTGCAAATGGATCCCTTCGCAATGGTCTGGAGGAGGGAACCAGGGTTGCTACCCAATTCGATGATCAGATCGAGTAGAGATGACTCGAGGGGAGGTTCAGCTCAGGTCAGCATCCATGAACCCAGGCCAGCCATTTTGATCCACTCCTGCACGCAATCTCGGGTCTATAATGCTCCTCCAAGTCCTACGATGGATAGAACCGTTTGCGTTTTGACCTTGTGCTGCGAGCCGGATGCCTGCGAGGAAGGATCACACGGGCAACAATGTTTCAATTTATTAGCGATAATATAACGCTTAATTCATATCGATAAACAAAAATTTTGACAGCCATTACGTGGCAGTTTTTACTCTTCATTTAATCGGGGCCGGCGTGCCTATTAACTACTACAGCGGATTTGGCTCATTTCGGGGGAGCTGAAAACAATGACGGTGAAAAATTAAAGGAACGGACACAACACATCTCAGTTCGTTGAAGTGTACCATCGAAAACAAAAAAAAACGGAGAGGAAGATTGTAAGTTTGAACATATTCTGGAAGTCATGATGTGAGCCAAAGAAAAAAATGAATCTATACCTCACTGGATGCTGTACGATGACAGGGAGCGTGAACAGTGGGATTTTTGGAAGCAAGACGAAGTTCGTTCATAACATTGTGACAACATTTTAAAAATAAGTAGATACAAAAAAAAAACTTCCAAATCACTCATCACTTCGTAAGTCGTTCGGAAGCAAGGAATTGACATGATTGGTCTGTTATATTTTTTCAATCTGATCTCTCGATGCAGCATCGGATGAATATTACAACAATGAGTTTGATTTGGGATTAGTTATAATACGAAATGTTCAACCGGAGACATTTTCCTGGAAAATAATTTCTCGTTTGAAATTTGCCTCGGGCATATTTTTATCCTGTCCTCAGACATTGGTCCAAAGGACATAATTATGTCCACCAGTTGCCAAACGATCACCGACCGTGCAATCACTCGACTCAAGATAAAACTTTTCCGTTGAATCGTTGCAATCGTGCGCCCGCCGCAAACCTCGTCGAAGTCGATGATTTTTTTTTTCTCCATTCGTTTATTCCAACTTGGGACACACTCGCAAGACATGCCGAAATTCCGGCTCCAGTCTCCGCTAATCTAAATTTTTTGCCCCTTCTCCATTCCTTGAACTTGATCTTTCATGTATTGTAACCTCCAGTTCAGTGGACAGCGCAGCATCGGGGCATTTTTTCTTAAGTTCCTCTTCCCTCTCTGGACCACGGACAGCGAAAAGCCGGTTTCTAATGAATGCCTTGAGTTTTTCCTTCTTCTTGGATTCGGTTCGGGGACCGCACGTCCCCTCTTCCCGCAATACGTCCTTTACTGGTCTGTTCAGCTCTCTAATGGAGCGCGAATGTTGGCAACATTCGTTCGAATAAAAATGAATTGACTTAAGCCGCATTTTTTTTTGCGCCAACGCTCCTTCTGCTCGAATGCGTGGCTCCTCATTCATTTCTTGCCCACTTGATTGGAGGCAGACGCGGTAGTGGTAGGTACTGGTGACTGGCATCTTCTTGGAGGACAGTGTACACACGATGGATGGTTGGGTGGATGCTGGATGCTGTGCCGGGATATGCACGTGTGTACCTAACCTACCTACTAATAAATGGATGCAAGAAAAATGAAAAGCTATCTCGCTGGTTATCTCTCCCGGGGGGATTTCATTGTGCTGGAAGTCAAAACGTCGTGGCCCTCGCCGTTGTTGTCGGTATTGCCACGGTTCGGCGATAGTATCGCGATTGGGAGATTTGCTCATGAAGGGTTGTTGAGAACATTCTTTACTGGCGAAGATTTTATTTATTTGTGGGAGTCCACGGTTGATAATGATCTTCTCGAAGTTCACGTTCAGTTTTAATAAGAGGAGTTGAACTTAAAAAATCGTCTAGAACTTGCATAGATGTCTCATATAAATAGAAAAATTAAGAACTTATGCGAAATGTTTTAATCCAGCGTTGTTGATTATTGTTTTACCAGTACTAAATTCTTTCATTAATTTATTTATTTTCATGGCATAACGTCATATAAAGCCTGTCCAACTAATTTCGCTCGTGGTTGCGCCAACCGGCTTGCTACAAATTCACCACTAGTTTGGTTAACCGACTGCATAACCAAGGGCTGCCTAGCAACGGCAGCTACCTGATCAATGGTTGCTCGCCCGAACTCCCTCCAGGGTACTTGCCACCACCAGCTGCCAATTCAATACTGCCTCCTTGTCGCTATGAACAATTCCAAGGCTGTCGAGCGAATGAAGCATTTTCCGAAGGTGTACCCTTGTACACGGTGTTCAATAAGTTCGGATACACTTTCAAAATTTGTTAAAAAAATGAAAACATGTTTTTTTATTTTTTGGATTTATGTTATTGAAAGCTATGTTTACAAGGAACGTTTACAACATTTCTCTTGGAATTACCCCCCCCCCCCCCCCCCCTTTGTACTCCTTAACGAGCTTCAAACGTTTCTCGAACGCGTCGCAGGCGGCACGCACGGACTGCATGGGCATTTCGTCCCAGATTTTGAGAATTACCGTCTTGAAATGATCCAAAGTGCTGACCTTGTATTCGTTCAGCTTCGCCATCATATAGGACCAAACAAAAAAGTCGAGAGGATTCAAGTCCGGGGAGCTGGGAGGCCACAAAGTTTTGTCCAGAAAGTCGGTTAAATTGTCCCGACACCAGGCTTGAACCACATTTGCCGTATGGGCTGGTGCACCGTCCTGCTGGAACACGTAGTGCTCATCGCCGTAGAGGCTTCGGAGACTGGGGGCAACAACCTTTTCCAAAACCTCAGTTTTGTAGTACGCCGCGTTGATTTTGACGTTTTTTTCAATAAACACCAAGGGTAGCTTACCACGTTTGCATACTGCCCCCCAAACCATCACCGACGCGGCACTTTGGAACCGAGGGATGTTTATATTGGATTCAGGAATGCTGTCCCTCGATGGCGCCCACACCCGGTCATTTTGCACATTGTGCGGCTGCTGCAGCACGAACAGTTTCTCGTCCGAAAAAACAAACTCCTGACCAGCGTGCCGAGAGAGGATCCTCTTAGCTCGATCCAACCGCTTTTTGCTGGTAGCCTCCGAAACGCCATGGACCTTACGTTTTTTGTAAGGCCTGAAACCAAGGTCCTTGGTGAGTATGGTGTGAGCGGTTCCAATGGAAACGTTGAGATCTGCAGCCGTTTTCCGGATTGAGTGGTTCTTTTTGCGCTGAATTCGCTCCCTCACGATCTTGATGACCCGTGGCGTCCTCGCTGAACGCGGCCGACCGGATCTCGCACGGTCATTGGTCGAGGACGTCTCCCGGTATCGCCTGATGGTCGTGTAGACAAAGTTCCGCTTGACCCCATGCGATTTCAGCAGCCGGAATATATCGCCGGGTCGCTCACCGTTCAAAAAACGCTTAATTACGAAGTCCCGATACTCTTTCATCGCGCGTAACAAACAAACAACAACTAACAGAATGTCAACACCGCGCACATTCGGTAGCGTATGAATGAAGCTAAAGCTGACACCAATACCAATGCAGAATATGTACATGGCGCATACCTACGCAATGATGAAAACTTGTATTCGAACTTATTGAACACCGTGTATATCGTTCACTGATGCATATGATATTTCTATTTGAAGTCTATAATAGGAAAATATTTGGCATTTAGTAAATTTACTCTGCAAAACGAAATTATGGGACATATCCTGATATTTGCGTTATTTTCAATAGTTGAATGTTGAAGATCAATAGTTTTCAATATTGGGATCGAAACGACTGAGATATTATCGCTCAAAACATGACCGCTTTTTGTGACGGTCGCAATTGTTTTTTTTAATTGTACCCCAGTATAGAAAACAAAGACGTAGTCCTATGTCAAAAAGTTGTCAGTTTTCATCAAAACTTTATGAGATTTTCAGTGATCTCGTGGCATAATGAGCAGAGGTCAGGTGTGGTTAAAAACCAAATCCTCCTTCGCGTGAAACTTCTGGATGAAGGTGGCAACTTCCGGCAGGCACTTCGTACTGTATGTCTTCCCGTTCACCGTAAGCCCCCAAGAAAAAACAAAAACAGTGAACATTCCATTCTCGCTGATCATCAGCCACAGAAGAACCTTCTTCGGGAATTTGGTATGATAGACGGACGTCCTACATGTGACGAACATGTTTAACGAAAGATACCACACCTTCCCTCATAGCGGCCCGAGGGCCTCATAACGACGGTAAATGCGACGGTTTTTTTTTCTAAGGTCTAGGGGTTTAAAGTTCGATTCGGGCTCCGTTTTGGCTAATTCCGCATCAGACGCCAAAGCAACCAATATGCTGGGTTTCATTAAACGTTTTGGTAAAAACTTTCATTACCCATATACGATCAAAACATCGAAACTACGTTGCATATGTGAGGTCCATGCTAGAGTATTGTAGTGTCATATGGTCTCTTTTGATGAAAACACATGAAGAATTATTAGAACCTGTGCAAAAACAGTTTCACTTGTAAAGGGTGTTCCGATCAAAATTTGGTCAAACAGTATTGTGTGTGAGTCGATCAAAGTTTTTATTAATAAGTCAATTTCTTTTCTTTTCTTCTTTTTCAAGTTCAGTTAATACAGAATACAGGAGAAATATTCAGCTAAGCTTCCTTTTTACCGAATGCGAATCTTTCGTTTAACACCTGCCATAAGATCTTGTACAGTCTCCTTGTCCACTTTATTCGCCGGGGAACGCCAGTTTGCTTTGAACTATTGCTCGCTCACAACAGCTTTTTGGTCTTCTTAGGTTCCGCTGCGATGGCCCAATATTGTTCGTGGGCGGGCCGGCGTGTTGGGGGGTTCTTGTTCTTGGGCACACTTGGGCGTTGTTGGCGCCACTCGGGTTTGCGGGGGGGCCGGCCGGATGGGGTGGGGGGGGGAGGGGTTGTGGTTTTTGTTTCTTTTTTTTTTCTTGTTTTTTTTGTTGGGTCGTTGTTGTTTTTTGGGGTTTGTGGGGTTTTGTGTGTGTGTTTATTTCTGCCCCCGTGGCCCGAGCAAAGATTTATACCAAAGTGATAACAAGTTCTAATATCTGATTATCACTTTTTGATCACTAAATATGTTATCATTCAGGCTGAATTAACAGCCAAAATAACAAAAAGGATAACTAATTAATATTCGTTGGATATTACAACATTAACTCGTTTTATTATCATTGAGTTCATTTTGATAACAAATTTTGTGATATGAACAAATTACTTGAGATAATTTCAAATTATGTTATCAAGATGATATCAAATTCATACACTAATAACTGAAGTACTGCTTCTGGTGAAAAGCTCAATTTCATATCCATGACATGCTTGTGATATTCAGAATTCTTCAGCATGCTGGTAATATTCAGTAACGTTCGTCAAAAATCGTCCTTAGTAACGTTCGTTAAAATTGATAACAGATGATAACAAAATTATTCAATGTTGATAACTAATTTTGTTATGCGATAACAGGTGAGTTCAAAATGATATCTGAGATAACAAAACTTGTTACTTATTTGATATCAGTTTGTTATTTTACTTTGCTAGGGTGTATAATGGAAGCTGTTTAAGGTCTGCCTTGATGTAAGTTTCATCGTCCTGTACCACGCAATCAAACTTCTTCAGTATCGTCGTGTACAACTTTTGCGATCGTGCTTTGGCCGACGTGTTTTGTTTATCGTCGTGATTTGGAGTCACCACTTTCTTGTAAGTCGACATTCCATCTCTTTTTTTTAGCTCTATCCACGGTTGAAGGCGCCACTCTCAGCTTCTTTGCGACATCTCGGACGGAGAGGTTGGGGTTCCGCTCGAAATAGCGGGCAACTCTTTTTGTCGTCGCTGTGGCATCCGGCTATCGATTTCCCCCGATCCAGCTTTCCTGGCTGTCGACAAACGTTCACCGAACACTTTTAATACGTTGGTAACAGTTGATTTAGCCACATTCAACAATTTCGCCAACTTGGCGTGAGAGTAGTTTGGATGTTCGCCATGCACGTGCAAAATTTTGATGCGTTGCTTCTCTTCCTTCGACGACATTTTGATAACTGAAGTGCTAATCTCAAAATCAAAATAGAGGCATGATGCTACACGCACACATATTCAAAATGAGGGGTAAGCAACATTTTTTAATGCACGATGAAAGGAAATGCGTCAAGTTTAAGTCGACCAAATTTTGATCGTTTCACTTTTCATGGTCTCCGTAAATTAGGCTTGACAACAATTGCACTTTCAACTTACGAAGCACGAAGTAAGCTTATAGACATTCAAACTCTAAAAGAACGAAGAGAATTTGCCATGATCTCTCTTGTTAACAATCACATCGCATTTTCTCCCCTAACTTATTATTTAGTCAACATTTCTACACCCCCTTGCCGTATTTGAGAAACCGGAACTTGTTTGCATTAAATACCAATCGGACAACTATGCGAAATTTGGACCAATTAACCAAATGATGTCCCTCTATAATCTGCATTATGAATCAATTTACTTAACTATGTCATGTAGTAGCCTGAGATATTATTTTATTTTTAGGCGATCTCCAAGAAAGATAGAACTAAGTGTTCATGTTTAGTCTACGATCGGTTGACGAAATAAATAAATAAATAAATGCGCGTATCCTTTCTTCTGATACTCGTCAATATTTGTCGGCAGACATTCAGACGTAACTCCGGGTTCGTTTCCACGATTTTTTTCAATTGCTTCAGTCTTTTCAAAGCCAACAAATAGCTGTCTGGAAACCCAGAGAAATCTGTCTTTTACAGAAGCTCGGTCACGGAGCGATCTCCAATTCGTTTGGTAGTGCGCACCAGGATTTCTAGAGCCTAGTTTATACAATATATTCAGTAGTTTCTACAATGGAATTGGTTTATACTATTTATGAATATTATTATATTACAGTATGTCTGAGAAGATCGCAGCAAGCGGTGCCCGCGGACTGTTGAGTTTTGCGTTAGCTGAGCTGTCACGTTTTTTTTCTCTGTTTGTTAAAAATCGGTATCTGTGAATTTGTGAAATTGTGAATTTAGTTTCGGAAATTTCAGCAATGAGAATGGTACGGTGCTGTTTATTGCTGTTTGGGTAGTCTAGCTCACCTAGCATTTCAGAAAGTTCCGGGAAAATTATAAAATTACGTTCGCGGTTTTCGATTGCAGGAGCAATTGTTTAAGTTTAGTTTGTTTTCAATAAGGGAGAGAAGAATGTTCTTCGTTCCGCAGTGGGCCGACAGGCTTGTAGCATTTCAGGCAAAACGTAGAGTACTTTTCTGGGGGATCAAAATCATAGGTGGAATTGTACGGCGGATTCCGTACAATTCGAAGGAGAGAGCGAACGAAACGTAATCAGGAAGTAAACGTTCATTCAAGTTTAACATTATATTAAATTTTCTTGCCCACATTCATGTTAATTTTCCACGTGCCAGATACTATTGGTTTTTTTCAGGGATTTAAAAATATATTTCTTTTTGTAAAACTTTGATTACCCACGTATAGCTTTAGCTCAATCAGCATGATAAAAAACCTGAATTAATCCACCGATGGTGAGACTGAACCAACTACTTACACTTCACCAGAATTACGGCTAAAAGGTGGCCAAAATGGTACTGTATACATATTTTTCATCAGAAATTATGGGAAAAACCAGGAATATTCGGTATGTCATACATTCAGTTTATAAAATGAATTATTTGTCAATCCTAGTGCATGTTAACTTTTCATCTGATGTGATTAAAATATTGCCATTAATAGTCTTTAACGACCTGTTTATATTAGGTATATAAAAGGAAAAATTACATAAATATTAGAAATTCCATATAATCAGTCCATAGAATGAATTATTACACAATCCTAAGCGTCAATTTTGATTATCGATATGGATTCAAGATGCTTAACAAGTACATGTTCGTTGAAAATTGTGTAGTTATAGTGAATGGAGACTTTGTGTAATTTTCAAAAAGGAATATACTCGTTGCAGTTCAAACCGGACCACTCGAGCCAACCGATCCTACTCTAATTCTATAGAGTCGCATAGTGTGGCTAGTCCGCTGAATGTGCTATACAACGCACCAGATGCAGAACAATTGAATACAAGCGGCATCGATTGGGGTGATTGGTCTTGTTCGGATTTTGAACTGCAACGAGTATATTTTCATCTCGCAATTATGTGCTCTCAGGTATTGTTTTGGTCATACATCTCCATGAAAGATTATCCAAATCATAATGAAATTTTGACCAGTTATTTGAAGACTTGATAGCTTCAACTTGGCGCTAACATCACTAAAATCGGTACATAATTAGCTCAGTATGTAATCGGAGACTAAACTGTTTGATTACTATTATAATAGGCCGTCAAATACTGTTTCGTTTATATCTTCGTAACGAAATGTTCGAATAAAAAAAAATCAATAGCGTTCTAGCGGGAATGTTGTAGCTTTCATTTGCCGTCAACAGAACTGAAATCAGTTCACAAATGGCTGAGAAACCGATGTGACATTATTTGTAACGCACACACACACATACACACACACACACACATACACACACACACACACACACACACACACACACACACACACACACACACACACACACACACATACACACACACACATACATACACACAGACATGTGCTCAGTTCGTCGAGCTGAGTCGAATGGTATATGTCACTCGGCCCTCTGGGCCTCGGATAAAGGTCCGAATTCTCAAGCGATCTTAATACCCTTCTTTTGGTGTAAGAAGGGTAAAAGGTAGAAGCAACCTGACAAGAAATAGAGTTTCATTTTAGCAATAATTTTTATTTGTTTAATTTGCAGCATTGCATAATAATATATTCACGTATTTTATTCGTATTTGAAGTAACATATCACTTGTAAGAGCGGATTCGTAGGGGGTACCACGATATCTGCGTGGAATAATACTTTTACTGTACGTAACAAATGAGATCGTACCATTATATACTATTTATTGTTCGAAATTCAGGTATTTGCAGGTTTCTGTTATGTTCAATTTCAGGTAACTGGGTTCATACAAATGTGTAAAGTTTCTATTATATTCGACTTGACATGATACGGAGCGTGTGAAGCGGTGTGTCCACGCATCCTTCCTCCCTGTAGATTCGTGGGATGCGTTGTGGTTCAGGTCTATTCGTTTGAATCCAGCTTGTTTTACGACATCTTCTTTGCAGTTGATGCAACGCAGTGGGCCTGGTCTTCTGACGCTTGTATTGATGTGCTGCAAGCGTCAATATTGACAGAAAGATAATTGGACGTCATCTAGCCCAGTTGTTTCCAGGATCTTTGTCGTACTGGCTGCGTTTAATTTTAGATCATCCAAGAAATTCCCAACTTGTGTTATAAAAAAAAAACATTCTCGTAGTTTCTCGTGTGAGCCATTCTCCAAACTTTTAGGTTCATAATGGATACGCAATTCCTTTTAAAATAGCAGTAGGACAACAATCGGCAGGCATGTGTAATTGTGATTATCATTTTGCGTTATAATGTGCCCCCCCCCCCCCCCCCCCCCCCCCCCCCCCCCCCCCCCCCCCCCCCCCCCCCCCCCCCCCCCCCCCCCTTTTTTTTTTTTTTTTTTTTTTTTTTTTTTTTTTTCTAGGTAAATTTTATATACTATTCCATATGAAACTGCATATTGATTTCAAATTTTTATTATTATCATTACCATTTTATCTTTCCTCGGTTTTTTAGGATTTATTTAATTATTATTTTATTATTTTTACATTGTGCACATGGTACGGTATGTCCACGCATCCGAGATGCGGCGGTCTAAAAATGCGTTGTGATTCAAATGTACTAAAATTTGAATCCAACTCATTTTGCTGAAGTCATCCTTTGATATGCTACAAGCATCAATATTGACAAAAAAAATAATTGGGCGTCATCTAACACAATTATTTCCAGGATGCTTTCTGGTACTGAAAGCGTTTGTGTTAGATTAGTTAAGATTAGAATTTTAAATTTTGCTGTTTTACAATGCGTTGTGTGATTCGATGAGCGCAAATAGTCACGAAAGGCACTATTTTCAGGAAATTTGACCATCTTTTTTGGATACATCGATGACCTAAGCTGTGGCCCATTTAGTATTTGAACAAACATGTTTGATTTTTACCGCGACCCTAGTGGTCGGATTTGTAAACTATGACATCTTATTTGTTCTCAATAATAATATCAACATCAGGAGTTTTTTTTTTTCGCGGTGCAGTTCGAACGTGTTTCAGAGAAATACAAAATGGAAGAAGAAAGAAGAAAAATAATTGTGCGCTCTCATTTGGAAAACCCTTCGTGGTCTGGGCCAAAACTTGCCGAAGTGTTGGGTTCCGGGCGTGTTTTGCTAAAGTACACAGAAACTTTGTCGACGGACCGGGTAAGGGCTTAATGCTGAAGCGTTCTTGGCGGCAGCCATTACCTCTACATTTAGAATTGATACAACCCAGAATCTGTACTAGATATTGAAAATTTAATCACATCAGTTTGTATGCTTACTTGATGTGATCAATCTGATAGAGTTCGATTCGGTGTTCATTCACTAACAATCGAGATTTATCAATTTGAAATAGCAAGGTAAGTTTGCGAGAGCGAGATAAAAGATAGGAAAAATAACATGGAGCAGCGATTCACCTAAGACCCTTGTGAGGTGAGAACAGTTCTAAGGAAGGAAGAAGAAAACTTCAACGAAACAGACTCAGCTAGGCAGGTTAGCTGATTGAAAGTTATGTTTTTAAATTAACATTTCATGATTGGGTGAATCTACGACCAGGGAAGAGCGACCAACAAAGCCCAAGTAACAATTTTAGTTTTATTCCAGCCGTATAGCACTCCTCCGGCATTGATAAAACTACATTCAAAACTGTTTTGTCTACCAACACCTCCTCTATGCTTCTTTAAAGCAGAAATTTTTCCAAAATGGCCCACTCTATGGACGGTTTTGAAAACAAGTTGATAAAACCTTTATAAGAACATAAAGAATTTGAAAATATTCTAGTGAAAGATTTTATGTCCGCTTGAGAACCTTAAAAAACCTATTGGCTGCCATTAAAACCAGAATGTGGCCAGATGGCAACAGCTGTCAAACTTCACTGTGAAATCGAGGTTGGTTTTTGTTGTTCTGCTTTGTTCGATTCTAAGCTCTTCTGATTGGTTTAGCAGTAAAAAAAAGGTCTAATGTTGCGGGAAATTTTGTTTGATAGCAAAATATCCAAAACAAATTGTGTTTTCACAGCGTGTTTTGTTCCAAATTAAATGCGCAATTATGTTTATGGTGAATATTGGCACGATAAGAGCCAATAATTATCGCGCCTCGGAAATAATGCGAATTAACAACAACATAAATCAAATTAAAACAAATATATTCGATAAATTAATCATGAATTTTCTGAAAAATACTTGGAATTGGATGAGATTATTAAAAAAATGCCGAAATTAGTCTCCGATCTACAATTTATTTGCAAACCATTGAAAATTTAATGCATTTATTTTTCCACATTTCAATTGTTTCTTATATTTCAATATGTCGATTTGAATAAAATCACAGTTTTGCCATAGGGCCAATTTTTCTTCGCAATGACTATTATAAAACTATTTGGTCTTATGGCGACTTCCTTCAATGCCAATTTGCCGTTTAATGCATTTATTGGAGGCAGAATGGTTTTAAAATGCTTTTCCAACTGACCATTATAAGATAATATGAATGAGTCCTAAAACGGCATTTCAATACAGCATTTTACGAGTTCATAAAGTCGAAATAAAACCTTTGATAGTTGTGAAAGGAATTTGAGAAACAAGGTTTAAAGATCGTTGTAAACAAGCTGTGTAGTTTCTCATAAACCTCATTGAAATATGAAACTTATGGGCACCTCTTGGTGCTATAATAACACCAAATTGATTTCTAGTGACTTTGATAAAACCTTATTAACACTTAATAAAGCAGGATGGTGTTAGCAATGTTGCTTGGAAGCTCACGGTTCTCACAAGTCCTTTTCTCACGCTTCCACCGGTCTCCCGTTAACAAATGACTGCCAGCTAAGAATTCCATTGCTTAGCTGGTAGCGCAGCCTGGGCACTGTTGCCCATCTGACATCAGCTAAGTGAGGGGATTAGAATCAGTGCTGAGCTCCATCACGGTACTGACGGCGTTAGAAGGGACCAATGAGATTCTTTCAAAATATCTTGTACAATTGTTATGTGAAAAGATCATATCGCCAAGAATATATAAACCGGCATGGAAATTGATCATCATTTTACTTGTCAAGTACACAGACGGTCATGATGGCCATCGCTAGTACCTATGTTTCCGCCGTCAAAACCAGCAGACATCACCCCGTCAGTGGCGATGTGTCCGTGGCTTGAGCTTTACGATTTAGTTAATTGAATGTTCAGTTCTTATGTTAGACCTTTTTGGATATCAAGGATTAAATCCCTATTTTCATAGTAACGACCGAATGTTACAACACGTTGAACTAGAGTTTGTATTCGATGAAATTTGGACACACAAAATAGGTCACCAAAAATTTTCCTTGAGCCCGATTCTTTTCAAACTCTCTGGAAATAAAGTACTACTAAATGATTAGGTTTTGACATCATTGATTTATTGAACCTCTTCTCCCAACCCAAATGCCCACACCTTTGCCTTGACCCCTTTCATCAAATTTTGGGCAATGATGGGCGGACCGACTTGCTTACTTACTTTTAACCACACTTTCTTTAGTTCAAGTTCATTTTCTATCAGTTTTGGAGTTTTAACGAGCTTTGCCTTCATGATTGCCCAAAATTTTCAATTAGGCGAAGTTCCAGAGTGTTTGGAGGGTTGACGTCTTTTGGTACAAAAACTACATTATTATCTTTGTACCAGTCTAAGACGGGCCGGGCATAGTGGCAAGATGCCAAATCCGGCCAAAACAGTGTCGGGCCATCGTAAGATCTCAAGAAGGGCAGAAGTCGTTTTTGGAGGCATTCGTCCTTGTAGATTTGTCCGTTGACGGTCCCAGAGGTGATGAAGGGCTGACTCATTTTGCCACATCCGCAGATCGCTTGCCAGACAAGGAATTTTTTGGCGAATTTCGACAGTTTCTTCTTCCGTACACTCTCCGGAACGGCCAACTTAGAGGTGGCGACGTAGTGTTCCTGTCCTGGCATTTGTTTGGTGTCGGCTTTAATGTAGGTCTCATCGTCCATCACAATGCAGAACGGTTTTGTGAGCCACTCCCTGTACAGTTTTCTTGCACGAGTTTTGGCAACCGAGTTCTGTTTATCGCTCGGTCGGTGCCTTCTGGACCTTGTACACATGTAATCCAGAACGTTTCATTGTTTTCTGCACAAAACAAACTGAAACTTTTGCCCTTTTCGCAACATCCCTGATCGAAATGATGGGATAACGCTTAAATTGGTTCAATACCATCCTGGCCTTCTCCGGATTTGATGTGCCACGTTTTTTTGCCACTACCATTTTTCCGCTTGGTTGTCTTACGGTACTTGGACGTTTTGATCACATGAGATACGGTTGAATGTGCGATTCCGAGCTGTTTTCCGATCTATCGATGAGAAGCGTTTGGGTTTTCGAAGTGAGTGCCCAAAATTTGTTGGCGCACTATTTCTTCATTCGAAGCCATCACTAAAATCACTCGACCGATTTTCACGAAACTCATTACACAATTGACAGAACACAATGAAATACATTCAGTTAAAATTTCAATAATTTTTACCTTTTAAAAAGTTACGAACAATTGCGTGTGTCCAAATTTCATCGAATACAGTCTTTATACGCTATCTTTTTTTTTTTTTAAAACCCACGGGCGAAAACGATCAACACGGAACCAGCACAACATATTTTTTTAAAGAAGGGGGTACAAAGAAAAAGACACAGAGACTAGGGGTAAGAGCGAAAAAGAGTGGGAGAAAGGAAAGGAAAAAAAAAGGGAGCAAGAGGGGCATATAAAACATTCTAGACTCATTGTAGAGAATTTGCGTCTTTAGCAAAGTTCCTCAGTGTGTAACAAATCGTCTTATGATAATATCATATTAGTTCCAAATCGTGCTGCAGAGATGGCGCTGCAGTCTAGCTATGCAAAATGAAGCTCTACAGAGTTGCCGTCTTTGGCAAAGTTGTTTAAAATATAATTTGTAGGCATTTATCATTATCAGATTAGTTCCAGATTTTGTCGCAGAGATGGCGTTGCAGTCTATCTTTGCCAAATGAGGCTCTAGAAAGTTGCCGTCTTGAGCAAAGTTGGTGAGAATGTAAAATGAAGACATTTGAAATAATTTTATTAGTTCCAGATTGTACCGCAGAGATGGCGCTGCAGCAAATCTTTGCTAAATGAAGCATTAGAGTGCTGCTGGCGTAGGCATAGTTTCTCAGTATATCATTTGTGATCTTTTGAGATTATCATATTAGTTCCAGATCTTGCTTCAGAGATGGCGCTGCAGTCTATATTTACCAAATGAAGCTCTAGAGAATTGACGTTTTCGGAAATGTTTTTTCGGTATGCCACTTGTCGTCTTTTAACATTATAATATTAATTTCAGATCTTGCCATTAAGATAGTAGTGTAATGTCAATCACGGTGTTCAATATATTGAATAACTTTGCCGAAACCGGTATCCCTCCAGAATTTCATTTGTCTGATATAGACTACTTCTCTGCAGCACAATCTGCTACAAATATGATAGTGTGAAATGTCTCCATATTACATACTGAATAAATTTGCTGATCACAGCAATTCTCTAGAGCTTGCCTAAGATAGACTGCAGAGCCATTTCTGAGGTAAAATATTGAACCGATATGACAATGTCATAAGACGACCATCTGCATATTCAATAACTTTGCTGAAGATGGCATCTCTCTATAAATACAAAGAATTGAAATAACCTCATGCATTTCTGCGGCACAATCAAGACCTAATATAATAATGCCAAAATGATCGAATAGTATATGCTCGAACAGCATTACCGACGAAGGCAACTCTTCAAAGATTAATTTAAAAAAGATATACGTGGCCATTTTACCCTTGACGAACGTTTCCGTTATTGTTACGACATTTACCATTATAGTTGACAACTATAAACTAACAATCTCTGTTATAGTATTACAAATATGTTGCATGATAAAAGGCCAAAAAACAATATGCTGAATCGGCGGTTAAGTTCAGGTTCTATTAAAAATGGCAATTTTTTGCACGAACAAAATGCTTGTTGTACTCTACGCACTTTTTTTTTTTTTTCGCCGAGAATTCAATATACGATCATTTCGGCATTTCAATTTAGTGAGATTCAGTGTTTTTTTTTTTTTTTTTTTTTTTTTTTTTTAAAGTTCTACCGATACTCAGCTAACAAACAAACATTAAACAGGAACATCAGCAAAAGTAACTGCCGAGTTGATCTAACTATTTGGTAACAATAACATAAAATGTGATAATATATGTTACATTCAAAATATAGTTTCGGCTATATAGCGAATTCTTTTTCATAATGCGGGTACTAAACAACGTTGCCGCTGACGGTCTGTATCCGTAATAATCCGGACAATTCCCGCTAAACATGAATAAAACATAAATTTCGCATTATTTTTCCGTCGTAGTTGTTTATTTCAGATTCATGGGGAGGGGCGCCTAGTGGCAATTCATGAAGACAAAACGTAGTTATTCGGTATTTTAGAATAAAATTTTCGAACTTTGCGCTTAACTCCGTCCATTAGGGTTTGTACAGACTCTTCAGAAATCGTAGAAGCTATCTTTACCAAAATCTGCTGGACGTGTTTGTCGTCTTTGATTCCTTGCTCTTTTCAGAAAGCTTCTGCTTCATCAGAGCCCAATATCTCTCGATTAGTCGTAGCTCTGGGTAATTTGGCGGGTTTGAGGTTTTTGGTACAATGTTCACTTGATTTGCTTGGTACCACTCCATCAGCAGTTTCAGCATAGTGGCATGATGCCAAATTCGGCCAGAAAGCTTCAAAGGTTTTTTCTTTGTGAAAGTTTTGATGAAGGGTAGCAACGCTTCTGTGGACACTCTTTCTGATAGATCTCCTTGTTGATTGTGCCTGTAGTGACGAAAAATTTACTCTTTTTGCCACACGTGCAAATTGCTTGCCACACAAGGTATTTTTTGGGAAATTTCGATGCCTTCTCCGTTCTGAAATGCTCAGCTGTAGCATTTCTGGACCATAGCAGAATAAAAAGCCAGCCCTGGAAGCTGCTTGAAATCCTCCAGGACATAAGTTTCATCGTCCATAACAACGCATGAGAACTTCGTCAAATATTCGCAGTACAAACGTCGAGCCCGTGATTTTGCTGCCAAGTTCTGTTTGTCGTTGCGATTTGGAACTGTTTACTGTTTACTTTATACGACTTACCAAACGTTGTTTTGATTTTTGGACAAAACCAGGCGACATCCCTATTTTACGAGCCACCGTTCGAATGGAGAGATTTGGGTTTTTCGTTAATATTCTTTTTCACATTGCGGTCCGATGACAGGATCAGCGCGTCCAATGTTTTTGTCACTTCCTGGTTTCCTCTCCACAGTCCAAACGTTCCGAAAATGATTTGAGCACATCGTGAACAGTGGATTTAGGCAAATCCAATGTTTTAGCAAGGTCCTCGTATTGATGGGCAAGTCAGGATTTGCCGTCCGTCCGTACAAAATTCGCTCGCGCACTTGTTTTTCTTTCGTCGCCATCTTGAAGACTAAACATGAAATGTAAACATCAATCATAGTCTTTTTCATCATAGACTCTCAGCTATACCACAGTGAAATTTGTCATTCCTACGTGCAATATTTCAAAATTTACAAATGATTTTCAGGTGTCCGGATTAATGTGGATACAGACCTTAGACCACAGCTCCATCTCTGCTGAAAGATCTGGAGCTTTTATGATGTTATCAAAGATTGACAAATTACAATCTTAGAACCTTTTGCAGAAAATGGCAACTCTATAAAGTGTCATTTAAATGTAAGATATACTGTGGTGCCATCTCAATATGTGAAACTAATATGATAATCTCATAAGACGGCAAATGACACACTGAAAAAATTTGCCCAAGACGGCAACTCTCTAGCGCTTTATTTGACAAAGATAGACTGGAGTGCCATCTCTGAGTCATGATCTGGAACTAATATGATAATTTCGAAAGACGACATGAGCATGAGCATGAGCATGATTGACCGCCTACGGATGCAATTCCGTTATTGCCAGATCAGCTGTATTTGCACAAAGAACCAACAGATGATGTTTGGGACTAACATACATCTTCGATGTGTAAAAACTGGTGACCCATTATTAAGCAATACCGGTGCCGGCCGTGCCCGAATACTGGTCAAGTAGGGAATGGGAAGGAACGTGTTGACGTGATACTCGCTTTGGAGGAAGCCGAGAAATCCTCTGCACTTCCACGAGAAATCACTGGGATGTTGGATAGTTGGGAAGGGTTGGCAGCCGGGTTCGTTTTTAGTTAACGATACGCTGAAAGTACATACCTACACCATCCGCCAAAAGCAATAGACCGCTCAAATGTGACTGAAAAATAGACAAACATAACAAAAAACAAAACAAAACAAAATAGACAAAATAAAATAAAATAAAATAAAACAGGATTTTAGATATTGTCTTCAAAATATAGAAGAAATAAATAATTTGTTGCTTTGCAAACCAGCTCTCCTCGATGTCCTAGATAGCCACGTTCTGCTGGACCCGCAGCTGCTGCCGTCGGCACTCGTCCACATCAACCCGTCCGTCACTGACGTATCGGAAACCTTCCGGTTGTAACATGATATCTGTGTCTAATACACTCTTCTTGCACCGATTAATTTACAAACTAGGCCTGCACACCGAATCAAAATTCACTTTGGCACGGTTGTGGTATTTTTCTATATCTAGTTCTAGATATTTGCACTTGGTTGCAGGAAACAGAATCAATAAGAATAATAAACTCGCTTATGACCTCTAACTTTACACGGTTGCTAAACAATACACACTATCTTCCCCCTCAATACCCGCGAACGACAGCACTTTGGACCTGAGCTCGCTTGAGGAAAAATCACCAAGACACAGCAGCGCAATTGATTGTATCAATATGATAATTTCAAAAGACGACAAATGACAAACTGAGAAACTTTGTCGAAGACGGCAATTCTCTACAACTAGTCTGGAATGTTTTGTATGCAATTCTGTTCACACATCGAAATCAAAATCTCCTTCCCTTTGTAGTAGATTCTCGGTGATAAATGTTACTGGAACCAGGTTTTTTTTCACCACCATTGCATTTTTGAGGCCAGAACCTTTCAAATGGAGTACAAACATTGTGTCTAGGTTGAAGTTTAATAATTCTAGAAAGGGATGAAATCCGGGTCAATATTGACCCTAATGTCTTTTTTTAATACCCGAGGAAGGTTAATAAAATGAAAATAATGACTAAGGTTAATAAAGTGACAACATAAAAAGAAGTATTTTTAATATGCACAGAGGTTTGCACCTAAAGGGCGATACGGTCAAAATTTGGTCAATATCAACTTGACGTATTTCTTTGAATTTTGCATTTAAAAAACCTGAACACCCCTCATTTTGAAGGTGTGTGTGTGTAGAATGTTGCTCCTATTTTGATTTTGGAATTCACTCTTCAGTTGTCAAAATGCCGTCCAAGCAAGAAGAGCAGCGTATCAAAATTTTGCTCGCGCATCGCGAAAATCCGAGCTACTCGCACGCAAAGTTGGCAAAATCGCTAAAAGTTGCCAAATCAACCGTTACAAATGTAATTAAAGTGTTTGGGGAACGTTTGTCGACAGCCAGGAAGTCTGGATCGGTGGGAAATCGAAAACCGGAAGCCGCTGAGACGACAAAGAGAGTTGCCGGTAGTTTCAAGCGAAACCCTAACCTATCTCTCCGAGATGCCGCAAATAAGCTGGGTACAACCGTGCATCGAGCCAAAAAACGAGCCGGACTATCGACTTACAAGAAGGTAGTGACTCCAAATCGCGATGATAAACAAAATACGACGGCCAAAGCGCGATCCCGGAGGCTGTACACGACGATGCTGACGAAGTTTGACTGCGTGGTAATGGACGACGAAACCTACGTCAAAGCCGACTACAAGCAGCTTCCGGGACAGGAGTTTTATACGGCAAAAGGAAGGGGAAAGGTAGCAGATATTTTCAAGCACACGAAACTGTCAAAGTTCGCAAAGAAATATCTGGTTTGGCAAGCCATCTGTACCTGTGGCTTGAAAAGCAGCATTTTCATAGCTTCCGGGACTGTCAACCAAGAAATTTACGTGAAAGAGTGTTTGAATAAACGTCTGCTGCCTTTCCTGAAGAAACACGGTTGTTCCGTACTGTTTTGGCCGGATTTGGCATCTTGCCATTACGGTAAAAAGGCCATGGAGTGGTACGCCGCCAACAACGTGCAGGTGGTTCCCAAGGCAAGAACCCTCCCAACACGCCAGAGCTCCGCCCAATTGAGAAATACTGGGCTATTGTCAAGCGGAACCTAAAGAAGACCAAAAAAACTGCTAAGGACGAGCAGCAGTTCAAGGCAAACTGGCTTTCTGCGGCGAAGAAGGTGGACAAGGTGGCTGTACAAAATCTGATGGCAGGGGTCAAGCGTAAGGCCCGGCAATTCGGATTTGGAAAAGCGGAAGCCTAACTGAATATTTTTCCTGAATTTTATACTAATTGAACTTGAAAAAGAAATTTAATTTGATTTTTTAAATAAACGATTTCACCGATTTACACGCGTTTTCCCTTGACCAAATTTTGACCGTATCACCCTTTATTATGCCTAAAATAATTTTCTTGCATATCGTTCTCACAGATAATTAGTGAGTGATTGATTGTTTTTACTCCCTTCATATCACATTCTCGGGCAGTCATGAAGGCTTTTGTCACAAATGGTCGAATGAGATCAACCTGTTTTTGTGACATTGTATTTGACCATCATTCGTAATGATCATGAGAAGATGATGGTCATAGTCTTCGTCATGAAAATGTACAGCACTGACGAGCGTCTGTCCACAATCGAGGTGCGGCTCAAACAGCGTCTGTTCCTGCATCCAGCGGCTGAATAAGAAATGGTCTTCCCCGGAAGCTATATCTAAAAATGGTAGCCCCATCACGGAGAAAGGGAGCCTTAGGCTAACAACATACTATTTCGGAAACTTTAAAAATGAATGAAAAACCGACAGAGAGAGATAACAAAAGGATTTAACGGCAACGATCTTTAGCAACGGACAACAAACGGGAACAACGGACGAGAATTGGAACATGAAAATTTAACTGAGTGAACATTTGTGAGGCTGCAAATATTAACATCAATGCGAGGCCAATTTGTTTCTCTCCATACTGTCAATGATAATGTTTCAAACTAACCAATTTTATATCTCTTTCATTACAGGTATGTACATTGATGATGAATTGTGAACAGTATGGCCCTTCTGATCACACGAGTTCAACTAATCGCTCCTGTTGTTCAACAAAACCATTCCGATGACGACCATATCGGTTCAACTTTTAGAAACCATTCAATCGAAACGAAAACTTCCGCAACCCATGAGCGAAAAATTTAAACTCGCAACCGGATAGCAACAATAAAAACTTTGTCCCGCTAATGGCGCCTTGAGTCCTCGAGTGCAACGCAGAAAATGGAAGAAAAAGAGGTCCACTATTATTATTGCCATTGAAGCTCCCTCAATCCTCCACCTACCCTCTCCCACCCAATCATATTCCTCTTTATCATGATAGTGGGTATTCGGGATTTCGAAGACAACAACAGCAACAACAAAATAATGTCCGATTTAAATTCAGCGCAACGTTTTCCCACTGCAATCTATTTTCATCATTTGTCAAGCGGCGACGCGTACGCGGAAATTCCTCCTCTCCAACGACAGGCAGGGACAACAATTCGCCAGGGTGCATATTCAGCAATAGAAGTACCTACCTAGTTGAAAAAAAGAAAATAAAAACATTCATCTTCGATGGCAATTCCACCTCACGGTGCTTCGGAATTCGCTCACTGTGTCTAACTGGACCTTTATTTAAAAACAAATTCGGCAGCACTCGACGATCACAATCGGTAGAGCTGAACACTGCTTGGCACTAAGAGAGCAAATTTCAACCGTCAGCCCGTGACGTGACCTGCATATTTCATTTGTGTGCAAATCGCTGAATGAATGCATTTCCTACGATATGATAGCAAAAACGATATAACAAATATATGTATGAAATATATTTGATGGAAAAGCCCGGATGTCAACGACTAACCAACCATCGCGAAGAAGTGACGTTGGTGCTGCAGTTGGCAGGATTCAAATTCAGCTTCCTGCATAAGTTGACGTCATACGGCTGGTATGGCATCGCTCAAAATGGAAATTTATTAGAAACGGAAGGCGCGGTTTTATTTTTAACTGATTGCCAGTCGAACCGAACGCTACAAACATTGGTGAGCATTATTCCCCTTCCGACAATGCACTTGATCAAAGCCATTTTGACTCAATGGTTAACTTTTCGTATGAGCTCGAATAATAACATAGTCGGTGATATCATGCTCTACAAAATACCTCGGCATTTTCCACATCCTGCACTGTCCCAGCGAACATTAGACGAGGATATAACTCATTTCTAGATTAATGTTTGCTCTCCTGCTTGGGCAAACAAATCTAGCGTGGTAACCAGTGACCAGCGCGATAAAAAATTGCTTCCGAAAATCAAACATTGGACGGAAAAATGAGTTTCGAAATGAAACTGACTTCATCCAGCCGCTTTATGTTGGTTGTGCAGGAGCAAGGTGGAACAAGAAGGCCGAGTCGATAAGTGGACGGTATGGTCAAGCCCTAGGCAGCGGATTTGCTTCCCGGTTCGGTCAAGGAAACCTTTCAGGTTAGAACAAATTGCACTATCCGTGAAATGGAGCTTTATATATGCAACATAAAATTCAAGTTTATATATTCCATAGCAAAAAAAAATCACTGTGAATTTCCTTTAACATCATTCAAACGATATGTTAAATATATAAATTTCCTTCTATCTTCGTATAGAGTCTAAAGCATTTCCAAAAATAATGTGTGTAATTTTTCTTTTTTTTTTTGGAAATTTTAAGCCAAGTTTTTTGCTTTGGGGAAAAAAAAATAAATTAAAGGGTGTCCACGATGAAATTGCCACACACAAAATTGATTCGCAAAATTCGAGTTTTCATCCGATTGCCATCAAATTTTCAGGGATTGAGAAATAACTTTTAAACTTCATTTTACCATTTTACTCGTATTTTATTTACAGTCCATACGCAAATGCCCGCACCTTGGCCTTAACCCCGGCCATAAGATTCTGCACAACCTGTGAATCAACCGTTTTTTGCATGTAAACCCATACTTTCTTCAGTTCCTCGACTGTCTTCACTACCTTAGGTCGTTTAAGAAGGTGCTTCTTCATAATCGCCCAGTACTTCTCGATGGGGCGGAGCTCCGGAGTGTTGGGAGGGTTGAACATTTTCGGCATGAAATTGAACTTATTGTCCGCATACCACCTCAGCACGTCCTTGGAGTAGTAACATGAGGCCAAATCCGGCCAGAAGATTGTTGGGACGTTGTGGGCCTTCAGGAGAGGAAGCAGCCGCTTCTGGAGGCACTCTTTCATGTACACCTGTCCGTTCATCGTGTCCTGGGTCACGAAAGGTGCACTCCGCTTCCCGCACGTGCAGATGGCTTGCCAAACCAGGAATTTCTTCGCAAATTTGGACATCTTCTAAGTGCGGACATGCTCCGGAACGCTGAACTTATCCTTGGCCGTGAAAAACAGGTTGCCGGGGATCTGTTTGAAGTCGGCCTTCACACATGTTTCGTCGTCCATGATGCAGCATTCAACTTTCGTCAGCATGTTGAGGTACAACTTCCTGGCACGGGTTTTGGCGGACTTGTTCTGCTTCTCGTCGTGATTAGGGGCCTTTTGTACCTTGAACGTTCGAAGCCCAGCCTTAGTTTTGGCCTTCTGGACAAAACTTCGGCTTAGATGCAGCTTCTTAGCCACATTCCGAACGGAGGCTTTCGGATTTCGGTTGAAGGCCCCAACTACGCGGTTGTGATTTTTGGTGTTGTACGGAATACTTTTTCCTTCACTTCTGGGCTTCCGATCGGTGGTCAACCGTTCCTCGAACCGCTTAATCACTCGCGACACCGTGGAATTCGCGATTCCCAACGTTTTAGCGATGGAAAGATGCGAGAGATCCTTGTTCTAGTGATGAATGCGCAAGATTTTATCACGCACGAGCTGTTCTTTTGACTCCATTTCCGCGAGTTTTGATCACAGGACTTTAAAACTTGCAGGATGTAAATAATGCACTATGAACTAAATCCACCCAAATTTTCATTAAATTCTACCCAACGGTTAAAAAGTTAGAGCAATTTCATAGTGTGGCAATTTCATCGTGGACACCCTTTATCCACGCATTTTTGTTTACATCAACATAAAATTCATGTATTATCCCTCAATTATTTCTATTATTATTCCTCTAAGGTTAAGTCTTGATCACTTTCAAGTGTTTTGTGCAAATAAAATCTAGATTAACTCGGAACTACAGTTTTCAGAGAGAATCTCTATAGATAGAGATGTTTTTAAAAGCAATGCGCCAATTTCTTTACGATATGATGAATAATATGACAATTGTAACCACTCATCGTAGCACGGAAACTAATTCCGAAAGCAACGGACTCTCCTCTCTGTTTGACTTTATCAAGCTTTAATAACCACTGATTATCCTGAGCATCTCATTGTTTGAAGGGTCAAAAAACGAGCTGGTTGAATCGATTGGCAACATCAGCTAAAGGCCGTTCACACCAAAATTCGGTCATACAAAAAATATTTTAGAAAAACAACAGCATGTTTTTGATTCATATTATTTATTTCATTTTAATGTGACAATCAACACAACTGCATATAGATTTATATGGATTCATTTCCATAAGTTATTGCGCGCACTTTCTTATTCATCGCTTTCATCAATCTTTGCATGGTGTCCATGGCAATTTTCTTCGAAGCAGTAATTCACTTAGAACAACATTCTTGAATCGTTGAGAACCTCTCCACCGAGCTTTTTGAGGTTTCCTTTGACCATTGACCAGTATGTTTCAATCGGGTGGAGCTGTGGACAATTAAGTGGATTACAATCCTTGGTAGCGTAAATAACGTTATATTGCGCATACCAAGGGATTGTATCTGTAACGTAATGGCAGCTGGTCAAATCTGGCCAGAAAAAGGATTGAGTCGCATGATTTCTCAGAAAAGGTAAGAGCCGCTTTTTGAGGCATTCTTGCCAGTAAATCTCAGCGTTTACGGTACCTGTGGTTACGAAAATCTGAGATTTTAGCCCACAGGAACATATTTTTCAGGGAATTTGGTTTTATACTTTTGCTTCAGATGTTCAGGGGCATCTTTCCAGCTAGTTGCAGTTTAAGATTGCGTTCCCGAGAGATATTTGAATTTTTTGAAGCACTATGTTTCGTCATCCATAACAACACAATGGAATGTTGTGAGAAGTTGTTCAGAAAGCTTTCTGGAGCGTGTTTTTACCGATTTTTGTTGATTTGCGTTACGATCTGGGTATGTTTGAGCTTTGAATGATCTCAATTCAGCTTTTGTCTCACTTTTTGCACAAAACGTTTTTTTTTTTGTGCTTTTTTTTCTGCGGGTGGGGACGGGTTTGGGTGGGGGGAAAGAGGGAGGTTCCCCGGGGTTGTTTTTTTTGTGGGGAGATTTGGGGGGGGAGGGGGCGCCTTTAGAAAAATTTTTTAAAACTAGCTGAACCCGGTGCGTGCGCTGCTACGCTTGCAACTAAATGAAGGAAAATTTAATATAACTGGCACGTTTATGGTTTTTTTTTCGGAATGAGTTTTTTTTTCTTGAATAAGCAGGGGTTCAAACTTCTATCAAAACATGCTTCTTACCCGAGAAATACACGTTTTGTGTTTAAGTAACCTGGATAATTCTCATTTTTGGTAGAAATTTGTGTTTCATTTGTATGGGAGCCCTCCCTTCCAGAGGGGGTGGTTTCTCAAACCACCATACAATCATTGCCTTCAAAACCCCCCACATGCCAAATTTGGTTCCATTTGCTTGATTAGTTCTCGAACCATCACACTGGGCTCTTATATTATAATAAAAATTTGAGTTTCATTTGTTTGAACCCCCCCCCCCCCTTCAGAAAGGGGAGGGGTCTTGAACCACCATAGAAACATTCTTGCCTTCAAAACCCCCCACATGCCAAATTTGATTCGATTTGCTTGTTTAGTTCTCGAGTTATGAAGAAATTTGTGTCTCATTTGTATGAGAGCCCCCCTTCCTGAGAGAGTTGGGGTTCTCAAACAATCATAAGAACCTTCCCCAGCCCCAAAAACCCCTTCATATAAATTTTCACGTTGGTCGGTTCAGAATTTTCCGAGTCTATAAGGGTCTGACAGACAGACAGACAGACAGACAGAAATTCATTTTTATGCATATAGAAATCTAGCCTCCAAAAACCCCCATATGCTAAAAGTGGTTTCATTTACTTGATTAGTTCTCGAGTTATGCAGAAATTTGCTTTTTATTTGTATGGGAGCCCCCCCCCCCCTTCAAAATGGGGAGGGGTATTGAACTGCCATAGAAACATTTCTTGCCTCCAAAAACCTCAACATGCCAAATTTGGTTTCATTTGCTTCATTGGCTCTCGAGTTATGCTAAAAATTATGTTTCATTTTTATGGGAGTCTCCCCTTCCAGAAGGCGGAGGGGTCTCAAACCACCTTAGAAACATTTATTTCCTTCAAAAACCTCCACATGCCAAATTTGGTTCCATTTGCTTGATTTGTTCTCGAGTTATGCAGAAATTCGTGTTTCATTTGTATGGGAGCCCCCCCCCCCCCCTACCAGAGAGAGAGGAGGGGTCTCGAACTACCGTAGAAACATTTATTGCCTTTAAAATCCCCGCATGCCAAATTTGGTTCCATTTGCTTTATTAGATCTAGAGTTATGAAGAAATTTCAGTTTCATTTGTATGACAGCACCCCTTCTAGGAGAGGGGAGGGGTCTCAAACCACCATAGAAACATTTTTCGCCTCCAGAAAACCCCACATGCCAAATTTGGTTCCATTTGCTTGATTAGTTCTTGAGATATGCAGAAACTTCTGTTTCATTTGTATGGGAGCCTCCCTTTCTAGAGAGGGGAGGGGTCTCAAACTACCATAGAAACATTTCTTGCCTCCAAAAACTTCCGCATGCTAAATTTGGGTTCCTTTGCTTGATCAGTTCTCGAGTTATGCAGAAATTTGTGCTTCATTTGTATGGGAGCCCCCCTTTCCAGAGAAGGGAGGGGTCTCAAACCATCATAAGAACCTTTCCCGGCCCCAAAAACTTCTCCATACAAATTTTCACGCCGATCGGTTCAGTAGTCTCCGAGCCTATTAGGTTCAGACAGACAGACAGACAGACAGAAGACAGACAGACAGACAGACAGACAGACAGACAGACAGACAGACAGACAGACAGACAGACAGACAGACAGACAGACAGACAGACAGACAGACAGACAGACAGACAGACAGACAGACAGACAGACAGACAGACAGACAGACAGACAGACAGACAGACAGACAGACAGACAGACAGACAGACAGACAGACAGACAGACAGACAGACAGACAGACAGACAGACAGACAGACAGACAGACAGACAGACAGACAGACAGACAGACAGACAGACAGACAGACAGACAGACAGACAGACAGACAGACAGACAGACAGACAGACAGACAGACAGACAGACAGACAGAAGAAGAAGACAGAAGAAGACAGAAGAAGAAGAAGAAGAGAGAGAGAAGAGAGAGAGAAGAGAAGAGGGAGGGGGAGAGGAAGAGAGGGGAGAGGGAAGAGAGGAAGGAGGGGGGGGGGGGGGGGGGGGGGAGGGGGGGAGGGGGGAGGGGGAGGGGGGGGGGGAAGGGAAGAGGTGGGGGGGGGGGGGGGGGGTGGTAAGCTCTGGTAATCACGTACCCAGTAATCACGTACCTACTGTCTCCAGAAGATGTTCGCTTCGACTTGTTATGTGTACCATGAAAGTCGCCGAATCAACGCACTGTCATCGAAGACCGTAGCTTGTTTAAGCCCACTTGACGAACCCACCAGGTAGTGGTTGGGTGTCAGCACTGGAGCATCTGGATCTTCTTGCGGCACGTACGTCAACGGTCTGGAATTGATAACGTTCTCTACCTCGGTCAACATGTTACGAAGTGTTTCGTCGGTTGGATTTTGCCCTGGTTTCATCGCCAGGAGATACTTCTTCACCGATTGTATCAGCCTCTCCCAGGCACCTCCCATGTGAGATGATGCCGGAGGCAGGAAGGTCCATTCCGTCTCTGGACTGATAATTTCCTGGATGACTTTCTCCTGCTCCAACTCTTTGAGCGCCGCCTCCGATTCATCACTCGCCGCCACCTGTTCTTTGCTTGCCGCCGTGAAATTTGTACCCCGATCACTATATATCTTCCTTGGTACTCCCCGCCGAGCCATAAAACTCGATAGACAAGGAACAGCCCTCTGGTTTTTGCACTCCTGACAACTTGTTCTGACTCGTTGAAAAAGCCGCCTGATCTTCGGGATCCGAAAGATTTGCCGCAACTCGTTTACGACAGTGATGTGATTCGTGACGATCTTTCACAATCAGCCATGCAACGTGGTGATCCTTCGTGAGAATGATCGGATTCCTAGCGTCCATGGCAGCATTCTCACAAGCGCTGATTCTGCCATGCATTCGCAGTACCTTTTGCGCATCCAGGAACGGGTTGAGTGTGTAGATCGAGCTTGATTTTGACAGCGTCTTGTTGGCTGTTCCCGCGTTCAGAAAGCCTATCTCGTCAGGAAACGCTCCAGCTTGAGCCAGTCTATACAGGTAAATAGTGTCTTGCTGAAGTTCCTCGGCTGCAAGTGGATCAATATAGATACTTTCCGAGTTGTTCGGCATACTGCGAATGTTGTGAGCCGCTCTCAACGTCGTGGCTGTGGCACGCAGCAAGCGCTCCCAGCACGAATACTCCTGAACTTTGATGACTGTTTCCGGATCCGCCTGATGGTAGACGATGCTCGCGCACAGTTCTTCGTCGGTATCGCCATCGCGGTAGGGATTGGACGGCCAACTTTCGTGATGTTCCCATAAGAATCTGGGTCCCTTGAACCCTCTACTACTGTTGTGAGGTTTGGCACTCCCTGCCACTTGGTCGCATCGTCTGCATATCCGTTGTTTCCAAGATTTCGCTGATGCGGAATGCAACGAATTGCGAATACCGCCGATGGTCTGACCGGATCCAACACAAGACATCACGCTGTGATATGTAGTGAATCACTCGGTGGTTGGAACAGTAATACGTTTATTTAATGTTTCTTTCTTAAAGCTAAACGGGTGCCGATCGCGTAGCACACGCTGCGTCAGCATAAGCATTTATCGTCCGTTGAACGATGTTGGATGTTTATACCGATAATGCTTACCAAGCCTAAGCAATCCATATCGCACTCGGTTGATCGTGCATATGTGGGGGGAGTGGGGGCCCAACGCGAATCACTCCAGAAGAACCGCTCATGAACCTTGAACGACAACGATTTTGCAATCCTATCAGCCAACTTGACTCCAACGACTGCAGCCTGTAACTCCAACCTTGGAACAGATACAAATTTGAGAGGAGCCACCCGAGTCTTTGCACTTACTATAGCACATTCCACAGTGCAACCTTGTTGGAAGCGTAGATAGGCGACCGCTGCGTAGCCTGACAGACTTGCATCGACAAATGTATGCAGTTGGATGTTGGTCTGTGAACTTAGCTGGGTTAAAGTACGGTAACAACGAGGTATGCTGACATACTGTACTTTCGGTAGAATCTGCAACCATTTCTCCCACTTTTCGTTGAGATTTTGCGGTATTTCGTCCCATCCGATGCCGGCTCGCCATATTTCTTGGAACAGAACCTTCAGGTATATGAGCATATTCGATATCAGACAGCTTAGACAGCCATTAGCGTTCGTAGGACCTCCCGCTTTGTTGGTTTGCGGTTGCCATCGAGCAGCTCCCGGTCGTGCATTGGAGAGAGTTTGTAGGTGAACGTGTCGCTAGACGTGCACCACCTCATACCCAAGACTTTTTCCATCCCTAGTTCCGCTGTAAGATTTAAGCTCTTTTCGTCGGTCTTCTCCTCCTTTATAGCCTCCACGACTACAGATGAATTGGAGATCCAGGTGCGCATGTCGAATCCTGCTTTAGATTGTACGAGTTTTACTTGCTTGGCTAGCTGAATAGCCTCTTGCTCCGATTCTACGCTCACCAGCATGTCGTCCACATAGTGTTGCTTGATGATCGCTTCGGCTGCTGCGGGATATTGTTTTTCAAACTGTCGTGGATTGTGATTTTTCACGTACTGTGCGCAGCTTGGTGAACAGCAGGTACCAAACGGCATAGCTTGTGTAACGTAGATACTGTGCTCACCAGAAGAGTCGTCACACCACAGCACCCTGAGACAATGCTGACCTTTCTCAGACATGAGCATCTGTAGGTACATCTCCTTTACTTTGCCACTTACTCCCACCCGAAATTCTTGGAATCGGTAGAGTACGTAGTCCAGAGGTGTGAGCAAGTCCGGGCCTGTCAAGAGCATCGAGTTGAGAGATACACCGTTGGTTTTTGCTGCGGCATCCCAAACGATTCTCACCTTCCCCGGTTTGTTAGGGTTGAACACGGGAAATAAAGGGCCATACCATATCCGCTCTTGCGAAGTCCGCAACTTATCATCGGAAAGTTTTCGGATGTATCTCTTCTGTCGATAATTTTCAATTTTCGCCTGCAACACTTCAGCTAACTCTTACTGCTTTTTTATCCTAGCCTCAAAGCAGTGGAATCTCCGCAATGCTCTTGGTTTGCTGTTGGGTAAACAAATCTCGTCGAATTTCCACAGAAGTCCGCCTTCCGTCTGGACTGCCGAATGTAGAATTCCCAGCGCACGCTGTTCTGTGCTGGAGACAAGGAGCTTTTCTGACCGAGGCCATCCAATGAAAGAAGTATTCACGAACAGCTTGCTGCAACAGTTCATCTGATCGCTCGCTGCATTGACACGTCTGCACGCTTTGACTATGATACCCGATAAGAACATTTCCTATACCGGCACCTCCGTGAATGATCCAACCTAGTCGCATCTTGGTTGCAATTGGCTCGAACATCTTCCCTTCCTTACCCTTGAGGGGATACGTGAGATTGGCGTTGTCGATTCCGATCAAGATTCTGGGCTGTGCGTTTTTGTAAGACTCGATCGGAATACCCTGCAGATGAGAGTATTGTTTACACATTTCTTGCATGTCCACCGTCTGATGGAAAAGATCCAGACTACTAACAGTATGAGCTCCTGCTAGGTGATACCTCTTTTTGAATCTCTCCTGTTCCAGAAATCTCCATATCCAACTTCACGGAGTCACTTTCCAGCCGCCGCTTGTTGCTACTCCACTTGATACATAGCGGTTCTGGGTTTCCTTGTAGCTTCAGCTCCTGTACTAGCGATGAATCTACTAGCGTTAGCGACGATCCATCGTCGAGGAATGCAAATGTCTTGATGGACTTGCTCGGTCCATGCACGATGACAGGAGCAACTCGGAACAGTCCTGCGCAAATGGTTGGCGGATTTATGATGAGCGTTGCATTCACGTATGGATGCGTTTTGTGCAGTTGCAGTAGCATTCTCTTCCGATACGCTCGATAAAGTCGTGGCAGCCTCATCACGTTGGTTTTTGTTGAGAAGTTGATGATGTTTGAAGGTACACCCGTTTTTTCCACAAACTTGCTTCGATTAACAAGTTCAATTATGTTTACGGAGACACTTCCTGCATAACCAGAACTCCTTTACTGCTGCCCACCTGGCGTTGTATCCCAGATTTTCGAAACGCTGACATTTCTCCAAATTATGACAACTTCCCTTACATACGACACACGTGTTGGATTCGGCGCTCGATCGTGCAGTCGCTGGTTGTTGTGGCTTGTCCGCTGGATTGATGGACATCTCCATGCTGTGCGTATTGAGGAAAGCAGAGTTCTTTTTTTTTTGCTACGCACCGGTTTAGTATCACTGCAGATTTGCAGACTTGCAATCGGCCAGACAATTTCTGCTTCTTCGGACAGCCATTCTGAAAATGCGCTGAGGTGTACTCGGGGTAGAATGCGACGGTGTCTTGCCCATTCCACCTTGAACCCTGAAGGAAGCTTATCTACCAGTTCATGCAAGAGAGCAACATTGTATGAATACTCTTCCAGTTGGCAGGCTTCAATTATTGCACACAGGTTCTGCACGGCAAGGGAAAATTCGATAAGCGTATCTAACTGATCAGCCTTCGGAGCCGGCGTTAAGTGGATCTTGGATATCAAATTCTGGACTATGATCTCAGGCCTCAGGTGGGCATTCCCTTTGAGACATTTCTGCAACCGGATCAGATTTTCCTCCGATGTGTAGCCACACAGGTTGGTCGTTGTTGTAAATGTTCAGTAGAACAACGGTCATTCTTCCGGAGTACCGCTAAATAATGGAAGTTCCCGCAAAACTGCCTGGCTAACTGCCTTGCTACATGAGCAGATCGCTTGCCAAATCATGGATTTCTTGGCAAACGTTGAAAGATTCTGCTCGTGTTTCTGCGTACTTTCTCCGGAACATCAAACTTGTGTTGGACGATGAAGAACAGTAGCCCCGGAAGCTGCCGGAAGTCCATCTTGGCGTATGTCTCATCATCCATGATGAGACAATGAGGCTTCGTCAGCATCTGCGTGTACAGTTTACGGGCCCGTGACTTTCCCACCCTATTTTTCCGTTTGTCACGATTTCGAGTCTTCTGCACTTTGTACGTTTGCAGTCCCTCACGGTCCTTGGCTCTGTGAACGAAACTTGGACAGATTCAACTTTTTGGCCACATCCCAGACCGATGCATTTGGATTCCGCATAAACGCTTTCACGACACGCTTGTGATTCTGATCACTAATTGAACATCCATTTTGACCGTATTTCTCCTTCTGTTCGATGCTCAGAGCTTCGTAGTAAGGTTTAATCACAAGACTCACCGTTGACTGAACGATTCCATGTTGTTTTCCAATGTCCCGATGAGAGAGTTGAGGATTTTCCAGGTGCGAGCGCAAAATCAATTCGCGACGATTCTTTTCGGGTGACGCCATTTTTTCCAATTTTCGAAAAACTGAGATGGATAATTTACATGGTTGTGAACACTGAAAAAAGTACATCCCTAACATTGCGTCTACGAATTTCTTGGTTATTCATTGTTATTTTATATATGTGAACAGTCAGTTATCAACGTGTTCCTTTTGACGTAGGACTAAGTCTGTGTTTTCAATACTGGGGTTCACGTTCGAATTGCGAACATTTTTGAGCGTCTTGAAAAATATATAGGTTTTGAACGTTAATAACTAAGTCATTCCATGGTTGATTTTCAGAAGGTTTGCACCAAACGATCGGAACATTTTCTACGCTATGATTAAAATATTTAAAACTATTTATTTGATACATTCAACTATTGAAATTAACGCAAATCTAAGGTGACGTCTTATAATGCCGATTTTTCAAAGTAAATTTACCAAATACACAGTACTTTGCTAGCACAGACTTCATATTTAAGTAAGGAACGTCTCCTATGCATCAGGAAAAGATATTTAAGGGGGACACGTTGGAATTTTCCTTCAGTCTTTCAGCGATCTCGAAGATGTTGAGTCAGCGCTCGGCTAAGCATCGTCAAGTCGACCATCGACCGAGTCTATTGCCAAGTAACATGTCTGGCTGTGACAAATTTGCAGTCGGATTGCAGCTCCCACTCGGTCGCATTCACCCTCTGCTCTGGAAGGGCACTACACCTAGTGCGTTGGTGCCGAATCTCCCATCTACTTCGCTGCGGTGATGGAATACCTGGCCGGTGAAGTGCTCGAGATGGCAGAAAATGCCAACCTGCGACAACGCGTAGACCAAAATCATACCACGTCACATGCGGCTGGCCATCCATAACGACGCAGAGCTGATGAAACTTTTCCGGTGTTACATTTCACAGAGTGTTGTATTTTTCAGGCTTGTTTGTAAAGAAGACCGAGTGAAGAGCCCAAGTTCAATTGGAACCATGTTCTCCCCGTCAACTAAAATCAGTCCTTTTCAGGACGAACAAATTAATTTGCCTATCTAAAGAGTTAGTTTATTTGAAGTTTATCTTGCGCTCATCCAAATTTACATTACGACGCACCGGGATTAACATGACATAGCTTTAACCGTCACGTCCCGGAGTAAGTGGACAAGTAGGTTGGACAATCAACAAACGAAATATTAGGAGTTAATTCGAGTTAAACTGCAACACCGCTGACTGACCATGTGTACACATATTGTACTTCCTAGTTGTACATAGTGGATTAAGTAAATTAGGTTGGTTGCTGGCAGTGGCAAGCACTGTGGAGGGCGCATTGGCATCGCTCAAGCGTTCGAAGGAGCAGCAATCAGAGCGTCCGCCGAAGCAGCCAAGAACCGCTGCCGAGAGAGCTCGTTGTTATCGGGCGAACAAGAAAGCGGCCGAAGGTAATGCGTCTCCATCTACGAGTTGGGACGCCGGAGAAGGCCCTTCAACTCGAGGTAGGAAATCTTAAATTACTTTCGTCAAGAAAATAGCAGTTTTTCAGATAGAGCGTCATATTCATGACAGTTTTCAAAATGTCATGACAAATAAATATTTAAGCTGTTTTAAATAATAGCATGAGTCGATTTTTAATCATTTAGAAAAATTATTGAAGGCTTATTGAATTCCTGCACGGAAATTATCGTTTAACATTGATTTAATGAAAATGATTTTACATATTCTAGGATTTATTATACATATTCTTGAAGGAATATTGAATATTGAACTGTATAAGTTACATATTCTGGAAAGAAACCTTGTATGAACTTGTAAATAAAATTTGAATTGCTTATTTAATCTTGAACCACAGATAAGCAGACATAACTTTTGAAATTTGAATGCGGATGAGTATGAGCTATTTAGTGGAATACCTGTATCTAGAAAAAGAGAAGAAAGATTAGTTATTTCCAGTCGAGTATTAGTACACGGCACTGAAGAAGTCTGCACATTGTAGGTGAAATACGTGTATCTCCCAAGATAAGCAATAAAGGTAGTTGGATTTAAATGGAAATGACTAATCTTTCTTCTCGTTTTCTAGTCTCGAAATTTGTTCATCGAACATGACAAGTTGAATATGTTGATAGTTGGTCGCCTGTTCCGCGCATGTTTATTTACATTTTGTTAGACATTAATACATTACCGCGATTTGTTCAAATTACTGCCCATTACAGTGTGCTTCACAAATGATGAAAGTGTTCAAGTAAGAATTGGTCAAATTTGTCTGTTTGTCTGTGCTTACACTCAAAGCAATACATGTAACTACTAGGGAAAGGTGCTCTAATGTGGGTCTGTGGATCTAGGATTCGGCCTATGCTTAAAATTCAAAGTAAATATTAATTCACTATATTTTTTACCCTGAAAAAAGAATTTAAAAAAATATACAGTAGTATCTTCTCACTGACATCAATATGAAGAAAAATTAAGGACATGCAATTTTTAACGATAGGCCGAATTCTAGATCCATAGACCCACTTAAAAGCACTTTCCCCTACTATTCTGAAATGGATTGTATTTTTATTTGAATTTTAAACTATTTTCAAACATTTTATTTGTAAAATGTGCTCAAGCATATACAACTAGCTGATAGGTACTGAGTTGGTACATCAAATTGGTAAAATAATAATAAAATAAAAAAAACCAATTGGAGCAAATTTTACAACAAAGTAAAGTTTCTGTCAAAACTCAAGTCGGTGAATAAGTGATGTCTTCTAGTGCCCCATCCAGTGCGGTCTGGTATTGAAGAATCTAACACATCAATAAGCACTGTCGATGCTTGCCTTCTTGTCAGTTCAGATTTCCGGCCTTCCTTCGTAACTCAGCCAACTGGCGCAAACACTATTTTTTGCAGTCGGGACATCTTTGCCAGTTGAGGGTTCCGACCTTCCTCCGGTGAAGCTCTGTCTTGTTCTGGAAGTAACGACCGAAGCTGCTCACTTGCTAACTTGGTGAATATAACTAATAACAAAAGGTTGCAAAATACTCAATAATTTCATTTTATTCCATTTTGTTACAGAACACATCAATAAGCACTGTCAGTTTGCAATGCAAGAGATATTTTGCATATTTCTTGAATAATCGTCCAATGAGCTTGCTATTCAACTATTAAACATCTAGTAAAGACAACCATTATCGTTATAGCAATGAGCAAAACTATCATTGTTTATTGAAGTTAAAGGGTGATACGGTCAAAATTTGGTCAAGGGAAAACGCGTGTAAATCGGTGAAATCGTTTATTTAAAAAATCAAATTAAATTTCTTTTTCAAGTTCAATTAGTATAAAATTCAGGAAAAATATTCAGTTAGGCTTCCGCTTTTCCAAATCCGAGTTGCCGGGCCTTACGCTTGACCCCTGCCATCAGATTTTGTACAGCCACCTTGTCCACCTTCTTCGCCGCAGAAAGCCAGTTTGCCTTGAACTGCTGCTCGTCCTTAGCAGTTTTTTTGGTCTTCTTTAGGTTCCGCTTGACAATAGCCCAGTATTTCTCAATTGGGCGGAGCTCTGGCGTGTTGGGAGGGTTCTTGTCCTTGGGAACCACCTGCACGTTGTTGGTGGCGTACCACTCCATGGCCTTTTTACCGTAATGGCAAGATGCCAAATCCGGCCAAAACAGTACGGAACAACCGTGTTTCTTCAGGAAAGGCAGCAGACGTTTATTCAAACACTCTTTCACGTAAATTTCTTGGTTGACAGTCCCGGAAGCTATGAAAATGCTGCTTTTCAAACCACAGGTACAGATGGCTTGCCAAACCAGATATTTCTTTGCGAACTTTGACAGTTTCGTGTGCTTGAAAATATCTGCTACCTTTCCCCTTCCTTTTGCCGTATAAAACTCCTGTCCCGGAAGCTGCTTGTAGTCGGCTTTGACGTAGGTTTCGTCGTCCATTACCACGCAGTCAAACTTCGTCAGCATCGTCGTGTACAGCCTCCGGGATCGCGCTTTGGCGGTCGTACCTTCTTGTAAGTCGATAGTCCGGTTCGTTTTTTGGCTCGATGCACGGTTGTAGACGATACACCCAGCTTATTTGCGGCATCTCGGAGAGATAGGTTAGGGTTTCGCTTGAAACTACCGGCAACTCTCTTTGTCGTCTCAGCGGCTTCCGATTTTCGATTTCCCCCCGATCCAGACTTCCTGGCTGTCGACAAACGTTCCCCAAACACTTTAATTGCATTTGTAACGGTTGATTTGGCAACTTTTAGCGATTTTGCCAACCTTGCGTGCGAGTAGCTCGGATTTTCGCGATGCGCGAGCAAAATTTTGATACGCTGCTCTTCTTGCTTGGACGGCATTTTGACAACTGAAGAGTGAATTCCAAAATCAAAATAGGAGCAACATTCTACACACACACACACCTTCAAAATGAGGGGTGTTCAGGTTTTTTAAATGCAAAATTGAAAGAAATACGTCAAGTTGATATTGATCAAATTTTGACCGTATCGCCCTTTATATTCCCTAACAGATCCTCAATCATCTCTTACGCCAAAAGGATAGTAGTCCTCTCAACCATCATAGCAAATATAACCGTGGCTGTATCATTATTTACACCAAACGGCCCTTCTCAGAGCCACCAATTACTCTCTCAAGAGTGAACAATAGAATTTTATAATGCTGGACTAACGTTCCAGACAGCATCCACGCTATTTTAGCTATGGTAGCAGTCAAATGAAAATTTGAAAAATAGCGACCGTCCGAATAATTGAAACACAGCTCTAATCAGTTGGAGATTTGTGCCACGGTAAAAAAAAAATAACAAATATCATTAATAATTGACTTTGAATTCCCATACAGACTTTCAAGAATCTATAAAGCAATAAGGATATTGGTCTTCAGCTAGTTAATCATATCAACATAATCACCACTGCCAGCACAGCCGTTGCCCTTTCATCATACCAACATTTGAACCCTGCCAAATAATTTCTAAAGAGCAAATCGTAGAATTTTCTAACAAACTTACTTATCTATGCCGATCCAATGTCCCATTAGAACAGCACTTACGTTGAAATGTTACTACGTAGTCCTACGTCAACTTTGCGTACAACCCCATTGGGCTGTCCCTTCTAGTTTTTTCTGTATATCAAGGCTGGATTCCTCGGTTGATTGGTTCAATTTAGCCAAATTTAGATCATTCGAAGTTCGTGGCGATAAACTGTTCAGCCAAGTGAAGGAGCTAGGCTAACAAGTACATTCTGTTACCCTAGCTTAATTATCGTGAGCCAAAACATAAGTGAGCCTACTTCGATCTCGAAGAAAATCATGTATTCACGATGCTCAACACCAAACGAGGAGTTCAGCATCCTAATTTTATTCTGTGTTAAGTATTGATCCTGTTTACTAACATCAAGGACGGAGTTCCGGTTATTCAGGTTAAATAAATATAACACAATAGGGAGCAAAAACCGCTTTCATGTTGTTGACTTCAATTATTGTTTCCACAGCAGCCACCTGAACACCGGAAACCAGGCCATCGTTCACTGTACTTTTAATGCCAGAGAAATCTCCCATTTGTTCGGAACCACCACTTTGCTCCCATTCAAAGTAATATCATTGCTTTGAATCGCCATTAACTGGCACCTCCCTTCTCCTGCCATCCCTCAACACCCATCATTTAAGCAGCCAATATCCATCGCATTAAAGGCTGCAGTGAAGCTGTTAAAGTTTACATTTCCATTTAGCCAAGTGACGCTCGCGGATGTATGGATACTATCAGCTCCCCATTTCTGCTGAGAGTAGGATGACGATGATGGTGGTGGCATTTGCCAGAAGTGCTCTAAATTTAATCCGAACGTTTTGCCTTTTTTTTTCTTCTTTGCCCTGCGGGAAAATTAGCAATTTCAGACAACATTAGCATCATTAGCGGGTGTTCCAATTTTTCCAGCTAGTGAGTGCGGCACTGTGAGCGGAAGCTTTTGGGCCGCCAAACCCTTAATCGCTTCGAATGAAGGCAGATTAGGAGTGAGGCACACTCTGCCCGACCGATAACTGCCAGTATATTGAATGGTGCGTTTCACGACATGAACAATGAGGGTGGCTGCCTTTCTAGATGGTTAATTGTGTAGACGAGGCTATTTGCTAAATTGAATATTCAACGATAGGAGATTTTGCAAATTGGAAAATTTGCTTCAATTTCACTGGTGCTGGGAACCCACCGATGTGAAACCGATCCATTTTAAGTGGATTTTCTTCAATTCTTCCGATGGTGGACGGTTCTCACGCTTCGCCTTGAAATGTTAACTTGAGGTCAATCCAATTCTCCGCCACCGAGCCAGTATTGATCCCTCTGGATTTTCAGCGAATTATGGGCAATCCATTGTGATGGTTTTCCGAGCCACACTCGCTGTCAGCTGATGGAATAAACTTTCGTTACGGGGGATACGTTCTGTCAACTTGGCAATTGAAATGTCCATAGGTTCCATTGATTTCGTCTAACATTGCCATCTTTCGTGGGGTAAGGATGGAGAACTGAAGGAGGCAATAATCATAACATAAAATTTTATAGACCTCTACATAAAATCCAAGTCGAGCGAACGGTAAAAGTCACACACCAGGGACACCGAGCAAAGCCAATAGCAACAAATTCTGATTGCTCCAAATGGCTTTGGGTCCCGTGTTTAGCTATGCCCTATCGTGTCCACCCACAAACTTTTCGTCTCGAAAACAGCACGAAAGGATGCAGAGATACACATTAAGCCCGGAGAGCACGCCTTCTCCGGAGTGGAAAAAGATTGACTCGCATCCGTTTCTTATAAATTTTAAATAATTACGTTAGCCATAACCAAGGCTCATTCCGGAGCCCATTTGCCATCTTCACGATCTCACGTTAGACACAGGGATGACTTTGCAGTCGCGTTAAAGGTCTAATTTAGAAGCAGCGGTGTGGTTGCCATCATGGGGACTTTCTTCATAGCCATGTTTGGTAACCCCAAGGATACAATATATAAATAGTATGCCATTGATGCTCAAACTTTCGTTGCTGGCTATCCATTTGAGGTTACACGTTCGTTGTTGTTTATGCCTGACAAAATTTTCAATTTAGCGTCCGGACGTTGAATTGCTCTTTAAATGTTTCCAACAAGATGGCTTAGGGAATATGATAGGCTAAGTTAATAAATAAAAAAATAAATTGCATAATTTGTACATAATTTGTTAACTCACTCACAAATTCAGATATCTGTAGTTTCTATATACAGTGCGCGAAATAAATATAGCGAACAAGTGAAAATTCGACGTTTAACTCTTTAGTTGCCTTCTTCGAAGTGAGTTGGATATTTTTGATAAACCTTGAACCAAAACAAACAAAACGTGTGTTCATTCAACTTTATTGCTCTACCTCTGATAGTTTAATTCATAGATTTATGCATTGTTCATAAGAAATAATTATACCGTACAAATCTGATTGATTTGATTTTTCTGTTCAGCTTTACCTGTATGATAGATTAAATACTTCGTTCTTCCTCCTCGAGCTGTAATAACATCTGCAAGACGTTGTAGCATTGAGTCAACCAATGACTGCAGTATAGCGATGTCAATATTTGCCCATTCTTCTTGAATAGCTGTTTTGAGTTGCAATAGTGTGTCAAACTGCAGTCCATTTGCATAAACTCTTGCTGTCAAGATTCCCCAAAGATTCTCTATTGGGTTCGGATAAGGACTTATAACCGGCCACTCCATAACATCGATGTTTCTTGACGCTAGAAAGGATTTTGTTTGTTTGGAAGAATGTATTCACCCCAGTGTCCAGTGTTCACCCCACAAATTATCGCCAAAGTCGATCAGGACGTTCTCAATAAGGTCTATGTACCTCCCTGAATTCATTTTGTGAAATAATGCATATTGAGGTTTTTCCAAATGCGGCCCAAATCATGATTGAACCACCCAGAAAGTTCCTTGCGTGACGCGTCTTAGGATTTTGGCGAATATCCCTCCAATACATCTGGCATCCATCAGGTCCGTCCAAATTGAACTTCTTCTCGTCCGAAAAGATGACAGATTTCCACTCATCTAACCAAAACGCGTGTTGCTCAGCGAATTCCAACCTTGCAGCCTTATGTCGAGGAAGAAGCTTTGGTGTTTTCACTCTTTGTTGATATTGGATGTTGGGATTTTCCTTCAGAACTTGCAGAATCCTCCTTTTGGTCAACGGGAGAGACATTTCAGACTTGATTTGACCTGCACTTTTGACAGCCAATCGCCATACTACCCGTTTTCCTCTGGCAGACAGCGTAGATGGCCGACCGCTACGTTTGTTTGTACCATACTTTTTCGGATCTTTGAGAAAGTTGACGATCGTACTCTTATTCCGGTTGACCTTCTGAGCAATTTGACGAAAGGAGAGTCCAGATTCTCTGTAAGTCGTAATTTTTGTCCGTTCTTCAGACTACAATTCTTTTCCCCTCGGCATTTTTACGAAAAACCCTAGGAAATATATTTGAAATCACAAAAACAATATGCGAGAATCACGGTTAGATATATAACTTCTGATACCATTGCTCATTCCGATGAATAATTTACTTACAATCACAAATCCAGGTGTATGAGATCGATGTACGCTATATTTATTTCCTACTTGGATGGGAACTTGAAAAATTCTAAGTCAAACTGCTGCTTGTGTGAGCGCGTAAACAAAACATTTCCGGTGCCCCCAGCTGGCAGATACACTGTCAAACGAAATACCTCAATTGAGCATTGAAAACAATCCTGCAAAATTACGAATCATATCTAGCTTTCTGTGTACGGTATAATTATTTCGCGCACTGTATATACATTCCACCGAGTTCTTTTCAACGCAAAGCTGCAATGAGTGAATTGTTTGAACTACTGGAAGGGCCCCTTTTAAATTTTGGGTGATTTTAACGCGCAACATCTCGCATGGGGGTTACAAAACTCGAACGCACTTGGCCGATTTATTGCTGAAACGACTATGGCCAAACAACTTGTGATTCTGAACAACGGTTCACATACTCGCATCAACCCAGCTACGGGTAATTGGCTTGAAGTTTTGCTCCGAGAGTCTGGCTAGCAGGTTTACTTCGCGAGCGCACATACGACCACGCTAACTGGTCCTTGTATGAACGCATCACATCGGAAATCATTTAACCAGATATCGAGTGGGAGGTTGATAAATTCATTGAAGCAATTATAGCAGCAGCGACTAAATGCATGCCAAGATCCAGTGGCCATGTTGGACCGAAATCAGAACCGTGGTGGTGCCCGGAATTAAAAGCGGCCATTCAACAGGGACGAAAATGTATACGTTCACTCCGACGTCTCCAACAATCCGATCTAGACAAAGCCGAAGCGTTAGCCAGATTCCATGAAGCAAGATCAGCAGCTCACAGAGCGATCAACCAAGCGGAAGAGCAATCGTGGGAAAACTTCGGGAAAATTTCACCCAACAGAACGATAATCGAACTGCGTGGTAGTCGACAAAAGCACACCGTGATATTCAAGCGAGCGGGTTGTTTCAAGGGTTGGACAGAAGAAGCTTCGGAAGAACTGCAAAATTATCCATGGAGCTATCAGCGACATCAAGCCACCCTCCATCCTTCTAGCAGGCAAATGCAGCAGCTAAACGAAAGCGCATCGATGTTTCGCACAACACCGACGATATTTACAACATCGACATAACTCTAAACGAACTCTTGTGGGCTCTTTGTCGAGAGGTGCTGATAAAAAGGGTATTCTTTGCTTCGATGCCTTCCTCTATCCGTGAAAACAACACTCCTTAAGCTATTCATCAAAAGCTGTAATAGTGGTGAGCCAGCGAAATGCAACCGTCGTTCCCATCCCAAAACCGAGCAGTCACAGTTACGCCTTCAGACCAATCTCGCTCACCAGATGTATGGCAAACTTTTTCGAACGGATCATCAACCGTAGTTTTTTTTTTTATCTAGTAGGCTCAATTGCGTTAGCTTTACGGAGCCGATAATTCATTGTTTTTTGTATAATGTAATGACTTAATACTAGGATTAGTAGGACTTGGGCCGTTTACTCGCGGTTTACCCGAGGTTAAAAGGGGTGACATTTTTTGGGGATGGATTGTACAGCGGAACATGGAATTGGGATGCTGTAGTTTCATCAGATAGTTGTCGTCAGCAGTTTAACATTGTGCGGAATGGTCAGGGCTCCCTTTTGATGTTTGGCCGGTTGCAGTTCTCAGATGTCGGAACAAAACAAACACAAACTAATAAATAAAGAAAAAACAAAAACACAAGCAGATTAAACACTTATACTAGACATTTGGAGAAACACATAAATCGATTGCATATAACACAGATCGCGAGATCCCAACACATCTCTCATAGGAACATAAGGTTGTCTTCCTTGGGCCTCTAGGGTATTCAATCCGTGCATTGCCAGACTGTGTGATCGATGTCATCATAACCGTTTCCACACCGGCAAAGATTGCTGTCCACGAGGTTAATTCGATAGAGGTGTGCATCTAACTGGTAATGGTTGGACATAACTCTACTCATCACACGGATGAAATCAGGTCCTTAAACCACGCCCTCGATGAAACAATAGGAATGATAGAATGTAACAGCCGTCCTAGATTTCCGGTGTCCCAATCGGTTTGCCAACTCGAAAGGGTATCCTGACGTACTAAATGGTAAAATTCATCGTGTGAAATTTGACTATCATACAAATCGCCTTCCTGGGCGCCCACCTTTGCGAGCGAGTCCGCTTTCTCATTGCCTGGGATTGAGCAATGTGAAGGGATCCATACAGAGGTGATCAAATATGATCTTTCGACCAGCACACTCATCTGTTCCCTTAGTTTTAAAAGGAAATAAGATGAGTGTTTACTAGGTTTCATCGACCGAAGGGCCTCAATCGAACTGAGGCTGTCCGAAAAGATGAAGGAATGGTCTGCGGGCATGTTAGAAATCATACCCAAAGTGAAGTTGATTGCTGTCAGCTCAGAAACATAAAAATAACAAGGTTCCAGAAGTTTGTGGAAGGCGCTAGAGTTTTCATTGAATAAAGCGAAGCCAGTAGATCCATTGAGGCGAGACCCATTAGTGAAAAACCTTTCTTCAGAATTGACGTGTTGGTACTTTTCAGAAAAAAATATGCGGACTTATTAGAGAACGAAATTGATCCGGAATCCCACGAGATGCTTGTTTCATGGAAAGATCATAGAGAATCATCTTCGACCCCATCTATAGGGTTTATTCTGTCAATCGAGAGCTCGATTCTAGTGCTGCTAGTGTGAACTTTCTTTTTGAAGGAGATTCTTTTCCCTAAATCCGCGGGCTTCGCGTAAGTGTCTCTGCTTACGGGCCCGTCCAAACGTTTTTGGCCCTTCATACAGGAGCTCGATGATCACAAACAACAATAGAATTCTGATGAAATCGTTTTTCAGATTATTCCACTGCTATGGAAAGTTAACTTGCTACAATAGACGGTAGTAATAAACAATCATAATCAATCAATCAGTTTAGCGAATAAAGCTTCTATTGAAATGCCTAAAGTAACAACAAAAATAAACTTTATCAAGATTGGTTTTATCGACCAACTAAAATGATGAGACGAAGTTTAAGTCTTTTTAACGAAAGTTATACATTTTCTCGTTTTACAGAACAGGAATAAACTTGTTAAGCCCTTTGAGCAATCATACGATTGAACTCTTTTAACTAGTGGTTGTTCGTCATAAACAATGCAATTAATTGCTCCTTAAGTTTTATACAAATACATGTTTGGAACAGATTGATACCTTCCACCAACAAGCTTAGATAACTAAGATTTTTCATGGGTTTGCCTTTACCCGCACTGACAAAACTACCCATGCAGCATTGGGTAGAATTTAATGAAAATTTGGGTGGATTTAGTTCATAGTGCATTATTTACATCCTGCAAGTTTTAAAGTCATGTGATCAAAACTCGCGGAAATGGAGTCGAAAGAACAGCTCGTGCGTGATAAAATCTTGCGCATTCATCACGAGAACAAGGATCTCTCGCATCGTTCCATCGCTAAAACGTTGGGAATCGCGAATTCCACGGTGTCGCGAGTGATTATGCGGTTCGAGGAACGATTGATCACCGATCGGAAGCCCAGAAGTGAAGGAAAAAGTATTCCGTACAACACCAAAAATCACAACCGCGTAGTTGGGGCCTTCAACCGAAATCCGAACGCCTCCGTTCGGGACGTGGCTAAGAAGCTGCAACTAAGCCGAAGTTTTGTCAAGAAGGCCAAAACTAAGGCTGGGCTTCGAACGTTCAAGGTACAAAAGGCCCCTTATCGCGACGAGAAGCAGAACAAGTCCGCCAAAACCCGTGCCAGGAAGTTGTACCTCAACATGCTGACGAAAGTTGAATGCTGCATCATGGACGACGAAACATATGTGAAGGCCGACTTCAAACAGATCCCCGGCAACCTGTTTTTCACGGCCAAGGATAAGTTCAGCGTTCCGGAGCATGTCCGCACTCAGAAGATGTCCAAATTTGCGAAGAAATTCCTGTTTGGCAAGCCATCTGCACGTGCGGGAAGCGGAGTGCACCTTCCGTGACCCAGGACACGATGAACGGACAGGTGTACATAAAAGAGTGCCTCCAGAAGCGGTTGCTTCCTCTCCTGAAGGCCCACAACGTCCCAACAATCTTCTGGCCGGATCTGGCCTCATGCTACTACTCCATGGACGTGCTGAAGTGGTATGCGGACAATAAGGTCAATTTCGTGCCGAACATGTTCAACGCTCCCAACACTCCGGAGCTTCGCCCCATCGAGAAGTACTGGGCGATTATGAAGCAGCACCTTCTTAAACGACCTAAGGTAGTGAAGACAGTCGAGGAACTGAAGAAAGTATGGGTTTACATGCAAAAAACGGTTTATTCACAGGTTGTGCAGAATCTTATGGCCGGGGTTAAGGCCAAGGTGCGGGCATTTGCGTATGGACTGTAAATAAAATACGAGTAAAATGGTTAAATGAAGTTTAATAGTTATTTCTCAATCCATGAAAATTGGATGGCAATCGGATGAAAACTCGAATTTTGCGAATCAATTTTGTGTGTGGCAATTTCATCGTGGACACCAACTGCATGCTAGGACTTTGCAAAAACTTAGGATTTGGAAATTTGAGTCGCTTAACAAATCCTAAAAAAATGTTGAAAAACCCGGTTGGCCATTTTTTGTGTGCAACCAAGGGGGTGCGTGCCCTCCTCCACGCCCTCCTTTTTTCTCCCCCTCACCTTCAGTTTTCTTTTCCCGTTGGGTACGACACATCAAAATAGAATATTGTGGGGCGGAGCGGGGAGGTTAGGTGTCTAGATGTATAAAATATACTCTATATCTTATTTAGGATTATATCTGAAAAATCCAATTTCGCCCACACCCACCAAGGAGGGGGGGGGTTGGTGGAAAAAATATTGATTTTGATTTTTTTATTATTAAGGAGGGGGGAGGGGTGCGCGGCGGGTATAAACTAAAATTGTTACTTGAGCGGAAATCATTCTACCAGATATCAAGTGAGACGTTGAAAAATTCACCGAAGTACTTATAGCAGCAGCAACTAAATGCAAACCGAGCAGTTCTGCAAATTATCAAATCATTCAGTTGAATTCGAACTATCACATACCATCAGTCAAACCTTCTGTTCATTTGAAATATCAGTAGTTTTTGAACTGATTTGAACAATGTGAATGTTTCATTCATACGGGTTACTTCACTGTCTTTGTGCCTTTTTATTAAATGAAGACACATTTATTCGAACCGCTGGTTGTTGAGTTTAGCTTTTGTCAACTGAACAGAACAGTCATTCGATTGAAGCAGTGACGGAGATTCGATTGAGCTTATTGTGGCATCCAGAATGGTAGGCGGAAAACGGGAGAGTGAAACCACTAAATTTTTTTCCGAAATCGCAAGCCAATTTGTGCGAAAGGAAGGAGATCGAGCGTACTGCCAACTTGACGGAAAAACCGCTTGCACTTATATTCAAAGGAAATATGACATCGGAAACATTATCCGACATTTTTGGGTTCGTCACTCAAACATGGTCAAAGAACACAGTTTGATAGCTGAACAAGCACCACCGGTGAAGAAGCCACGAAACATAACAAAAAAGGCCGTACCTATTGGCAAACAGTTGTTATTAGATCCAGGAATAAAACTCGTGTTCCATTATACAGGGTGCAGCAGAAAATAATGGGAAAATTTGTTCTATTTCTTTCAAGTCCCATTTTCAACTAATTTAAGCAATAATATTAACATTTTCAAGTGCAGTTATCTTTATAAAGTCCTTTTGAACAAATTTATTCAATGTGTCCTCCATTTTTATTAATAACATCCTCGAGCCGATGCCGGAAGCCAGAGCATGCCTTTCGGACGTAGTCCTCCGACATTGACTGCCATGTGCGTGTTATGGTTGACTTCAGGGTTTTCACACTAGGGTGTGATGTTTTGCAGGCTCGTGCTTCAACATTTGCCCAAATCGAGTAATCCAACGGATTAAGATCTGGACTGCTAGGGGGGCACAAATCCTTCGGCCAAAACTTCATGTTAACGTTCAACCATTGTTGGGTTCGATTGGACGTGTGACACGGCGCTCCATCCTGCTGTAGGACAACGTTTTGGTCCTTGGAGAAGTTGTCCATTTTCTGCGGTGAAATGAACCGGTCCGTGCGGCTGTTGGCCACAGCATCGATGCTGAAAACCTTTTCGTCGGACAACAGGATTATCATGTTTTCCTTCTTCAACAAGGAAAGCAATCTCTTGGAACGAGTCACTCGTAGTTCCTTGACCCGGTCCGTAATCAAGTGGCGTTTCACTCTGGTTCTGGAAGATGCATGCAGGTCTTTTTTGATGATTCTCCGCATGGATTTCTCCGAAATATTGGCTTCCTTTGCAAGGTTTCTTAAGGAACTCACCGGGTTGCGAGCATTTTTTGCACGGACCGATTTGATCACGTTCGACGTGCGTGCAAAGCGCGGACTTCCGCTTCCCGGCTTCCGCTGCTTAGAACCATCCTCCAGGGACTTTTTATGTGGTAAACTGTTGCCAAATGGCACCCTACCACCTTGGCAATCTCTTTCGGCTTCTTCTGGGAGAGCAAAAACTGGTGATCACTTCTTTCGCGAAATTTTTGACGAATTTGCAATAAAACAAATAGAATGTTTGGATGCAGGTAAACTTGAAGGTAAACATAAACAAATACACTTTCGACAGAAATTAGTCACTAGCTACACGAGTTAACCCAATACTCAAGTTTGAACATTTTCGCATTATTTTCTGCCGCACCCTGTAATCTTCCGCTGGCATGTTTCCAGTTGGAAGGCCTGAGACAGTTGCTGGACCCGCCAGAAGCCGAGTTTGGAGTAAGGCTAAATCGAGCTAAAACCAACCTTCTATGCTTAATGATTGATTTAGCCTCTAGACTCAATCATCATGTTCTTAAGATTGGTGAGTAAACTTCTCGTCGTAAACCAATTCCGCCACGGACCAGATCCATTACCGACATGGCATTGCTGTAGAAACAGTTCCAGTAAAGGGTTGAAATGAATTACTCCAATAATAACTGTTTTGTAATATCTGAAACACAGCGGAAAAAAAGTACGTCAAACTTGCTACCAACACCGCTTACTCTGTTACCTGTCATCGTTAGCTTTTTCTGGTAATGAATTCAGTTTTTTTCTGATGAGAAACTGTTTGTAGCCTTACAACGCACAAAATGTTTTTTTGTTTTATTCCTTCATTACCGATATTTTCAGTCCTGGGAAGGTTCATTCCCGTTGTTGTCACTCAAATATCACTTGGGTATTTTTGTAACTTGTCCGGGGGTGAGATTCGAATTCGTTACTTTGGCGTGTGATGTATAGATATTAACCACTACGCTGGAATTGCCCCCACGCACGCACACATTGATCGGGTCTCGGCAGCAGCTAAGGAAAATATTCCTGCGTCCCATTCAAACGTTTCGTTGATTTCAAAGTGCAGCTTCAGTAATGGGTTGGGGCGCAATTTGCAAGTGAGTTAAACTACCATTGATTTTCATCGATAAAGGGGTGAAAATTAAGGCCGTGTATTATTAAACGGAAGTTTTGGAGAAAATTGTTGCTCCCAATCTACGACAGCTCTATAAAGAAGATCATTATGTATTTCAGCAAGATTGCGAGCCAGCTCACAAGGCGAATATTGTTCAGGGCTGGTGTAGAGATTATTTGACAGATTTCCTGGCGAAGAATGAATGGCCTCCCAGCTCTCCGGATCTGAATCCATTGGATTTTTCAGTTTGGTCCTACTTGCAATCCAAACAGAAGAGCTAAGAAAATTGTAGATATACTATTCTTTATACGGTATTTAATTTCAGATCATCTATGAAATTCTCAAGTATGGTAAAATAATTTTAAAATTTTGTTTTTTCTCGTGGTTATGATACATTACAGCAGGACCACAATCTATAGACATGTGAATACAATTAAAATTCTCTACTAATTTATTGTGTACAGTGCGCCAATTTAAATTATAATGTTTTGAAAATTGGAACTATCTTCTCAACATCATTAGATCCCAGTAGTGAGCAGCAGTTTCTGCTAGAACCAAAGATGTGAAGAGAAGGTATTGATAGGTCCGATAGAGCTCGGCGGGGTATGAAATTGAATAGAAGAAGTTTGAAATTGGGCTTAGGGCTTTGTTTTGGCAATATTTCGAAACAAATATAGACATCTTTGCCAAACATCCCACTGCGGTACAGGTCAAGGCAGGGACGGATCCGCCACCATTTCAACTTTCAGGTTCAAAAATGGAATTTTTATTATTTTATATTGACTAAAATATTAACCTCCACTTAGTAATTCAGAAAAAGCACCATGAAAGAACAAAAGTGCCGCTTAATTAGTAAGGCCTGTGCCAACAAATAATGTGTGATCAGCATTAAAAATTTAAGAATGAGCAATAATACAAAAAAAGATCTTCGGATAATCTAATTATGACCGGTAAATCTGTCAAATAAAGCAACAGCTATCAGTATATGTGCAATTTAATATGGCTTGACTTCCGCCAAATGATGTTATTTGAGCACTAAACTACTCGCGTATGTCTTGGATTTTTATTTGATTTTTCCATTAAAATAGTCAAATAAGCAAAACATAATTGAATAACCAAAATAAAAAAAATTCAAATGGCCTATGTAGTAGATACAGTTACCCATCTTTAAATTCAAAAATAATTTGATATCGTGAAAACTTTTCCATGAAATAATCAAAATACCATTTGAAAACTAAATAGGTTCCAGAGAGCAGAGAATAAATGCATGCATAAAATTGGGATTGAGCCATAAAAGTTGTGATGTCATGGAGTGCCCACCATTTGAACAATGACATACATGCCAGATTCGCATACAATTAGCGGGCGTTAATTGATTCACTGGGGCATTTCAAACCACCTTTACCCAAATATTGCCTTCCATACCTTAGCAAGCGAGCGGGCATTCTCACTTTCCGGAATCAAACACTCAGTTGAGACCCACGCAAAAGTCATGATAAAATTTTGCTCCATGCGAATACTATTTGTTTCCGACAATTATTGAAACGTTGTGCTATATTTCCAATTGATTCCACGATGTAGAGGGCAAAAATAGAATTACACCACTGTTAAAAGAAGCATTGTTATCCTTACATTGTTAGTTTCGGTCGATAAAACTTGTTTACCGAAAACATGGTCACTAATTTAAAAAACCTAAGGCCATGTTCCCCCTAACAAAATACCATAACCATTCCGAGGAAGCAAAATTTTCAAGATCATAGAACGAAACGAATACCCAGCTTCTCGGATCGGTTCACAGTATTCTTTAAAATGACACCCATCAAACACCACAAAAACATGCCTCGGCACTAACGAAATCGCTGTAAACGGAGCAAATTCGCATGTTTGAACAATCAGCTGCTGCCCTTGCTTGATGGCCTACCACCACTCCCTTGGTGGCATACAGCCATATCATCCTGCCCCTTGGCCCATCTTGACTAGGTCGAATGAATGGAGAACAAAGAACCGACCATGCCCATAACCTGACAACCGACGGAAAAGGCAAACCGCACAAATTGCCGTCCATATTCGTAGTGTGTGTGCTGCTCGGCTACGGTTTGATTATGGAAAAGTATGTTCTGGGCCACTCAGTCTTCTGCCTTGAACAAATTTGGAAATTTCATATCAGAAATTCATCGCATAACCATATGATACGGGACGGCTGCGGTCGGGGGGTGACTGGCTGGGTTCGTCTCATCATTAGTTATGTTGTGGTGAACAATAAGTGGAATGTTTAATATTGAGAATTTCTTCGTTCATTGTTCCGCTGCGGTGTTCATGGTAGTATTCCGGAAGCTTCCTCCTGACAATGATACAACGTATTCAAACAGTAGGAATGTGACGAAGGGAGTTGCACTTTTCTCTTGCAATTAAATGAGATCAAGGATTTAATTTGACTTATGAAAAATGCCGTCGCTTGTGTGGACTGTGTTCTCCAAAAACTCCGAAGCAGACGGTACATCGATAAAACCAATGGCTGTAATCCTGATGGACCTGAATGTTCCGGTTGGTTGGTTGGCATCGGTTGCGGTAACGATGCCCTCATGGTCGGGTTTTCTTTCCCCGTGTCCTTGTTACGCTCTTCCGGCTTTTCCCACACCCCTTTTTGCCCATGCTGACGCCTGTTCTGTGTCTAGGTCAAACGTCCCGGAAATTGGCATGCATGCCGGTGAGGGAGAAGTCGCAATATTTGCCAGCCTGATTCTGGTGCTCGTACTTATGAAGGTGAACACCATAAGGGCGGACGATTCCTTGCACCTTTTGACGGCATTCGCACATTCGTTTCTCAGAATTCCCCCGAACCCATTCAAACCAGGAACTCTGTCGGTTAAGGAAAATGGGAGAAAATCTCACTCGATGCAGAAAACGTTTCCACAGGCTGTTTGGTTAGGTCACCGGTTGATCCTGTTTCAAAAAGTATTTCAAGCTTGTTTCACCCTATTTCTTTTTTCCTCGTTTGGCAGAAAAACAAAAAAGTTCGCCGGAAAGTATGTGCGGTCTGGTTCTTGGTTGTGACCGTGTTTAATGATTTAATTTGTGAAGGTTTTTCTTTCGTTCCTAGGTCAGATGAAGAATAGGACGAAAAGGATATGTGTGCAGAGTCACAGTTGGTTAGATATTAACATTTTATTATATTCATATGATTGCAAGCAAAATCAAGCTGATGCATTTCAAAAGCATTGTTTTCCTAACAATTTAATGTAGATTTTATGATACAGAGATACAGAGATGTAGTTTATCACAACTTTGATGTCCAACCGAAAGCAAATCGCTTCGGGCGATACATTTTCTACACCTGTAGATTATTAGTTCAGCTTCTGTTTTACTGGGATTACGCCAGAGTACATATTGAAACACGCGCTACATCAGTGGCCTAGAATTTGCATTGAGTTTGTTTTCATTAGGGCTTTATTAAACACTTTCATTGTTGATAAGTTCTTCATCAAATGGTTTGATTAAGGGGCGTTCAGCTAACAATCTTCTTACTTGTTTAGCAATCTGATGAAGTTAAAAATGAGTCTAGTCGTTTTGTTGAAAACCTATCCAGGATGCACGCAAATAAAACTAAGAAAGCAAAGCGGCCAACGTTTGCTCATTTCCTGGAGTAAAATCAAATAAAAAGCATTTTGTGGCAATGCAACGAGCAGCCGTTGCCGTTGTCATATCGCATAGTTGAATATTGTTGTTATCGGATACTGTGAAAGTTTCTATGGAAATCAGTCAGATGCTGGGTAATCAGTATTCGAGGAATGATGCAATGATGACTGTGTGTCTGTTCAAAAGGCTGAAACACAATATCCGAAGTTGATCTATGATGGGCTCTCATTTGAATAGATATATTTGCTTTAATTGGCTTTATCCCATCTAATTTTTCATATCATTTGTAAATGCAAACAAACAAAAAACAGCGTGTTGTTAAGTACATTCACAGTGATGAAGCATGTATCAAACGTGAGAAAAGCTTATTATGAGTCGTTTGGACACTGAACATACCCGACCAGATGGGTATAACAAAACAAACAACAAAATTATAACAAACCTTGTTTGGGGCTATGCATAAACCACGTAGACGTTTTGGGGCGATGTGGGGGGGGGGGGTTGACCAAAGTCTATGGAGCGCAATTTCAAAAAATTGTATGAAGAAAAGTCTACGAGTGGGGAGGGGGGGGGGGTCTGAGATTTTCAAAAATGAGTCTACGTGGTTTATGAACCGGCTCTTTCGACTAACTGATAATGATATAAATTTGGTAAGGAGGTTTTCATCTGGATAATTGTATAACATAATTATAACAAACTAAGAAATAATGGCACAATCTGTGTAAAACTGACCAAAAGGAAACAACAAAATTATTTCAAGTTGTGTTATTCAGTTACGCTGTTTTTTTCACAGAAGTTGTTAGAATTTAGATCGCGGGTGTAGTTCAAATAACAGAAATTATAACAAAAAATACTCAAGAGTTAACAAAATTTTAGCAAACTATGAAATAGATATAACATAAATAAAACACACTTTGTAACAGTTCTGTTACGATGTAGCAAAATCATATCAGCTAGAGTAAGATTTTATTTATTCATTTGCGCAGATTATCATATCATATCTTCCCAAGTAACTCTAGAAACATCTTCTTTGACAAGAATATAAGAAGTTTGTTGTAAAAAAGTCGTGAGGATGAAATACCAAACATGTCTGGTCCTGAAAAAGTTTTGAGAATGTTTTTACACACATATTTGGTTCAAACGTGGTACCAGAACAGCGAACACATTTTTGTTCTATTTTTGTTCGATCAACTTAAATTTTACTTCTTGAAAACATCGGTGACTGTTTGTCATCTTACCACTACGAACTATCTTTACTCACTTTTGAATATCCATACTTTTGCCTAATTTGAGTCAAACGTACTTCATTTTTGGATTGTTTGGAAATAGCGCGTATGCTAAATGTTTGTAAATATGTTGATAGGTTGCATTTTTGATGAATTTTAAACATGTTTTTAACATCCTCATGCAATAGTGAAATTATCCAGAAAAGATTGTGAATCCAATACAGTGACGGCTGAAAATATGTTTATTTCAAATACTGGAATAAAAAAAAACAATACCAAAATGTAAAATTGTGATGCCACTCACTGATTCAAATAGAGGCCAAATTGGGCATAGGGGTTATTCAAATGTAACATAAAGCAACAGTTTTGTAGATTGTTTAGTATTTTTATAAATTGTTACACTTAATTTGTGGGGGAGTCTTTTGAAATGTAGCGTTGTAATGTGTAATGGAAAAATTGTATTTGTATTTTCATTCATACTGACATTACTCGGTTCAATTTCACAACAAAAAAACGCAGAAAAGAAAAAACGAACATTTGAAAATCAAATGTGTTACTAATGTTTTTACCCGTACTGTAGACTTGTACTGTAGGACTGTAGACTTGGAAAATCGCCATGTTTGTTTTTGTGAATTCCATAAAGAAATCTCACTAAAATTAAATAATTTATTCGGGGTACCTTCTAGGTTTTTTAATCCAATCGATGGCGCATGAAATTAGGGAAGGTAAAACGGAAAGTTGCACTGCTAACCTTGAGCCGCATATACAATTTTGATACAACTTCCATGCGTAAAGCGCTTTTAATTTTCTGTTTGAAAAAGTTATAAACAATCATCTTTAACGCGTAAAATACCATTAGCTACGATCAGTGTTGACACATTTTTTTCATGGTCAATATGTATTTTTACATCCAAAAATCTTTTTTATCTGTATTCGACAGTTGGAAATCTGTAAAAAAATCTGCATCGTATATTTAACTACTGTTTGGTGCCCGTTCACTGGTTGAAAAATAACTTAACGTGCATCGCATTTGAACCAAGTAGGGTACCAAGATGTAATGTTAGCCTAGCTCTTGTTTTGGCCTACGTACCAAATATTTCATTAATTCGGCGATAATCAACAAAATCATGTTTCTATCAAGATGACCAATTCATTTCGAAGCAATTGAGACATTGTTCGAGCACGAACTTTTGCCGGTCACCGAAGGGCTTTCTTCGCTGCTGTTAGGCAGCCACCAAAAAGTGCACTTGGAACGATGCAGTGCGATGCAGTACGATTCATCTGCCTGAATTGAAAAGGCGTATTGAGGAATTGTTTTGTATTTCCGTATTTTTGTTGAGTATTGAAATATTTTTGTGTATTAGATTCAATATTGGTTGTATTTTCCGTGTGTTTTTCACCGTGAATTGTATTTTTGGTGTATTTTTGTAGGTATTTTTTTTTTCATTTTGACTATTGCATTTTTAACGTGAACATATGAACCTGTCAGCAAAGTCATCAAATTGTTTTCAAATCCTATAAATGAAAAACTTTCTACATTTTGCTCACGATTGAAGTGAAAAGATTAACGTTAAAGAAATATTTATACTGAGGACTATTTTTGCTTAACATCGAGGTTAAAATTTAATATGAGTGAAAGTATCACAAATGTAATGGCTCACGTTTGCATCATTCGGCAGCTCATTGGAAAGTTTTATCACATGTTATAATTTGCCTGTTCACATAGACATAATAACAATGATTTGTCAAGAAAACTGTAGACTCAATGTAAGAAACATATTTTTTTTCTATGTTTCCAACTATGGCCTGTTGTATAAATAGCGTAGTAAAAATGTTGTTATTGGAAAAAACATAATAAAAATCTTTGAGTTTCGATTGTATGTTTCCTATGGCTCATCTAAACACAAACTTAAAGAACAAAATCTGTGTTGAGTGAATTATAATGTTTTGATTATCAAATGACTGCAGAATCATATGTGAAAAACAATTAAGTGTTTCGTAGCAGTTTGATTTAGTTTGATTTATGAAATGTCAATTACATCCACATTACTCGAAAGTTTCTGACTAAATAATAAAGACTTGACTCGGAAAAAATGAGACACACAAAAATGATCACCAAAAATTCATTTTAAATCAGATACTTCTCGAATTTTCAGGGATTAAATAACTATATATTAACTATGTTTTGGCATAATTTTTTTATTGAATTTCCTCCTCCAAGCTGAATGCTCGTATATTTCTCTTAACACTGCTCATGAGATCTTGGGCGAGGCTTTGTCCATCTTCCTTACACCCAGTCCTTTCTCCCAGTTTTTCTTCAAAGCTTCATCGGTTTTAAATGTTTTTCCGCTTTTCTTCAACTTCTTCTTCATTATCGCCCAAAACTTTTCGATCGGACGAAGTTCTGGTGTATTTGGCGGGTTCTCCTTCTTCGGGACCACATTAACGCCCTTCGCTTCGTACCAATCCATTACAGGCTTGGCGTAATGGCACGAAGCGAGATCCGGCCAGAACAGCGTGGGACCACGGCGTTGAGAGCGGAGGAAGGGCAGCAAGCGCTTCTGCAAGCATTCCTCTAGATAAATCTGCCCGTTTATGGTGCCGGTTGTAACGAACGGCTTGCTGTTCCGTCCATACTCGCAGATCGCCTGCCTTAACAGGTACTTCTTCGCGAATTTGTCCATCTTTCTCTTCCAGAACTTTTCCGAAACCTCCATGCGGGACGTACCGACAAGAAACTCGAGGCCGGGGATTTGTTTGGTGTCCGCCTTGATATATGTCTCGTCGTCCATGACGAGACAGCCTGGCTTGACCAGCCACTCACGGTACAGCTTCCACGCATGCAATTTGGCCACCGTGTTTTACTATTCAGTCCGGTTTGGCGCCTTCCTGACCTTCAAAACACGTAGCCCAGCCCACTTCATGATCTGCTGGACGAATTGATCTTTTTGGCCACGTCTCGGGTGGAAAGGTTCGGGTTATTCTTAAAGTACTGCCTTAAAGGGCGATACGGTCATAATTTGGTCAATATCAACTTGACGTATTTCTTTCAATTTTGCATTTAAAAAACCTGAACACCCCTCATTTTGAAGGTGTGTGTGTGTAGAATGTTGCTCCTATTTTGATTTTGGAATTCACTCTTCAGTTGTCAAAATGCCGTCCAAGCAAGAAGAGCAGCGTATCAAAATTTTGCTCGCGCATCGCGAAAATCCGAGCTACTCGCACGCAAAGTTGGCAAAATCGCTAAAAGTTGCCAAATCAACCGTTACAAATGTAATTAAAGTGTTTGGGGAACGTTTGTCGACAGCCAGGAAGTCTGGATCGGGGGGAAATCGAAAACCGGAAGCCGCTGAGACGACAAAGAGAGTTGCCGGTAGTTTCAAGCGAAACCCTAACCTATCTCTCCGAGATGCCGCAAATAAGCTGGGTGTATCGTCTACAACCGTGCATCGAGCCAAAAAACGAGCCGGACTATCGACTTACAAGAAGGTAGTGACTCCAAATCGCGATGATAAACAAAATACGACGGCCAAAGCGCGATCCCGGAGGCTGTACACGACGTTGCTGACGAAGTTTGACTGCGTGGTAATGGACGACGAAACCTACGTCAAAGCCGACTACAAGCAGCTTCCGGGACAGGAGTTTTATACGGCAAAAGGAAGGGGAAAGGTAGCAGATATTTTCAAGCACACGAAACTGTCAAAGTTCGCAAAGAAATATCTGGTTTGGCAAGCCATCTGTACCTGTGGCTTGAAAAGCAGCATTTTCATAGCTTCCGGGACTGTCAACCAAGAAATTTACGTGAAAGAGTGTTTGAATAAACGTCTGCTGCCTTTCCTGAAGAAACACGGTTGTTCCGTACTGTTTTGGCCGGATTTGGCATCTTGCCATTACGGTAAAAAGGCCATGGAGTGGTACGCCGCCAACAACGTGCAGGCGGTTCCCAAGGACAAGAACCCTCCCAACACGCCAGAGCTCCGCCCAATTGAGAAATACTGGGCTATTGTCAAGCGGAACCTAAAGAAGACCAAAAAAACTGCTAAGGACGAGCAGCAGTTCAAGGCAAACTGGCTTTCTGCGGCGAAGAAGGTGGACAAGGTGGCTGTACAAAATCTGATGGCAGGGGTCAAGCGTAAGGCCCGGCAATTCGGATTTGGAAAAGCGGAAGCCTAATTGAATATTTTTCCTGAATTTTATACTAATTGAACTTGAAAAAGAAATTTAATTTGATTTTTTAAATAAACGATTTCACCGATTTACACGCGTTTTCCCTTGACCAAATTTTGACCGTATCACCCTTTATCTTCCGCGCCTTTTCTGGGTATTCCGTTTTCGGTTTTCGGCCGCTTCCAGCGCGCCGCTCGATGGTCTTCGTCTCCTGCAACATCTTCACAACGCGGGACACGGTGGAATGGTGGATTCCAAGCCTTTCGCCGATCCATCTGTGCGACTGCCCAGGATTATCGATCACCGCCCCCAAGATTTGCTGGCGTAGCTCTTCTTGTTTCGAATGCATCATGTAAACTACTTGACAAATCGCATAACATTTTGCACACATAAACATAATACTCTAAACTAGTATTACTCATAATTTCTTTAATTTTTACCCACGCGATAAAAAGTTACACCTAAAACAAAGTGTCGCATTTTTTCCGAGTCCAATCTTTATGAGCTGTAAGCCTTTTCGTGATACATGCTATCAAATAAATTATTAAACTTATGTAAGCAAATGTATAACTTGTTGAATATCGCTTGCTGCTCAAATTCTTTATGAGTTTTAATAAAAAATGTGATCGATCGTAGCATATTAGGCTGAGTCAAGGTACACGTTATACCTAGCTGTTAAGCTTATTTCCCCATTGGTTCACACATGCACAATGTGTGGAAGCCCATCCTCGTTCGCGGGTTTAATTTACCACAGAAAATAGAAAATAGACTTGAAATATACACTCCAATAAATACTTCACGAGCAAACTTAATGCCAATAGCTTACATATTTTATCATATTATAAATGTTTTGATATTAAAAACAGTCTAGCTTGAATAACTAGCACTGCAACAAGTTTTCAAAATTAGTTTTGACATCTTAAAAAGTTGCTTTTCCAACGTTTTCAAGTTTTCAAGCTTACGGTAGTGAGCATCAAAAAGTATTATCCTTGGATTAAATCTTGATTAAGCATGTCTCGCTGCTTTTATGTCGACCTTGATCCTAATTAACTTGACTCCAAGCAAACATTTTATACCCAGATCAACCGAATAGGGGCGATAGTATTAGTTAAATCGAGTTGGAGCTTACCACTATTGAAATAGATCACAGAATTCAGTGAAAAAATTAAGGAAATTGATCTTCAAACGAAGACTTTACAGATTCTCCAGTAAAATCGATATATTTTACGAAAAGGTTGGTGAACACAAACAACAGTATGGTGAAACGACAATTTTTCACTGAATTACTGTGATTTTTTCAGAACTTCTGTAAATATAGCTGACAGTTTCAAGAATCTCATGGTACACGCTGAAAATAACACTTGGTGGTAAATCATCCAAATATTTTCTTATGGTAGATAGTGATATTTCCAATCGATTAAATTCTTAAAAAATATTTCTAATAACGCAGTGTTCTGCTTGGAGCAAAATATATCATTATTGAAAACAAATCGTTGGTTTTTATTGTTCTAATCAAACTAATTTGATTATTGCAACTAAACAAAAAAATTACCGAAAATCTGTGGATTATTCCAAGTATGCAGCAATGTAAGAAAATATTCAACATTAAAGTAAAACAATATTTTGCCAATACTAGTAATATAATTTTACTTTCGAGTGGACAGCGTACGAAGATCAGATTGTATTTCATTTGGTGAGCTGCAAAAGGTAGAAATAAAAGTTCATGAATAAGAATATAAGTTCAATTTGTGCATTGCTCACCAAATCAAGATATTAATGAAAAGGATCAAAAATAAATGAGTCAAAAAATAACAAGAACCGGTGGCTTATGCTATCGATGCAATAACATTGTCTGACATCAAACCTTAGAATCGAGGTATACAAATCAGACATGAAAAGAAGTAGCCCATGCCAAATTGTCCATCCCTCTGCCATCATTTAAGACCTGCGTTTGCACAATTTCTAGTGGTTTTATCAAGTTATTCAGTAGGATTGATAATAATAGCAAAGGCATACTAGACATACAAAAACAAATAGACATGGTATAGACATACATTTTACTAGACATACAAGAACACATATTGTATAGATTGATGCTATCCACCGAAGGTGACTTAACCGATGTTTATGAAGATTGAACACTGAATTGAAATGAATGTTGCCCACCAAGATTAATTTGCTTGAGGCCTTCGAAGCGGCCATCCTTCCAATATGTCGATGAATTCTTCTGTAGGCGGCTCAATGAGATTTCCAAATATGGTTATTTAAACACGATCATGAAATGCAACGAAAGAGAGAATTTTTAAATAATCTGTAAAATCTGTATTTTTTTCAAAATCTGTAATCTGTATAAACAGAATTCTGTATCCGAAAACTGCAAAAAATCTGTATAATTACAGATAAATCTGTATATGTGGCATCCCTGGCTACGATATCGTTTCGCCATTAAAAAATCTTGTTTATATTTTTTTTTTACTTTGCTCATACCGTGCTTGCTTTGACAAAACATATCATTATGTTATAAGCATGCTGTTGGAAGCATCCATAGAACATAATATTTGTCTTATGAATGTTCTACAAAACATCTTGTATGACCTAAAAGATGTTCAAAAATGCCACATTTATTGCGCTTTTTCGGTTATATGTGTGTATGAAATTAAGTTATTGAAGTTATTGGTAAACATATATATTATAAAATGCCCCCAAAGTTCAAGAAATCGAAAATTACGCGGAAATGAACTAGTATAAGTTGATTAATATTGTTTCAATTGCTTCGGATTACATCGGTCATCCTAATAGCAACATGGTTTTGTTGATTATCGCTAAATTAATGATAAATTTGGTACATAGGCCGAATGAAGGTGAAAGGCTAACATTACATCCCGTTACCCTATATAGAGAACGATGACGTAGTTATAAAATTGGCACAAACAATAAAAAAAAAACACTCGCATCGAACAGCTTCAACTATCAAAAGTCTAGTTCCGTTTGTGCCACGTTTCCACCTGCTTTGTGCCATCCAAAGTAGAAGCAATATCATGTAAAAATACAACTGCAAAAAGGATAGGGTACGATTTAGCACACCATCATGCATACACATTTTCCCGCAGTCCTGGTCCCTCATCTTCATCCTAACCCGGAATTGGGACAAACTTTCAAATTTTGCTTCTACATCTTCTGCTTGCAAAACCAGATGCAATTCCCATAACCACCCATCAACCTCTTTCCCCATCTTCTTAGAAATGAGATTTCTCCGCTTCAGTGGCCGGACACCCAAAATGCAGTCCTCTGTCCAGTGTCCGCTGTTCACGGGCGTCCACCATAATCGTCACAACGGGGGAGAAGGTGCGATCGGTATTTGCTTTCTCGCAATCCCCGATTTTAGGTGGACCTATCTCAACCGGATTTATATTTGCGCTTGGTTTGCCCTCATCGCCCCCTCCGAACCTCCTCCCTCTGCCATATGTGGGACACACAGCATCCAGAAAAACAACAATCCTGCTGAGCGGAGGGGTAAAAGAGCGAAAGCCCTTTATCCGAGCGGAAGCCAATGCCTGACATCGTCGTTGTTGTCCTACTGTTGCACTTGCCGAGTCTGCTGCAGCCGCGTCTGCGCTCGTTAGCTCGACGAATTTCCCCGAGTTTTTCCTTTGCAACGGCGGGCTTCGGAAGTGAAAAGCTCGCTCTCGGGATGGAAGGTGTGTGTTTTCGGAAGAGTGAGAGTGTTTTGAGATCGGCACTAGCGAGATGATGATCCGGATGATGCGTCTCAGTTTGTCTTTGACCACGGTTGGTGAAGGTTGACAATTTTGGAAAACTGTCGGTGAATTTGGGGATATCCCTTCTTTCGGATAGTAACGCGGGACGCATTCGGGTAGTTTCCGCGCGGGTTTCGAAAGCATTCGCTTACGGGAGTGCAATTCGCTCTAGTTGGGCTGCCAGGATTGTTCGGAAGAAACAAATCAACTCCACATCCGGTGCCCGTAGGAGTTTGGGCTTTGGTGGAAACCTCCGGGTTATATAATTCGGCAGATTAAAGGCTTACCTGAGTGGATCTCGCGGGTTGTTTGTGTGTTATTTCTGTGTGGTGCGCAAACATCCTGTCAACTCAGCATCTTTGTGCATCGAAATATCTGCACGAAGGATATGTGAACAGAAAATCCTTCGGCTACAGAAGGCGAAAAGCTGTGCTGAAGTGCAGAAAAAAAAAAGGAAAACATCTCAAAAGCCCTTGACTTTGGAAGGTTTTGTGTTTGCACCTAGCGCTGGCTGCTGTCGACGAGTTTCGTGGAGTGTGCGGTTCAAAGCCAGCAGCAAGGAGCATAAAAGAACCATCCGGATAGAAAGTTTGTCGAGTGTGAAATTGAAAACAACAACTTCTACCCGTCCCAGCAGCGTCATAGTAGTTGCGCGCATATGAAAGTGCAGAGCCGTCTGATCCTGCACAAGCGGAATACTCGTAATAAAAGGATTACATTCGAAAAAGGGCAGTCCAACACTTTTGTGCAGGAAAAGCATTAACACTGGAAGAAGTTGTGTAATTATAATTGCATTAACGTGAAAACAAGTGGATTTTTTTTTCCTTTTTCGATCGTGCTTACCCCATCAGAATCCTGGGGGAAGCAGTCAGAGTCGGAAAATTATATTAGCTTAAATTTTTCTCATTGCAACATAATACCTATAGATACAGATTCGCGTGTGTTGTTCAAATGCCGTTGAGTGCGTACGTGTGTGTGTGCGTGTGCAGTGAAATGTACATGTTTTCATCGTCTCTGACATAATCTGCTTGGCTTGGTCGGCGGTGGTACGCACAGCCCCCCTCCTCCTCTGTGTATCTTGTTAATGTGGATCTCTTATCGAGCGAAGTGCGCTTCCTTGGAAAAGCACAAAAGTGAAAAAGTTGTTGAAATTAAATAAATTAAAAAAGTTTCGGTTTCTCTTGGCGCACTGGGTAAGCCTTTGTAAGAGTTTTGGTGATTTTTTTTTCGGATAAAATTGTGAGTGAACCATTGAAAGAGGCAAGCACACGGCGAGAGAAAATTACGTACAGCCTCTTGTCTGCATTATAAATTTTGTTTTATTTTTCTGGCGGTGGATTGTGCTTTCGGATGATTCGTTCCAGCAATTAGCATTATTGTGGATCAAAAGAAGATAAAAAAAAGTTAAAGAAAAAAAAAGTTAAGCCGTACACGGATAGATACGAGCTACTGCTGCCGCTGCTGCTGCCTCCATGTAAAGCACGATGTGCATTGAGCCTGATCTGTGGTTTTGACTAGTGGTAGTACAACTGATTGCCGTCGTTATGGTGGACCCGCTGAAGATATTTTGGGTTCTGACAAACAGCACTTATTTAGGTAAGTCAGAAATGTGTTTGGTTAAAAACATCATAGCAATGAAGTTCAAATGTCGAAATAATCAATGAGAAATCCAACATCTTACCTTTGTATGGGTCCCCTCGCATTGCTCAATTCCAGGCAATCAGAATGCGGACTCTCTAGCAAAGGTGGGTGCACAAGAAGGCGAGATTTTTGAAAGAAGAATTTCACATGATGAACTTTTCCCATTAGTACGTCAGAATTGGCAAAACGATTGGACAAGTAATTCTCTTGGGCGGTGGTTTCATTCCATTATTCCAAATGTTTCGTCGAGATCATGGTTCAAAGGTCTGGATGTAAGTCGCGGTTTCATTCGTGTGATGTCAAGACTTATGTCCAACCACGAAACGCTAGACGCACATCTCTGCAGAATTAACCTCGTCGATAGCAATTTGTGCAGGGGCAGAACCGGTAATGATGACATCGCTCACACAGTTTGGCATTGCCCGGATAATGATGCCTCCAGAGCATGACTATTGGATACCCTAGTGGCCCGAGGTAGACAACCCTTCCGCGAGGTAAGAGATGTTTTGGGAATGCGTGCTCTTCCCTACATGAATTGTCGGGTCCTCCCTTAGCTCAGTCGGTAAAGGCGCAGCTACAAAGCAACACCATGCTGGAGGTGGCTAGGTTCGATTACCGGTCTCGTCTAGACATTTTTCGTCAAGAAAAATTTCTCGACTCCCTGGGCATAGGATGTGATTGTACTTGCCACACAATCATAAAGCTATGTCCATTTAGAATCCGGAATAATAAAATCATCTGTATCTCGGTAACGGATTGACGTACAATTAAGTTTAATACATCAAAACAAATGTAATTTACCAGTCCTTAAGGAAAGCATATCAATACAAATCATTTCTCTTCGTTTCTAATGAAAATTTGCACTTTCTTCTTTATTCCTCTCATCAAACGCTGCACACCTCCGGTGTCAACTTCCTTGGAACATTTGTTCCACATTTTGGTCATCTGAGTCGCGTCCCGAGCCGTTTTTCCACTTTTCTTAAGCTTCCGCTTCATTATTGCCCAAAATCTCTCGATGGGCCGGAACTGCGGGCAGTTGGGTGGATTTATGTTTTTATCGATGAAATCTACGTTATTATCGCGGTTCCATTGGATGACTTCCCGGCTGTAGTGGCAACTCGCCAAATCTGGCCAAAACTTCACGGGATCTTTATGGGCTTTAATGAGAGGTAGTACGCGGTTTTTGAGGCATTCTTTCTTGTACAGCTTCGAGTCCATCGTCTTATTTGTCACGAACACTTTGGTCTTTGCTCCGCAGCTGCATATCCCATGCCAAATCATCAGTTTTTTTTGGCAAATTTGTCCATAAAAGCAAACTTAAACTTCGCAGGAACATCTCCTCGTGCCGTCGCCATGTAGAATTTTTGGCCAGGAAGCTGTCAGAAATCCATTTTGGCGTAGGTTTCATCGTCGATGAGCAGGCATCCTTGGTCACTTTTCATGCCACTGCAACACAATAAGTGATTCCGGATTCTAACTGGACAGAACTTTACCAGTACAAAAATGGTACCTGGCATCGAAAGCTCCTAATTAATAACTGTGGAAATGCGTTGAACCAAGTTGAGAGCTAGCAATTAGCTTAATGTGAAAGCAATAAGCTTGATATGCTAAATAAGAAGATTGTTTGTCTGATCAAAGAGTGTAATGTCTTCACCCCCTCCCCTACACGCCACAAATTCCCTGCCATTGTGTCCCAGTTATATCATCCGTTTTGTTTCTGTGCTAAAGGGTGATACGGTCAAAATTTGGTCAAGGGAAAACGCGTGTAAATCGGTGAAATCGTTTATTTAAAAAATCAAATTAAATTTCTTTTTCAAGTTCAATTAGTATAAAATTCAGGAAAAATATTCAGTTAGGCTTCCGCTTTTCCAAATCCGAATTGCCGGGCCTTACGCTTGACCCCTGCCATCAGATTTTGTACAGCCACCTTGTCCACCTTCTTCGCCGCAGAAAGCCAGTTTGGCTTGAACTGCTGCTCGTCCTTAGCAGTTTTTTTGGTCTTCTTTAGGTTCCGCTTGACAATAGCCCAGTATTTCTCAATTGGGCGGAGCTCTGGCGTGTTGGGAGGGTTCTTGTCCTTGGGAACCACCTGCACGTTGTTGGCGGCGTACCACTCCATGGCCTTTTTACCGTAATGGCAAGATGCCAAATCCGGCCAAAACAGTACGGAACAACCGTGTTTCTTCAGGAAAGGCAGCAGACGTTTATTCAAACACTCTTTAACGTAAATTTCTTGGTTGACAGTCCCGGAAGCTATGAAAATGCTGGTTTTCAAGCCACAGGTACAGATGGCTTGCCAAACCAGATATTTCTTTGCGAACTTTGACAGTTTCGTGTGCTTGAAAATATCTGCTACCTTTCCCCTTCCTTTTGCCGTATAAAACTCCTGTCCCGGAAGCTGCTTGTAGTCGGCTTTGACGTAGGTTTAGTCGTCCATTACCACGCAGTCAAACTTCGTCAGCATCGTCGTGTACAGCCTCCGGGATCGCGCTTTGGCCGTTGTACTTTGTTTATCATCGCGATTTGGAGTCACTACCTTCTTGTAAGTCGATAGTCCGGCTCGTTTTTTGCCTCGATGCACGGTTGTAGACGATACACCCAGCTTATTTGCGGCATCTCGGAGAGATAGGTTAGGGTTTCGCTTGAAACTACCGGCAACTCTCTTTGTCGTCTCAGCAGCTTCCGGTTTTCGATTTCCCCCCGATCCAGACTTCCTGGCTGTCGATTAACGTTCCCCAAACCCTTTAATTACATTTGTAATGGTTGATTTGGCAACTTTTAGCGATTTTGCCAACTTTGCGTGCGAGTAGCTCGGATTTTCGCGATGCGCGAGCAAAATTTTGATACGCTGCTCTTCTTGCTTGGACGGCATTTTGACAACTGAAGAGTGAATTCCAAAATCAAAATAGGAGCAACATTCTACACACACACACCTTCAAAATGAGGGGTGTTCAGGTTTTTTAAATGCAAAATTGAAAGAAATACGTCAAGTTGATATTGACCAAATTTTGACCGTATCGCCCTTTATTCATCAAAAGCTGTAATAGTGGTGAGCCAGCGAAATGCTACCGTCGTTCCTATCCCAAAACCGATTAGTCACAGTTACGCCTTCAGACCAATCTCGCTCACCAGATGTATGGCAAACTTTTTCGAACGGATTATCAACCGTAGTTTTTTTTTTTTATCTAGTAGGCTCAATTGCGTTAGCTTTACGGAGCCGATAATTCATTGTTTTTTGTATAATGTAATGACTTAATACTAGGATTGTCTTGTTCAAAACCTGTTTGGTATTTCCTTGGGTATTTTTTGTCTGTGTGTGTTGTAGTTTCGGTCATTAGGCTAAAGAAAGATAGACTGAAGTTTGTTAAGCCTAATGGACAATAGGCCGAAATTTTGATAACTTTGAAACATAATGCAGATCTTTCGAGGCCAGCTTCTTTTGATTCTCGGCATTTAAGTCTTTTATAACAAGGTATCTTTCTGTATCCGAAAGCAATCCTCAGAGCTTGCCTAGCATAATTTATTAGAAATTATTAGAATTTTTTTACTCTTTTATATGATATGTAAAGACATCCAGAAGCAAACTTCAGATTCAAGCGTTTGTCCGGTGTATCTCTAATAGGAGCTTGATTCTTTTTTTTTCCACTTTAGCGGTTTCACTATTCTTCAAAATTTATATTATTTGTAGGAGTGCGGTTAATTTTGCTGTCTTGTTCTGATTCGCACTAAAAGTTAAAATATTCTTTCACGGCTGTTGAATTTGATTTATCATTAAACCGTCCAATAATATTTGTAGCATCTGCGGGGTGTGTTTTGAAAGTCATAGACCCTTACAAATGTTTCTGTTTACAATCCAAAAAAGAGGATGCAATTAATAAGAGTGTCAGTTGGGAGGTATGTGCTAGAATCTCCCATTTATACAATGTTTGCTGCAACCAGAAGAGCAGCACTATTTAAACACCGGAAATTTGTGTGTGGTCATACAAACGCGGTATGTTTATGGTTTTTGGTAAATGGGAATGTTTTTTTTATTGTTAGATATAATATTTTTTTCATACGGACTCATTTCTGTCGGCAACACATGAACCAGCATTTTGAGGTATCTAAGGGACCTTACTTTTTTAATTTAAAACCCGATTCAAAGTAAATTTGGACTCATTCCAGTGATCAGAGCTCAAGACTCAAACAACAAACACGGTTGATCAAAACGTCAAGCAAAAGGATATTAATTCAGCTTTCAAACGATGTATAACAAAATATTACATGTTACCGTTTTGAATGAACTGTCGCACTTTACTTGTGATCGATGCCCTCATGATCTGCACAGTCGCACTGTACCAGCGAACTTATTCCTCTTTAAACGCACTTTTTGTGCATTTGTCACTTTTTTAACCGCATCCTCAAAGTTTTCGCTTGACAATTGCCCAATATTTTTCGATCGGTCTGAACTCAGGGCAATTCGGAAGATTAATCTCTTTGGCGACGAAATTAACATTGTTTGCAGCATATCATTCTAGTACCTCCATAGAGTAGTGGCAGCTGGCTAGATCCGGCCAAAACATAACATTGGTCTTGTGTTGCCGAATGAAGGGTAAAATCCGCTTTTTCAAACACTCTTTAATGTAAACCTTCGACGTTATTGTGTGAGATGTGATGAACACCTTGGTTTTTAGGCCGCAACTGCAGATTCCTTGCCAAATCATTAGTTTCCGAGCAAAATTATCAGCAAAAACAAATTTATACCTGGAAGGGACATCCCCACGACCAGTTTCCAGGTAGGAGTTTCGTCGGGAGATTTGTTTATAATCCCTTTGGACATATGTTTCGTCTTCAATTGAAATACAGCCATCAATTTTCGTCAAAACTCGTTCGATTAATGATCGTGCTCGCTTTTTGGCCACTAAATTTTGTTTCAGGGAGCGATTCGGATGTTTACTGACACAAAAAGACTTTATATCCTTCTCTTGAAAGAATGTTAGCCACGGTGAAAAAATTCGGAATCGTATTTCCTTGCCAATTCACGTATGGAGACACTTGGGTTGCCTTTCACGTACCTCAACACCTTTCAGCTCTTTGTCCCTAGTGCCAGTTTTATGATAGATGCGCTGTGCTCTATCCACACTCAGGGTTCCTTGTGGCGTTTGGTTTCATGATAACCGTTGGCTTTTTTATTTTTCAAATTTTTTGTTTTTTGATTTCCGAATCGAGCTTTACAGCGTGTCCAATATATTGTCGTACACTTTTTCCTTGCATTGCACAGTGGTCGGAGATGGTCAAATCACGAACTTAATTGTATAGCGCCTTAAATATTAACTTTATCCAAAAAGTGTCTGGGGACGAATTTTTCACATATGTGTTGCGTATAGTTTGGTTCAAAAAAATGTCATCGCCTACTATGAAAAATGTAAAAAACTAACTAATTTTCCTTAACATATAGAAAAAAAAATTTCGGCAAAGTTGTAGATCTACTCAAAATATGAAACTTTGTTGAGCACAAAAAGTTTCTCTGTCAACTAGTTTTGGAGATATAAGTCGTTTTTGTGACAACTCCTTTAAAATTAGTTTTTCTTACTTAACTTTTCATATATACATTTTTTTATGCAAGCTATGATTTGAACAAATGTGAAAAACATAAAAGCACATGTTATGGTGAAGACAACATGTAGATTAATGCATTCCTTGCCAAGTTAGAGCACTTTTTAACTTCATTTTACCGCAACTTTGACTGCATATAGGGGAGAAGGTGGCTAACCGGGAACCAAGAACAGCTACTTATATTAAAGGTTAGACTTATTACTTCAATGTTATGAAGATTTTGTTAGCGCCAATTCATAAATGAATGATTAAGATCACGTTAAATGATCGCATGTTTTTGACTTTTTCTATACAGAAACGAGCATGTCACCTAAATTTTGCAAGGCAGCATGAACATTTGAGAACCAGATATCATCAAATATAGTCAAAATCAGCAAGAAAATGTTTCAAGGGTATTCAGAGGTGTTTTTGGTGTTGTGTGAAAGTGTATTGCATTTCATTTGGAGTCTTTTTCTTTTAGAAGACAAATAACACAATTGTTTTGCTACTGCGTACTTTAATACAATACATTATATTGTACATTAATTGAATCAAAATACCAACACATCAATAACAATTATTCATCATCTGTATCGTTTTCACTATATGCAAAATCTAGCATATACTGTGCATCTTCGGAAAACTCTTTGCCCTTCTTTGGCGACTTTACCCGAAAAACCGGCAATAAGTGGGTCTGAAGAAAACAATGTTCGACGAATGAGATCAATAGCTCATGATTTTTTTTTCCGGATGTGATCCAGCCTGAACCTTTTAATTACGTTATTGAGCGACACTTGCGCTTCTTCAGACAATTGTCTGACAGGAACACTGAAATGAAGAATAACATCGGTACCGTGCATCAATATTTTATGGACAGTAGCGGGCAAATAAAACCAAGGATTTGCGGATATCAACAACCGAGCTGTTTCTAGACAATAGTTTTTGATCTTGGACGAATTAATTTCCTTCTGGAAGAAATAACCTGTAAAATTGATGAGCACCGTTTAATTATCCCCTTTTTGTTTTTGTTTGAATTTCTGCTGGATAATTTGTTTGCGGTCCTAAACTTTTTCAGGTGCACTGCAACGCCATTTTTTCACTTCCAACTTGTAGCGTCTGGAGATGGTCAAGAAGTTTAAAGGCGGTAATATTCCAAAACATATAGTTATGGCACGCCAGGATGCATGCTCATCATTCCAGTGCACCGAAAGTGCATAGTCAACACCCATCGCCACATCGGACGAGTGACTCGAACCAATCAGCATAGGACACGCGGCACAGCGACACTGGTCATCGACGGATCACTTAGTCAGCACTAGTGGGGCATAAAAGGCTTGTTTGGATTAGGTTGAGGATCAGTTTTTAATTGGATAGTTAGGAGTGATCAGTGATAACCGTAACCCAACAAACATCGGTGTTGAATTAGAGCTTGTTCAAGCAAATTTGGAGAAGCTATTCAGCTGTTTCTTCTAGAATAGCTGAATAGCTTCTCCAAATTTGTTTGAACAAGCTCTTATTCAACACCGATGTTTGTTGGGAAATCAAACATTTTAGTAAATAAATGCAGAAAATAAAAATAAATCCTTTTTTAAAAAGGTCATCACAGCCTAACACATATGATTATATGCTGTAGTTGATCAGTATTATATTGCAATATAATGGGTAAAGTTATCAATACAATCTGGATTATCGATTTGAAATAAATAGAGTTTTATTTTGTATGAGAATATATTGGACACGGTGTAATCCTACTTAAATCTTTATCGTCCATCAAGTTCTGCACAATGTTTTTTGTGCGCTCCCTGAACGCTGCTGACTAAAGATGGGTGAACGCTCACGAGGCGTTTTTTTGAACCGGGACGTTAGAAAGAGCAAACGAGTCACAGCTTTATAAATTAAGCCGCCACTCTCTTATGAACCATTGAACAAAAACTTTACCAATCTGGATACATTTTTAGGGACTTTTTTCATTGCACGGCCAGAATTTGAACTTAATTTTAGAGGCCACTTGACTGAGTCACATGGAAACTGCGACTCATTTTCGTAAAAAGTGGAGTCACTCATAGACTGAGTAACTCCACTTTTTACGAACCTGAGCCGTAGTTCCCATGCAATTTCTGGACGTGTAGGGCGAATCTAACATTGAGAGACTCTCTTTGATTACTTTCTCTTTCGTTCATAATTCAATCACCTTCACAAGGCCAGAAATTGAACTCAATTTGAGAGGCCACTTTTACTCAGTCACCTGGGTACTGTGACACAGGTTCGTAAAAAGTGGAGTTACTCAGTCTCCGAGACCAGAGATTTTTTCGCCTTAGAAAAATTCAACCGAACTCGACTGGGATTGAACCCACTGGGTGCTAAGAAGCAGTCACGCTTACCACTACTCCAGCGGCGCTGGTGCGAAGCAACCTCTTCTGAAAGCACTCGTTTCGGTAAATTTTAGGATTTATGTTTCCTTTTGTGTAGAAAATGGAAAATCGCAATCCACATGTGCAAATTGCTTGCCATTCGATTATCATCTTACCTAATTTTTCCACGGCCAAAGTCGTATCTGCAATTGGCACACTCTCCTCAACCCATTTGGTGTCGAATTGAGATTCCGGTCGTGATCCGGAATCCTCTTTCACGTTTCCTAGTGCATCCAAACACACTGAGAGGGATTGTCAAAAATACGGTTGTACAGTTTTCGGCCCCTCATTTTGGGACCACACTTCTACTCTGGATATTGTTTTGGTACTTTCTACTTCCTCTCTGCGTTCCATCGTGGAAGTGACTTTCTGGAAGGCCTGCAAAATACTCCTCTACGACGGCTATAACCGCTTCGTTTGATGAAACACCAGCACCCTCTTGGCCGATTTCTAGATACGAACTCGTTTCGGGGCCAAAATGCCTGGTTCACACCAATCATTAGCCTCTTGTTTTGATTCAGGATCATGTGAGTATACCCAAGTCTCATCCATAGTGTTAAATCGACGCATAAAATCCTTATTATCCTTTAGAAATTGCTCCAAATGTTTCGTATTCGAGTCGTATTCGAAAGTGGTTTCGTTGCATTGTTAGCACATGCGGCACCCATTCTGCACACAGTTTTTTGACACCCAAAACTTCAGCCAAAATATGCCATGTTGTTCCATGTGAGATGCCTATGGTGTCAGCAATAACATCCACAGTCGATCTTCTATGTAAAACCATATCCTGTATTTTCGCTATGATTTCTGGTGTTGATGCACTTTTTGGAAGTCCTGAGCGTGGATCGTCTTCAACGCTTGTAGGGCCACGCTTAAACTTCAAAACCCATCGGTGAACGGTTGGAAACGAAGGAGATGACTTCTTTAATATTTTCACCATATTTGCATGGATCTCAGAAGGCGATAAACCTTTCAAAACAAAGAATTTGATTACTGCGCGGTATTCGAATTGTTTCATTGATAAAAAAAACACACACACACACTGACAAGTCAAATTCAAATGGCTTGTAAACAAAAAAATTATGGACGGATTGTAATGAAATTTTGAGTAGATTTATATGAAAGACGAAAAATTAAAATGGCGTAGAAAATTTGGATTTTCTACTGCTCCATACATGTCGCTTTCCAAACTTTTTGACTAACCTGGTAGGCTTCTACAAAATGTAACTTGTGTAATGTACTTCGTTCTCTTCCTCGTGCCTTCAACAACAAGGATTTACTGAGCCTACATCAGTACATCTGCAAAACATTGAAAAGAGTCGGAATAAAGTGCCGAAAGAAAACAAGATCCCAGGAATACACTGAGAAACAGATTTCAACGCTGAAATCCCAATGCCGCTGGTTGATAAAACAATATTTTGGAACATTCTTTGTTTTGACTGACGAAAGTTACTTCCCTCTTTCTAAGACATACATTTCCGGAAACGATCGATACTATTCCATGGATAGTTTAACTGCATCTCGGAACAAAAAATATAAGTTTGAACATATATTTGAACAGAAGGTTATGCAGTACATTGCCATTTCCGAGAGAGGTATTTCATAGCTATTGTAAAAACCCCTCTGGTTTTTGTATCAAGATGTGTACCAGAGCGAATGTTTGAAGGAAATTTTGGTCTTGTTTCTACAAAACCATCATGTAGATGGACAAAATGTGTTTTGGCCAGATAAAGCGTCATCGCATTACGCAAAAAAAAAACCACAATCGTCCCAGTATTCGATCACATTCGTGGTGATGATGACGTAATACTACCATCTATTGTAGCAAGGTTACTTTCCATAGCAGTGGAATAATTTTGAAAAACGATTTGATAGAATCCTGTTGTTTGTGAACATCGAGCTCCTGTATGATGGGCCAAAAACATTTGAACAGGCCCATAAGCAGAGACACTATCGTAAAACCTGCGAATATACGGAAGAGAATCTCCTTCCAAAAGTAAGTTCACACTGACAGCACTAGAATCGAGCCCTCGATTTACAGAATAAACCCAATAGATGGGGTCGAAGAGCCCGCCCTTGTTCCGCGAAATGTTAACAATATGGATGAGGCAGTCCCATGCTCCCTATCCAAATCATGTTACTTGGGTGCCTTGATGGTCCCTCCTTTTCCTCGTTATATGTTATGTCATGAATATTTAGTGTATATTGTTGTATTCATTTGATTGCTTACCTTGTGTTAGACAATATGGCTGAAAGTAAAATTGGTTAGGGTTATATACCGTTTGTTTCTTATTGCTCGGTGTTTCTAGTTTTGAAGAGCTAACTTTAGGCGAAGACCTATGCTGGCCTATGGCTATGCACGATGTCATATGGTATTGCTCGCTGAACAGAACAGGAGAAAGGAGAGAAATCAATAGTAATTAGTAACGGCCGTTCAGTTCAAAATGGTTCGATGAATATGATCATATGATCATTCCCGATGAGTTTCCACTCGTTTACTCAATTCCATCACGTTTAGTTATAGAATACAAGAAACATTTTACCATGTGCTACATTTGGGAATAGCAGGACAATGATCCCCCATCGCATCTTCGAATGATCGTTACAAGCTGTCCCTTTGATTCAGGCACTTATGAACGTTGATGTGGCAGCCTATTCACACATGAAATCTGCCTCGACCAAGTTGGCAGAACGCGCCTATAATCATTTCTGAACCGAAGGGAAGAGATACCCATTCGATCACATTCGTACCAGAAAACCACAACCTGAAAAATATGACTTAGTATTGCCCAGTCGAAGATTTTGAGCTCCTTGTTGTACAAAAGTAACTGGAGAGTCACGAATTGCAAACAGTTGATTGGTAGAATCAAGAGATGCATTCGCAAAGTTGAAATGAAGACCGTACAACGCTCCTTTTCCCACATATAATAGAAGCTCCGCCGAACAGCCGATGACGGACCGTTTTCAAATGTTCACTAATTTTTTTTTTCAACAACGGGAAATGCATCTTTAATTGCCATACATTTCTAGCATGTTTGTCTTTTTTGACAGCTTAAAAAAGAAATTCCAAAATATTAGCTTTCATACGTTACATATCAAATGTTGATAACTATTTTTCGAAACACTCCTTAAGTTGAGAGGCAGGCTTCAAGCTAATTATGATAGCAAGAGCTTGCTTGAAATGCCACGAAGGAAGAAGTTTTAAATATCTGCATATAAAAATCACGTTGATCTAATGTCGTGATAAAAGCGACAACAAATGTTTAATCGTGATTTGTTTACACCGGTTCCAGCTTACCGCAAACAGAGTGAATCGGTTAAATGTTTGTTTCTGAAAAGGTCAATACGGGTTTGAATTAGATTTTCAATACTTTTCTTAAAATGAACCTTCTTATTCACAACTTTCACGTTTTTAAATTAATCACTTTCAATTAATCCATAATAAAACTGCACCAATTTAGATTCACAATATAAATATTGCATTCTCAAAGCCAAACTTCAAATCACAGCTGTTTCCATTTTCATTAAGAGTCTTGCTTCCCCAAATTTGAACAAAGGCAAAAGACACCGTGTTTTACAGCGCTCCTTTCTACCAGGAACCGAGGAGTTTTAATTGAATTTCTTCAGGTCACCCTTGGCTTGAGCCTTCCATCATCACCGGGTGCAGAGTATTTTTTTTTTCTTCGGCGAAAACCTTTTCCAATTACCGAACAGCTGGTGCTACAGTTTTTTAGAGTTGCGTACTTAAGCAGCGTGAGAAAATTTCTCCGAATCGTACTCGACAAGAGCAAACAGGATTTTCCTTACATCCATGTCCCTGTAGCAAGAACCATTCACAGTTTGTTACAGAAGTTTAGTGAATGCTTCTGTTGTACCAACTTAGCAAACAAACAAAACTTTGCGATTAATCGAACAACTCCGGCAACGGATCTTTGTTTGAGTCGATGGTGTTTACTCAGCGTTGACTGTGGCTGACTGTTCTCGTCATCTCTAATTTATTTTGGCTTTCTGTGTCGGGCGAGGTGCAACAACCAAGTACCAGGCAAACGATAATCCTTTGTTTTCCAGCAGCATGAATTAATGATGAGATGAATTAGGGAGTTACTGGATTTATAGAACATTCCACCACAAACACTAAGCACCTCAATCATACAACAAAACCAATCCTTGACAATAATCTCAAATCGGAGAATGACATTGATTCCATTCCCCAGCCGACATAACCAGTTTCTTCCAAACGGAAATCGGCAACAATCCATATTATCCTTGCTCCAACATCCATCTTCGTCTTCACAGATTGGCCAACAAATATATATTTTTCGAAGGCCATTTGCAAACATCGATCTAGGGGGTATATTGACCGGATCAAATGCTTCGTTGATCACAGAAAAGCTTCGATATGGCAAAAATCCATACGCCCCAGGACTCAGCCCAAAGGCATTTCAGCCGGCAAAGATCAAACAAATCCATCCAATTCGTGGCAAATGAAAAGTGAAAATTTCTAGACCATTTCACTTCTCCGGTGTGTCGGGGGGAGTGATTGGAAATTTCGGATGAACCCAAAGCCAATCTTCCTTGCCTCCCATCCATCACGCCACACACCGGTCGGGAACGGCTCGGATACAACTCCAGCTCCTCGTGTAGTGATTTGGATGGATCGTGGCGAAAAGCAAACTTCCGAAGCGAAACCATTGAGAGCCTGTCACTTCAAATCAGGGTTAATCAATCACACTAATATACACAGCTCAAAAAAGCTACCCTACTTTTCTGCTCAATATGACGCACATAACTGGAATGTCACACAGAATACAAAATTAGCTCGAAGATTATGTTGAATTTGTGTGACACATCGGAGAATGAGCCCAAATTGGATTCTATTATTAGAAATGAATTTTTTTTTTTCTCAGTGTACCACAGCAACTCATATACATACGAGATAATCATGCTCAGTGTGTGTGCTCAGTCTGTTGGTACGCCGTTGTTATCAATAATTCAAGCTTCTCAGTAAATGTTTCACCTAATTCATTCACTTACACCCTCATGGGGACGGCGCTGATGGAAGTTGAGATTTCTGCTTTTGATAGCTCACATGTCGAAACTCCGTCAGTGGCGGTAATTTCCTCCCATATCCTCCGAGTAAATTCCACCCGCTTTGTGTGTTTGCTCAAATCATGAGCTGCTAGAAATCCACCGTTCATTCGATAATGACCTCACTCTTTCCACCGACAAAACTACCTCCTCCATTTCGGTATGTTGTGAGAGTTGTGAGCTTCCGTTTTACTTCCTCTATTTTTTGTTTCGAGTTCTCGGAAACGGTGAGGCGGAGTGTTTTCAGCTCATGACCCTGAACACAGAAGCAGCCGGCGGATGGACGGAAAATCGCAAAATCAGAAGACGACTTTCAGCCTTCCTGCTGAGGTTTTCATCTTTTGCTCTTGGACCGCCAGCTGTGAGTTGGGGAAGCTGCGAAACTGCTGCTGCTAGATTTTAAAGACGATAACGGAGCATAGTTTACGATACGTTCATATCATGACTGGGGCAAGGGAAATTTTGGTTATCCGTTAATTTCCGGCTCGGTTGTGGATGTTAAATGGATGCTTTCGTTTTTTTTTTTCACTCTGCTCGGTACCGACGGGTATGGAGAAGGAAGTGAACTGTTCACTTCATTTCCATTTTTATGAGATTTCTCTTCAGAGTTCTGCTAGCGGAGAGTGTCTATAAGCGAGCAGTTTTCAATGGAACATTACGCTCAATACTGCTCTGAACGTATAATCCTTCATGATTTATAAGTGGACGTATAAGTGGAATTTCAATTACTAGTGTCCGTCGCATGCGTCGGAAATGTTGTTCTATCTAGATTGCGTTTTGTGAATCATGAAAACTTGAAATTAAATCTTATCGATCGTTTGCTATGTACCCCTACCACTGCAAACCACTCGGTGGGCTTAGGGACTGTTGTGTACGATATTAATCCTAGGATTGAGCCTATATAATTTTCAATGATCAAATCCTGTGCTCGATAATGGTTGATATGAAAGAGAGAATTATGGAGAGTGTGAGCTGTTTAGTGGAATACCTGTAACTAGAAAATAAGAAGAAAGATTAGTAATTATCTTGACAGATACGCGTATTTCGTGTCCTCCTTCTACCTTGAGCCCTTGTGGATACGTAGAGACTCGACAAGGGCCCTGTTTGTAGCTGACATTCTACAGGGAAAAATCAATTTCCCTACTCTTTTACATCAAATCGACATCAATGTTCAACCACGAGCACTTTGTAACAATGCTAACAATGCCAAGTCTGCCGTGCCACAGTACAAACTACAGCATGTTTGGGGCTATGAGTGGATTATAAAGAGTTCTCAACCATGTTGCATCTTCATTTGACTTTCATCTGACTCGCGAGACGCTGCGCCGGAGATTCAGCGCTATATTTTTAAGAGTCAGGAACTTTATTTGAACATTCGTTTTTTTTGTGAGAATCCTTGTAATTCTTGACTACTCTGCGGTGTGAACTCAAATGAGTACTGCTCGAGGAATCTGGTTTCTTATGACTTTGAAACCAATTTTTTGGCCTTTTTGTGAAGTCATGAGGTGTATTTGTTCAGGTAGAATTTATTCAATAAAAGTCACACAACACTGGAAATTTGAGCGATGAATTCCTTGTTGACGCATGCTGGAGGTCGCAGCAGAGGCACCGATGGAATTGCTGTCCTTTTTGCAATGTTGCAGATCTATTTGCTGGTGAAAGGCGGTTGCGCGGTTGCCTGCTAGTTATTAGTTGCGTGCTCTTTACTAATAAACGGGGGTATTATACACTTAGAAAATTTTACACTCTTCGGTATTTTTTTACCGAACTTTCAACAGCTAAACGTTCGGTAATCCAAATTATGTTGAAAAAAATGTTCATGTGTTTGGCGAATTTCTGGAAAACAAGCTGGCGCTGATAGCAGAACCACTTCAGAACTGTGCCAAGGCGAAAGGCGATTTTAGGCAACGAAAATGTGTGAATTCTGTAGCAAGAAGGAGGCAAAAATTTGATTCGTTGGATGATGCAGAATGAAAAAAAAACTATTACCTGAAATTCCAGAATGCAGTAGACTTCTTGGTGAGTGCTTTCCATTTTGTTTAGAAGAATATTGTTCGTAGCTTGAGCATAAAACCAACCGCAATTATGAGACATTGAGATGGGAACTGAATTTTGTTCTTGTTCAGTGCGTTTTTGTAGAAACAAGTTTTCTCGCACCTTTTCTGTAAAACAATACTAAACTTTGTAGCGAAAGAAACAAATAATTCCATGATGAAGGAGGAGTTCCGAACCGCCACTAGGAATACATAGTTTCCAGTTTTTGTGAATGCGTAAGTTAATGCGTGTGTATGAAAAATATGTGAGTTTTTGTCGGTCTTACATTGGTGGTCTTCTTATTAGCCCATCCATCTGGTTTTGTATGAAAAAGCTGGAGTTTCATTTCCATTTTATCTTAGTTTTACACAAAGTGTGATTAACATCGTTTAATGGGTTTGGTTAGAAATAAAATAATATTTTTGAATATATGATCTTATATCTTTATGAAAAAATTTGATTTTATTTCTTTATTGAATATTTTATTTTATTTTATTTTAACATACATGTTAATTTCTACTTGGTTATATAGTTAGCAAACATATTAATTTTAACAAAAATGATAATTTATACTTGGTCATATAATTAGCACATGTTAGTTTTTGAAAAGAAAATGAATGGAAAATTCCATAATCTTTTCCAGTTTATGATCGAGACTTTGTGGGGAAACCTTTCCAAGTAAAACCTTCTTCAAATCTCCACGGTAGACTTTTATTCCTTGGTTCCTTTGGATAGGTATACTCTACCATCCTTCTTGAGGTGTCTCTCAAAACTCGGTCAAATTCTTGGGTTTTTATTTTGATATGCTGTTTCATGTCGTTCAACAAATTCGCAATGAGATTGAGATCAAGACTTTGGCTGATCAATCAATGTGCTGTTGATGTTTGTCCATTCTGATATCGATCTTTTCAATGGGTTCAACGTCATACTGAGAAGAAGCAACCCATACCATTATGCTGCCTACACCGTGCTTGACAGTCTATGCTGTATACTTCAGAATTAGCTATTGTTTTCTGCAACGAATCTGATTTGTACTTTTTAAGAAGCTATCTTCGTTTTTAATTCCACACGTGCAACTGTTAAAAACACTAAGCATTTGATGACACAGAAAGAACATTCGTTCATTCTACGAAAACAATACAAAGAGCTACGAGAAATTTGTTACTAATAAAAATGAAACGTCTCTCTGGTGCTAACATGACCGACTGACTGACTGATTCGATAAAAATGGCACACAGAAAATCTTCTGTAACTTTTGAAACGTATGAGTAAAAAACCTAGAAATTTGAGTAGATCTTATCCATAGTGTATTATTTACATCTACCAAGTTTCATAGTTATACATTCAGTAGTTCCAGTCATGTCGTCGAAACAAGAAATTGTCCGTGAGAAAATTTTGTGCACTCACAATCAAAATCCAGGGGCGTCCCACCGGTGGATTGCTAAAAGGCTTGAAATTGCAAATACAACTGTGTCTCGTGTAATAAGAACCTTCAAGGAGCGTCTGAGTGTCCAAAGGAAGGAAGGGAGTGGTCGTAAAAGTGGTCCAATGGACAGTAAAATGGCCAGAAAAGTCGTACAACAATTCAAGAACCGTCCAAACATGTCAATCCGAGATGTCGCTAAAAAGTCTACGGTGTCAGTCGGTTTTGTGCAGAAAACCATGAAGCGTGCTGGGTTACATGTTTACAAAGTGCAAAAAGCCCCAAACCGGAATGAAAAACAAAACATCACTGCGAAAACCCGCGCCCGGAAACTTTACACGAAGCTGCTCACCAAATCCGGTTGCATCGTGATGGATGATGAAACATACGTCAAGGCCGACTTCCGTCAACTTCCTGGGCAAGAATATTTCGTTGCCAAGTCGAAGTTCGATGTTCCGGAGGATTTTCGAAAGAAGAAACTATCGAAATTTGCAAAGAAGTTTCTAATCTGGCAGGCGATTTGCGGATGTGGTGAAATAAGTGCTCCCTTCATCACTTCCGGAACAATAAACGGTGCGATTTACACGGAAGAGTGCCTTAAGAAGCGTCTCTTGCCATTCATTAAGAAGCACAAAGGATCAACTCTGTTTTGGCCTGATCTAGCATCCTGCCACTATGCTCGAAACGTATTGGAGTGGTACCGAGCCAACGGAGTCAATTTTGTGCCAAAGGATATGAACCCACCAAATTCACCGGAACTTCGTCCAATTGAAAAATTCTTGGCAATTATGAAAACGGAACTTCGCAAACATCCCAAAACTATAAAAACAGAGCTAGAATTGAAGAAAATTTGGGTAAAAACAACAAAAACACTGGGAAAATCGGTTGATGGGTTGAGTGAAAAGGAAGGTGCGGGCATTCGGGATGGGAGACGAAATTGAATAAAATAAATGTTTTAAATCAAAACTTATCAGTAGTTCTTCATTCCCTGCAAATTTCAAGAAAATCCGATAATCAGTTTAATTTTGATGAGTATATATGTGTGTGCCATTTTTATCGAATACACCCTTTATAATTGAAAAAAAAACGCGCCCAGGAAGGGTTTTGTTGGGTTTTTTTTTTTTTTTGTTTTGGGGGGGTTTTTTTTGGAGGGTGGTGTGGGGGGGGGGGATGTGGGGGGAGAGTAGTTGTTGTGTGGGGGGGGCGCGGGCTTTTTTTTTGTGGGTACCCACAGAGGGGGGGGGGGGGGGGGGGGGGTGTTTATTTTTGGGTGAAAAAGGGTGTGTTGTTAGAAATATATTTTTTTGGTTTTGTTTTGGGGGATATATAATTGGTGAAAATTTTTTTTTTTTTTTTGTTGTTTGTTTTGTTTTGTGGGGGTGGGGGGGGTTCACTTAGTCTTCTTCTGATAGTTCGACTACTCAATGCAACATCATATTCCTTTGCGATCCTGTCACAAATTTCCAGGGAACTAAATAATAGAGTGTTCTGAGTAAACTAGTAGTACTAGTTAGAAAAAAAAATCATTAATAATTTTTGAGGGGTAAAACAATCACAAACAAATAAGAGCCTTTCAATTGAGGAAGGCACATCTTAAGAATGAATGCTACACACCTACTAAAACTACCAGCTAACGTTAAGAAAAACAATAGAATGTAAAGACGATCAACATTTACATGGAGAGACAGCAAATATACAACAAAACACGAATAAATTTGATGATGTAAGCTTTGAAGAATAGGAATGGCAAGCAATAAAAAAGGAAAAATTAAAACTAATAGAAATTTACAAAAAAGCAAAATCTATTGATTCAGATTGCCAAAACTTGGAACAAGTAATCATTAATAAAGTTGTATGTTTGTACATTAAAATAATGCGATGTTGTTGTTGCCATTGAAGAAATCAAGCAACAGGGTGCGGCAGAAAATAATGCGAAAATGTTTGAGCGTGGGGTTTGGGTTTTTTTTGTTGGTTTTGTTTAATTTTTGTCTAAATTTTTTTTTTTTTTTTTTTTTTTTTATGGGTTGTTCCAAATATTTTTTTTTTTTTTTTTGTAATTTTGTAAAAAGGTGGGGGAAAAAAGAGGTCTGGTTTGTTTGTCGCGCAGAAAAAAAAAAAAGAGAGGCAGGGGAAGGTGTTGCATCTTCGATCTTTACCGGTTCGATCTTTATACACGCTCGTTGCAGGTAATAATATCACAGTGGTGATTATCTTTTCGATAGTCACTTTCTGCCCACAAACCGCACTATCACTTCACAGTCTCTCCTTTCGCAGAGTAAGAACGCGGTACTTGTGAGGTTCGAAAAAGCAACTGTTCGCGGCAATGATTTATTTCTCACTAACTCAACATGCCAAATTGATTCCGTATGTACTCTTATCTGCTATATACATATATCAAAAGCTTTCATCTCTCCTCTCGCGATAATCTACTGAGCAGATCTCTGTTGCAGAGTGGGCCGAAAACAAAACAAATTTATTCAAATTGATAACTGTTATACTCTACTTTACATCACCGGCCGCCTTGAAATAATTTCAATATCAACGAATAATTTGAAAATCCTAGCGCTAACTAACATGCATAATAGTTATATGATTGGGGAGAAAATGCATAATATGTACATAATTGAAACACGGTACTAAGTAACGTCGTCGTCAGCCGCTGGCCCATCTTCGGGTACTTTGCAGTGTTCGAACAGTCAATCAAGTGATACCAATGGAGTTGAGCCTTCTCCCAGGTGAAAACAGCGATCCACAATCCCTCTATTTGCGTTCTGTGACCATGGTTTCCTCTGCTGCGGTCTCGCGTGCTGGTCCAGCTGGAAAATATGAGATGCGCTTTTTTACAAGAATAAAACAAAGCTTTAAAGACTTCCCTGGCGCGGAGGCTTGCGTGCCTCCGCGGGTGCTCCTGCACCGATGATAGTGCGAGCCATGTCAGTGCTGGAAATGTTGCCTCTCTCAATGGCGTGATGAAGGTTTGGGGTACAATGACTTAACAGCATGCAGTATGAGCAACACGTTGCGATTACGGCAAGCATCCATGCAGTTGAGAAGTATCCCTGATCGATTAGACGTGTAATGATGAATCCAACTCACATGCTGGTTGATGCGCTCCGGCCCTCAGCGCCTGGGGCAGCGCCTGGGGGTGGCTATGACGACAAAACATTCCTTGAATTTTTTAATCTAACATTTAAAAACAAAAACTTAACTGGTATTCGGGAGCCAGTTGGCTCCCGCTTGCGCCCACCGCTTCCGGTGACGCTAATTCCCACGAGTAAAAATTTCATCATTGTCCCGAATAGGTAACGGACAAATTTTTGAGATAGCCCTGGTAAAGTTTCCATTCATTGTTCGCACCGTAACAACCCTTACATTTCCATCGGATCCAGCATGGATTTGAACGACCCGACCGAGAAGCCACTTCAGCGAAGGGAGGTGATCCTCTTTAATGAGTACCAAAGCGCCAACCGAGAGATTATTATGTTGTCTCGTCCATTTGGTGCGATTGTGCAACGTCGACAAGTACTGCATGGACCACTTAGCCCAAATGTTCTGCATGAACCGCTGAGCGCGCCTCCATCTGGTAAGTCGATGTTCAGAAATTTTTGTGGGAAGCTCTGGCTCGGGTATTGCAGTCAGTGGACGATGGATGATGAAATGGCCAGGGATTAAGGCTTCCAGGTCACTAGCATCGTTACTCATGGGCGTCAAAGGGCGGGAATTTAAGCACGCTTCAATTTGCGCCAATATTGTTTCTAGTTCGTCTGGGAAAAGGGATTTCGAACCAATTGACCGTTTCAAGTGGTATTTCATTGACTTCACGGCGGCTTCCCATAAACCGCCGAAATTTGGAGATTTTGCGGGAATAAATTGAAATCTAATATCTTCCTTCGCAGCCTCTGTTACAATTCTTGCCTGTACTTGCTGAGATTGTAACATCCGTCGCATTTCATCGAGCTGTCTCCGAGCGCCGACAAAATTCTTAGCGTTATCGCTCATGATCGTTGCTGGTTTTCCCCTTCTAGCTACAAATCGTCGGAGGGCGGCGAGAAACGCATCAGTCGTCAAGTCTGCTACCATTTCTATGTGCACCGCTTTGGTAACAAGGCACACAAAGATGGCAGCAAAATATTTCACGGGGACCATTTTCCGTTGCGGATAATTTACCATGAAGGGGCCGCAGTAGTCTACGCCTACTCTGATAAACGTTGGAGCAGGTGTCACACGTTCGGGGGGCAGATCAGCCATGAGTTGCTCTTGGTTTGATGGCCGACATCGGAAGCATTTAATACAGCCATGGACGGTTTTTCGTGCTAAGTTTCGAGCGGAGAGTGGCCAAAATCGTCCTCGAACTCCCGCAACTAATAGCTGGGGACCGGCGTGCAGCAATTTATGATGATAATGCAGCATAACTAGTGTGGTGAACGGATGATTCTTATCCAAAATAATTGGATGTTTTCTATCGCTGGAAACGTTGGCATGCTGTAACCGGCCGCCAACTCGAAGTATGCCATCCACTAAACGTGGATGGAGAGTGTTGAGTCGAGAAGTAGATTTGACTTGGATGTTTCGTTGCAGACCTTCGATCTCTTGCCTAAAACACTCATGCTGCGCGACTCTGGCAAGCTGTAGGAGTGCTTCATGTCGCTCTGCGTATGTTTGTACACCAATGCGCCTTCTTGACTGCTCTTGCAGACAGTTGAACTTAAATCTGAGCATCCAAGCTGTGACAGTCACCAGATTATCGAGAGACGATTTTAATCCAAATATCGGGCTAGATGCCAGGACATTGGCAACCACAGACGTTACAGGATTTTCCTCCAGAAGTGATGGATCCAGTCGGCTAGCGAGAACTTTCTGTTTCTGAGGCCAAGTTTGCTCATTTTGGACCAGCCATTTCGGTCCGTGCCACCAACCCGTATCATCTTTTAGAAGAGATGGTGTTGTTCCACGAGAAAGAACGTCGGCTGGATTTTCACAACCTTGTACGTGGCCCCACAAGCCAGCTCTAGTGAGGTGCTGCACTTCGGTTACTCTGTTGGCTATAAATGGTTGCCAACGTGAGGGTGATGATGCTAACCAGTGTTGAACAATTTCTGAATCAGTCCAAAAATGTGATTGTGCGGAAGTCAGTTTCACAGCCTTAGCAACCTTATCATAGAGATGGGCCATCAGTAAGGCAGAAGATAATTCCAGCCGAGGTATGGTCATCAATTTTCGTTTCTTTCGCTGTTGGTCGAGCGGGGCGACTCTGGACTTTGAAGCTAACAAATGTGAAGAGATCCTACCGTCAAAATGTGTCACTCGTACATAAATGCACGCACCGTATGCCGCCTTCGATGCATCGCAAAAACCATGTAGCTGAACAGCAATGCAGTTGGATTGAAATTCAACCCATCGTGGTACTTTCAGCTCGTCTAATTGCACCAAATCCTTCCGGAAAGTTTTCCACTGGGACTGATCATTTTCGATGAGTGGTTCGTCCCATGAAACCTTCTGCTTCCAGAGATTCTGGACGAAAATTCGTGCTGATATAACGATTGGTCCAATTAGGCCAATCGGATCGAAAATGCGGGCTAAATCGGAAATCACAGATCGTTTACAAATAACAGAAAGATTCCACGTTGGAACCTTGAATTTGAAATTATCTGACCGTGGTTCCCAGCTGAGTCCCAAGGTTTGGATTGTTGAGCTTGAACTATCCAACTCGAAAATTGTGCGATCATCTTTGTATTCTGGTGGAATTTGTTGCAGGACTGCTGGACAATTGGTGTTCCATTTCCGAAGAGTGAAACCTCCACCTTGAAGCAAGCGTTGAATATCATTACAGAGCTGAATGCCCTCTTCTATGGTATCTACTCCGGACATCATGTCGTCGACATAGAAATCTTCACTCAGTACCTTGGCAGCGAATGGAAAGATGGATCCGTCTAGTTCAGCAAGTCTTTTCAGGCATTTGGTAGCAAGATACGGAGCAGACGCTGTCCCGTATGTCACCGTACAGAGCTTAAAGATGCGTAGTGGACCTTCCTTATTGTCTCTCCAAATAATCAAATGCAGATTTTGATCTGCAGAGCCCAACAGGACCATGCGGTACATTTTTTCAATGTCTGCAACCACAGCATATTTTCGTAGCCTGAAACGAAGGACTATGGAATTTAGGTCGTCCTGCACGGTAGGTCCAACCATCAATGCTTCATTGAGGGAAATCCCAGATGATGTTTGACATGACGCGTCAAAGACTACACGTAACTTAGTGGTAGTACTGTTAGGCTTAATAATGCAGTGATGAGGGATATAGTAATGGCGTGTAAGTGAATCCAATTCGTCATCGTTCACCTCCTTCATATGTCCCAGCCGAAGATACTCCGCGATAAATTCGGCGTACATTTGCTTAAGTGGTTGATTGGCATCTAGACGTCTTTCCAATGCCAGGAATCTCCTTTGAGCTGTCGTACGGGATTCTCCTAATTGTTCGATTAGATGCTTTTTCTTTGGCAAAGTCACAATAAATCGACCGGTGCTATCCCGAACAGTGGTCCGATCAAATACGTTCTCACAAGCTGACTCCTCTATCGAATAAACACTTTTGGTGTGGCATTCCTCCAGTTCCCAAAATTTCGTCAGCAATGTATCTATACGTTCCATGGACAAATTAGCTACTGCTGGTCGAGGAAGGTCAGTAATTTCGGAGATTTTTCCACAAATAATCCACCCTAATGATGTATTCTGCATAACTGGACCATCTTCGCCAAGTTTCAAGCTCTCCGTCGATAACAAGTCAAAGAAAAGACTGGCACCGATGATCATATCAACGCAACTGGGCTCATGGAACATTGGGTCCGCAAGTACAATGTTATTAGGCAGATTCAAACTGCTAGTGTTGACCTTTGTCGCTGGCAGATTCAATGTCACTTGCGGCAATACATAAAAGGTCTCCTCCTGAACAAAGTGTGAAACTCTAGAGCGGATTCGAGCAATAACTGACTGTTTACATTTCTTCGTCGCCTGACCGATCCCACTTATCGACAGCATCTCCCGCGATCTCTTAAATTTAAGCTTCTGAGAAAGGCTCTCAGTAATGAAGCATAGCTGTGATCCGCTATCAAGAAGAGCTCGTGCAAGAGTAAAGTTTCCACCTTTGTCTTCAAGAATCACGACCGCAGTGGCTAGCAAAACGGATTGTGATGTTTCGGTTACAGAAAGTACAACACTGGGACTAGCTAGGTTGTCTGTTTGAGGTGGCATGTTTTGAGAACGTGTGGAAGCGATTGATGGAAAGGATTGGCTCGTGGAAGGATGAAAGGTTTGCTGAGGAGTGTGAGTACTTGGGGTTGCAAGTTGTGATTCTGAGGGTGGTGACATTGACGTTTGTATGTTTGGTGGGTTCTGCGGTCGCTTGTTCGGTTGCGAATCGGATGGATTGTTAGTAGATCTGTTTGAACTTACGTGCAGCAATGAATGATGACGTTGACCGCAGACTTTACAACAACTTCTCGAGCAGAATTTGGACATGTGACCTCGCGAAAGGCAGTTAAAACACAACCGCTTTGCGACGACTGCATTTCTCCGCTCCTCTACTTTCATAGTCTTGAACTTCTTACACTGGAAGACTGGATGTTGAGGTTCTCCGCAAAAAGGGCAACTGTTTGAGTTACTCTGAATGCTGGCGTGGCTAGTGAATGGTTTTGTAGATTTCTTCGTATCTGGTGGTAGAGTTATCTTACCAGATACGGCTTGTAGCACCATACAATGGTTTTTGAGGAAATCCACCATTTTTTTGTATTCTGGAACCTCTTTCGATCGATGTTCAGTCTCCCACAGGCGCATTGTAGTTGGATCCAACTTACTCGACAATAGATGCGCCAATATAGTACTCCAGTTGGCTGTTGCTTCGCCCAATTTGTCAAGCATCTGCAAGTGTTTGTCGAATTCACAAATGACAAAATTCAAAGCCTCAAAGCTTTCTCTTTTCATGGGGTTGATGGATAGTAGCGAGTCTAGATGCGATTTAACAAGCAGTTTTCGATTTTCGTATCTTGATTCCAACGACTCCCAGGCTATTGGGTAGTTTGCAGCCGTTAGATCAATGGATGTAATTTCGTGCAAAGCATCGCCTGATAAAGACGAACGCAAATATGTGAACTTGTCGATGTCAGACAATTGAGCGTTGTCTGAAATCAAGTTTTTGAACGTGTCTCTGAACGTAATCCAATCTCTCATGTCACCACTGAAAGTTGGTAGTTTAAGCTCAGGCAATTTGACACGCATACCTGTTGGAGCAGATTGTTGGCGTAGGAACTGATCTGCAGGAACCATCGATGAACCTTGCTGCAGTGTGGGTGTAGGATGGAGTGCTTTTAGAGCCTGCTGGATGTAAAAGTATTCATCGATGAATTTCCTCATAATTTGATCATTTTCTCGGTCCCGTTGTAGCTGTTGTTCCTTCAATCTTTTCGAACGTACGGCTTCGCTTTCATCGGTGTCAGCAAAATCCTCATCTTCGGCTGCATCTTCCAAAAGAATCTCTGTTTGCATTCGAATATGACGGAACTCGTCGTAAATTTGGTCCAATTTTTGCAGTCTGGCTTGTACTGATCCCTTGTCTCGGGGTTCCTCGTAGCTCCGAACAAACTCCTTGAAAGAATCCAACACATGTCGCAGTTGTCGCTCCTGCTTCCCTAGCTCTCGAATGGTTGGCATTTTTCTGCACTTGCACTATATTTGCAACCGAAATCACGTGACCGATCGACCGAATACCGTATAGAACCCACCGATTGACAGAGAAAAAATCACCCCAGATTGTCCAATCAACTTTACAAAAAACAACTCAACTCAGTGGATTAATAACCTTTTTCATCATTAAATTGAAATGCTCACCATGCGTTTTGGATCTTTATTTCATCGCTTCAACAAAACAATCGAACGGAATTGTATTACATGCACAATGGGTAGCACATTGTCATTCTCGCACAATGGGTAGCTCTGAACATGCTTCCAGAGCACACCTCAAACAAACCTGCTTTTAGAGTACTTAACTGACTTTTATCGGCCTTCCAATGGACAACATGCAGCAACCAGCAAACAGCAAACAGCAAGGAGTTCCCAAAGGCGACGGCATCTACAGCAGCGATGAAACTTTGGAACCGATGGGATTTGGAAAACTATCAGCGGCAGTGGAACCTCAGCAATGGCGGGATGGAATTGAAAGCACGATCACTTGATGTATTGTTCGATACAGCATTCATGCAGCTTCACTCTTTTTTCTTCAAAAACACGTATCCGGTTCGAAGGACCAATGTTGCATCTTCGATCTTTACCGGTTCGATCTTTATACACGCTCGTTGCAGGTAATAGTATCACAGTGGTGATTATCTTTTCAATAGTCACTTTCTGCCCACAAACCGCACTATCACTTCACAGTCCCTCCTTTCGCAGAGTAAGAACGCGGTACTTGTGAGGTTCGAAAAGGCAACTGTTCGCGGCAATGATTTATTTCTCACTAACTCAACATGCCAAATTGATTCCGTATGTAATCTTATCTGCTATATACATATATCAAAAGCTTTCATCTCTCCTCTCGCGATAATCTACTGAGCAGATCTCTGTTGCAGAGTGGGCCGAAAACAAAACAAATTTATTCAAATTGATAACTGTTATACTGTACTTTACACTGGGTAAAGGAAATTTATCGGCAATTATTTTTTTTATTAAGTTGCCTATAATCGATCACGAGGCGCCATTTCTTTTCATCGTTGGTTGATTTCTTTGGAACCAACAAAATGGGAGAGTTGTAGGATGAGAACGATGACTGAATAATTCCATCGTTTAACATTTTCTCAACCTGTATAATAACTTCGTGTCTGTGTTCTTCAGGGATTCTGTAGTTTTTTAGATAGACTGGACTATTATCGTTTAAATTTATACATTGACTGTAGAAATTGTTACATGTAAGCTTATCGCCTTTCAGGGCTTATATTTCATTGTATTTAGTACAGAGTTCAATCAGTTTTTGTTTATAGTTACAAGGTATGTGATCTCTTTTTAGTTCAGATAATAATTTAGTGGATCAACTCATCGTATGAATATATATTATAATTTTTCAAAGGTATCAATTGTTTTTGAAAGTTTTTGTTAATTTTAACAATATTTAAAGAAGTGTTTATGAATTTTACCAATTTGTTCTTTATTTTACGTCTACCAATAAAGTGGAACTTGAGAATTCGGAGTGTATAAAAACGAAATTAGAGCAATTAGTATTAATATTATAGCAAGTTGTGTTGATCTCCTGTTTATTGTCACGCATTGGTGCTCGTTTGGTTGCCCTTGCAGTAGTTGCTGAGCATGTGCAAGCGCTGGATTTGCTGGATTCTCCCCAACTACTATGTGCTGGGGGACTGGACCGTTTTCCGATTGGGTGTAAAATACGGAATGTCCAGTCCTAGAGTTGAAATTATTTCTTCTATTATTGTGATAGTTACCGCGAGGATTGCCTCGGAAATTTGAATTTCCCCTATTATTGCCTCTTCTGTAGTAGTTATTGGAGAAACTTCCCCTCCGGTTGTAATCATTATTTGGACGGTACCGATTTGAATTTGTGTTTTGGAAATTATTGTAGTTCTGACGTCCTCGTCTCGTTGATTGTTAGAGTGCATAGAAAAAAATTGGGATGTTGGCTCAGTTTTTGTTTCATTGATTTTCTGTATTGTGTTTTGAACTGTGTTAAATTCACTAGCTTTCAGAATAATTTTCAATTCGGAGTTGGATACACCGTTTATTAGTGCGTTTACTCCTGCTTTCGTCGCCATTTTTTGAGCTACGTCAGCTGGTATGTTGTTATTGATGTATAACGTTGATAATTTTTGCGAGAGTGTTTCCACCTCGTCACAAAATTTTTGCTTCATTCCGCATCGAACGCTGAAGAGCTTCGGTTCAGTTTTTTTTCGCACCCCGCATCACCTCTTTTGGTTGTTTTTTCCCCGCCCGCTATTAACAACGCGGTGAATAAAATTAGTGCACTGTTTGAACCGCCGATATCCAGCCGAGCGTTCCTTTAGGGAAGCAGACATTCCCGGCCGAGTCCGACGGATGATCTGTCCAGCCAGTACCATCGTCAAACACCCGAGGGAAAAGGTGAAACCCCATAAGCATCATCGCAGCAGGGAAGGTCATCGCTCCATCCATCAGCAAGCGGTGCTTTGTTTGCCAACAACAGCAGAAGGTGCCATACCGGCAAAGGCGCCGCGTAAGGGCAAGTAGCACAGTCACAGTCTCCTTTATTGTTGCCTCATCTGTTAGTGTTTTTTGTGTATCTCTTTCCCATATAGTGAATCGTTCTGCATAGGGTGGTTCAAAAAATATCGTTCTGTATAGGGTGGTTCAACAAAAAATCATCTGATTTTTATTTTGTGTTATTAAATTTTTTTTTTTTTTTACCAAGGGTATTTAATTGTACCTACTGCAAACAGTTGGGTCATACGGCTACTTTTTGCGACAACAAGCCCCGTTGTGGAAAATGCGGCCATAAGCATCTTGAGGATGCTTGCCAACAGGAAGCAACAAAGTGTGCTTACTGTGGCAAAGAGCCTCTCCACGATTTGCAGAACTGCCCCGTGTACAAGAAGCGCACTGGTAACGTGAGACGTTCCATACAAGAACGCTCCAAGCAGACGTATGCAGAAATGTTAAAGTCGCAAAACGGAGCGTCTGCATCGTCTGTATCAGCCGCTCAAAATGAAAATCCTTTGTTGATTTTGTCTTTCGATGAACTAAATTCTGACGTAGCCGATGAGAGTGAATTTCCGGAAGTACACGCCCCCGGTAAAAGGAAACCAACTAGTTCTCCGGGTGTGCGCCGGAAACTTATTGAACCAATCTCAAAAGCTTGGAAGAAATGGAGGTAGCGGGGGTCAATTAAAAAAACCGAATAAACCGGTAATAGCTGATGCATCCGTTCCTAGCTGTAGCTATACCAACGCGCCGCTACCTAATAACAGTAACCGTAAGAGGTTGCCAAAACCAAAAGCTACGTCTTCTCCCAATTCTAAGAAAAATATCCCCTCCAAGCGAGGTAAGATTAATTTTAGTGACATTGTGGATAACATTTTAAATGTTCTTGGCCTTTCGGATGCTTCACTGCTCCGAGGACTTATTGACCTGCTTATTCCTATAGTTGGAAACTACTTCAAGCAATTGACTGTATCATGGCCCCTTATTGGTGAATTCATATCTTTCGATGAATAATTCGTCGAGTGAGGATCTGTCGTAGTCTAATACCTAAATTAGACTCGTTCAAGTATTTGATTCACAATTCTCATTGTGATATATTTGCTCTCTGTGAAACATGGCTTTCATCCGAAGATGAATTAAACTTCCACGATTTTAACATTATTCGCCTGGACCGAGATGATTCATATGGTGGCGTTCTTTCGGGGATCAAAAAGTGCTACTCCTTCTATAAAATCTTGAACACTGGGGAAGCGACACGAATAGCAAAACCTCCTGCCAGGGAGAGTCTACTTGACATATCTTTGTGCTCTAATTCACTATCATTAGATTGTCTGTGGAAGGTAATCAATGATCCCCATGGTAGTGATCACTTACCAATTATTATCTCAATCACAAATAGTTTTCACAAAACAGACCAGTCAATCCATGTTCCTTGGAACCTCACGAGGCATATTGATTGGCAACCCTTGGTATTGATTCTACCGATCCTCTTCCACCATTAAAAGAGTATCGTTACCTTTCCGAACTGATTTACAAAAGTGCATTAGAGGCCCAGAAACGACGTGTTCCAAGTGCATCCTTTAAAAGAAGACACGCCACCCCTGGGTGGGATGACGAATGCACAAAGTTGTATCTTGAGAAATCCGATGCGTTTAAAGATTATCGTAGACATGCAACATGTGAGCTTTTTGATAAGTACCTCAAGCTTGAAAAAAAGCTTAAAAACATACTCAAAGCAAAGAAATGCAATTACTGGCGTTCGTTTGTAGAGGGACTATCTAGAGAAACCTCGATGACAACGCTTTGGAGAAAGGCTCGTTATATGCGAAACCGCTCATCCTCCAATGAGAGTGAAGAATACTCCATGCAGTGGATATTCGACTTCGCTAAAAAGGTTTGTCCATACTCTGTCCCAACACAACCGAATTTATTTATTTATTTATTTATTTATTTATTTATTTATTTATTTATTGTCGTCAATCATTAATAGATCGTTTGTTACATTTTGTTCCCAATTCTAGTTATAATCGAGGTTATAAAATACACAACATTAGACTAAGCAGCGCCTGGTTTACAATATTCATATGGCGTGCTCTTCTTTAGCGTAGAGCATTGAAGTATTGCTTCAATTTGGATTTTGTAATTGTAAAGTCGATTGTATCCCTATGTAAATTGTAGGTTGCCATCATCTGATTCAGAGGTTCAAATTTAGCGTAATTTGTGCGATAATTATTTGTGAGTTTCCGGGAGGGTATGTAAAAATTTAATTTTGATAACAGCTCTGCTGAATCAATGCGATGCGAAACAATGCCATTAACAAACGAAACTTTTACAAACTCTCGACGTTTTTTTTAGTGTTTGCATGCTGATAAGCCTACAGCGAGCTTCATTGGGTGGGAGAGGAAATCTTTCCCAATATGATTTACGTAATGCAAACAATAAAAACTATTTTTGTACAGACTCTATTCGCTCTTCATGGATGACTGAAAAAGGTGACCAGACTACAATATTCCAGTATTGACCTCACATAAGCAATGTATCATGTTTTAATTGTGTAAGGGTCGTTAAAACTATGACTAAAGCGTTTTATAAATGCCAGCATGTTATTAGCTCTGTTAATTATTGTATTATAATGGTCAATGAATGTTAGCTTGGAATCCAACATAACTCCTAAATCACGAATTCTTGTGCACTTTCCTACAGACTGATTTCCTAGAGTGATCATTTTATTGTCCACTCTTCGTCGTTTTACACCAATACCGTGATATCGTAGAAAATATAAAAACACTTGTGCACTGAACTGTGTCTGAACTCAGAAAGAGAGCTTTGCCTCGTATATTTTCGATTTTGTTTACTTTTGGTTCAGTTTCAGATCGTTCCAATAACTGACAGCATTCGCTGGCTATAGCTCAAAAGGGCCAATGCAAATAATGAAAATATCGTAGGTATAATTTCAAATCATAATGCTATAATTTCGAACAGAATACAACAACTCCTTCCCCCTTTAAATAGATTTCAGAACGGATATGGATCCATCACTTAAACTAAACCGAAATTTCGGTCACTTAATTAGCTATAGCAAAAATCAACGCTTTTGTTCTCCTTCCTTTTTCTTTTAGACCTTCTGGGTTCTGTCAACTCATTCTCGGAAACATGCTTCCTCTTTCTGCTTATCCTCGGAGGTTCTCGCCGGTCGTCTTCCTGATCTCTCGGTAGGTCAGTAGAACCCCCCGGCATGTCATCCGTCACTTCATTCGCTTCACTTCGATTTAAGAGGAGGTTGGGCCTTTGCCAGAACGTCGAGTCCTTACAGACCTTTATCTGCGTCCGATGAACCATTACGTTTGTGCTTCCAATCGATATCTGGAAGGTATTGGGAGAATACTTTTTAATAAACGTGGCTTTTATCCATCTTGCATGAAGGTGGGGATTGTGGTTTTTATACCACACTTCATCTCCCGCCATCAGCTCTTTCAGTGCATCATTTGAATGCCTCGGGATTCTCCCGCTCGTATGCTTCGTAATGTTATCATCTTCTGGATGTGGTACTGACATGTGATTCTTATAGTATTTCTTGGGATTTATCAGGTCCAGAATAGTTTTTGGTCTATATTTAAATATCTTCTCAGACGGCACCAAACCATCTTTTGTCAAATTATTAGTTCTAAAATTGAACAAAAATAAGTTCATCTGGTCTTCCAGGTCCAACTCTGCCACCTCTGGCTCCAAAAGGAAACTTTTCAAAACTTCCTTAACCGTTCTAACTAATCTCTCTGCCTGTCCATTGCTTGATGGATTGTAAGGAGGGCTTTTCATTACTTTTATACCTTGTCTCTCAAGAAAGTTCACGAATTTAAAAGAGTTGAAAGGAGGACCATTGTCCGATACCAGAACATCTGGCAAACCAAAACGTGCAAAATAAGCCACTAATTTCTTCAACACCTTGCTACAATCTGTGCCCTCTTTCATATGCTCAATCTCTATCCATTTGGAAAAACTGTCTACCATTAATAGATACGTGCGTTGCTCAAAGAAAAAGAAGTCTATATGAACTCTACTAAACGGTTTTACTGTGGGCATCCACTTGGACGATTCTTTTGATTTATGCGCGATAGCCATGCCGTTGCAAGCTTCACATTTACTGATGTACTTTTCTATGTCAGTGTTGATACCGAACCAGTAAACCATGCGTCGCGCTAGTTGTTTCATCTTAACGATTCCTGCATGGTTGTTATGTAAAAGTTTGAGTATCTGTTTTTGGTATATCTTTGGTATAATTACCCTGTCTTTATAAAGCAAACAATCGTCAACCAATTCCAAATCTCTTTGGTTCGCAAAAACGTCTGCAAAACTTCTGTCCACTCTCTCAGGCCAACCGTTTTGCATAAACCATATAATTTTAAGCAGAAAGTCGTCCTCTTTAGTACCCTTAGCGATCTCTGTGGAGTCAATGGGTAGACTCTTGCTGAAGTTTATGCTCTTAATCACTTCTGTGTCTAGTTCTGCGGGGACCTCCTGCTGTAATGGGAATCTAGAGCAAAAATCGGCATTCCCTAATTTATTGGATGGTCTGTATACTATATCGAAGTCATAAATGGCTAAGTCTAAAACAAACCTTTGAAGTCTTGTCACAAAAATAGAGTTTTTTCCCTCTTTCCCAAAAATCCCAACCAATGGCTTATGATCGGTGTAAATTGTAAAATGTTTTCCATACAAATATTTGTGGAATTTTTTTATAGTGCAAACTAGTGCTAATGCCTCCAAATGCAGTATAGGATATTTTTTCTGTGCTGAGTTCAACGAAAACGATGTGAAACTTATTGGTTTCTCCATCTTATCCACCACATGTGCTATCAATCCACCGAGACCATAGCTAGACGCATCGGAAATCACGACAATCGGTTTCTTTGCGTCGAAAAATTCCAAAATATCCGCGTTTACTAATGAATTTTTACTTTGCTCAAAGGCTTTCTGACAGTTGTCATCCCATAGAAACTTAACGTTATTTTTGAGTAAATTATATAAATAGTACACTTTAGTAGACAAATTTGGAATAAACTTATGATAATAGTTTATCAAACCTAGGAAAGACTTCAATTCAGATTCATTTTTCGGGGCATTAGCCTTCACAATAGTCGAAATTTTATCCGGGCAAGGCATTAGCCCTTCATCACTTATTATGTGCCCCAGATACGTGAGCTTCTTTACGAAGAATTTACACTTTTCAAAATTAACTTTTATTCTAGCATTTGCTAATCTGTCAAGCACTAACAATAATTTACTATGACATTCATCCAGGGTTTTACCTGCGATCAAAACATCATCCAGATAACACGAAACATTTTCAATCCCTTTCAAAACATTATCCATAACTTGCTGAAAAATAGAAGCGCTTGAAGACGCTCCCTGTGGCAGCCTATTGTACGTGTACAACCCTTTCATTGTATTTATTACTACCAACTTTTTGGATCTGTCTGAAAGTTCTAATTGGGTACAGGCTCCCTCCAAATCAAGGGCACAAAAAAAAATACATCCTGCCAATTTGGCAAAAATATCTTGAGCAGTAGGTAAGGGATATGTGTTAGGGACTAATAACTTATTAAGAGACACTTTGCAGTCAATCACTAAGCGGATGTCATTATTTTTCTTCATTACAATAATAATTGGTGAAGCCCATTCGCTTGTGTCAATTGGCGTTATCACGTTTTCACTCTCTAGCTTGTCTAAATAATCTGATACTTTGTCTTTGAGTCTGTATGGGACATTATACGCCTTTTTAAAAATAGGTGTTTCATCCTTCATCACCAGCTCTGCTTTAAAGCCTGCTATAGGCAAGGAAAAATTCTTTTCAAATACTTGACTGTATTTCTTTTTCAACTCATCTACAGCAATTTCGCTGGACTCAATCCCCAAACAGTTAATAGTCATATTATTTGAATTTGAAAAAAAAATTCTCCAATCCCGATAGAAAACATCCAACCAAGTTCTGCCAAATAAAGGATAAAAGGTGTTTTCACAATTGAGAACTAACAAACTCATTATTTCTTCTTTTCCATTGAATTTCACCAAGACCATTGCCTTCCCAGCTATTTTTAGTTTAGCCCCATTAACTACTATCAGTTGATTGCAGTAACTTTGTAAAGGTTTATTAAATGTTGCGAAATATTGATTTCTACTCATTACTGACACCGAAGAACCACAGTCAACTTCCATTTTCAGGTCTTTACCCTCCACTTTGACTTGTATTAAACAAGGATCGCTAATTTTGTTAATTGACGACACCAACATACATTGCAAATCACCTGTGTCGCTGATCTCATCCTCCGAATCCGCTGTTCGCATCCTACTGAGCATTTCATTGATGTGCCTATCCGCTGATGGTCCAGGTTTGTATGTATCCACCAAGTTTACAGCGTCACGATGTAAGTTTTTCAACTTGAAACACTTTTTTTTATGTGTCCTTTAATGCCACAATAATTGCAGACCATCTGCGAATAATCAGGTCGCTGTCTTCCGTATGCTTCTTCCTTTCCGCCTCTGGCTCCATATTGTGGTCGCCCTCTGCTTGCTTGTGCTGGCCTTTCATACGGTCTGTATCCCAGTCGCCCCTTCACCGGACCACGGCTGCTACTAGGTCCATCGTGAACCTCCTCTCTCTGGTATCTGCTAGCTGTATTGTAAACCTTTGCAAGTTTTTCCAAAAGTGTCCCATATTCTGGGTTACTGTGTTCCCCAACCGCAGCTACCATGTTTGAGGAATCTTTAACTACTTCAGCCGTGCCTGCATTTGCCTTTGCGACCTCCCATGTTGCAATTAATTTCTCTGCTGAAGCTAATTTTAATTTTTCCTCACTAAGCAACCTTTGTCTCAAATTTTTATCTCGCAGTCCAGCAATAATACGATCCAGAACTGCTACTTCTTTAAAATTCTCGAAACCACAAAATTCCGCCTGTAATTTAAGTGCTAAAACGAAATCTTCAGTCGTTTCGTCAGGTTGCTGAACCCTAGTGCTAAATTTATAGCGCTGTACTAAATCCGGGTCAATTTTGTCCAAGCGATTTTTTAATTTAGCAATTAAATCGTCAAATGGAATTTCCTCAAAGTTTGCAGCAGGATACAGAAGCTTAATCTCCTCAAAAATTGTTGGCCCACTAAGCGTTATGAAATACGCCATCTTATCTTCGTCTTTGACTTTATTTACTTTGAAGAAGTATTTCAAGCGTGTGTACCAGTCATTGAAACTGTTTCCCCTACGGTAGGGCTCAACAGTGCAAGCAATGCCGGTAGAATTCATATCGAGCTATCAATAATAAGTTTTATGTATATTTAAAAAAAAGGAATCAAGATATTCAAACCCAGTATTCAAATTTCTTAATAAAATTCAAAAAATAATCGTCCAACGTTACACAATCACGTGATATCACCAAAAAAGGCAACAAAACATATCAAAGAACAAAAAAATAAATAAATTAACAATTGCTTTCAAATTGAATGTGTCATACAATGGACGATTTGTTTTGTCCAAAAATTATAAGAATAGAGAAAATGTCTGACTCACCAATCAAAAGCTGGCCTTTGCCGTCTTGCGACCTTTGTCGTCCGGAAAATTCTCACCGAAATGGCTGGCGAAGGAAGCTGCCGTGAAAGAAATATTGCAGGTGGTTTTGGAACAGTTCCGATTTGTCGTTCTCGGTGCCTGTATTTCACGATTTGTCTCGTCGACCGCAGCCCTTGACAATATCTACCAAGATTTTCACGGATATTCCACGGAATTGATTTTTCACCGAGCACAGCAATTAATTTGTGATAGTCTCACTAGACTATTGTCTTGAAGCGATCACTGAACGTTCTAGTTGGCTCCTGTATAATAAAAAATAAAGGAAAACCCTCTTATTAAATTGGAATAAACAAAGGATAATTATCCATTGGTGTTGAGTAAACAAAACAATTTTGAACCACCCTATTCAAATTGTTGTCTGCGTACACAAATGAAAAGGCCTTTTCTAGCGCCGCTAATGTCCTTTTTTTCTAAAGGGATAAAGAAACAATCACCGATTACTCTATGCTTTCTCACAATATGGCGTTATCGACGCGCAATTTTTATTTTTTTTTTTAAACTTGGCTGTAAAGAAAAATCACTGGGAACTTACCCACCACTCACTTTACCTTACCAAAAAAAAATTTAAAACACAACCACCTTCGTTCAACTGCGTCTCACGTCAGCTTCCAAAGATCTTCTCGTATCTCGTTGTTTTCGGTGTCTGCGGTGCGTTGAAACGTCGAACGTAACTGCCAACTTGCAGCAAATCTCCAACTATTGTAGGCAAAACCACGAACAATAGTTGTAATATTCACCGTTTTTCTCGTCGCCACTTTATTGTCCACTCTTCGTCGTTTTACACCAATACCGTGATATCGTAGAAAATATAAAAACACTTGTGCACTGAACTGTGTCTGAACTCAGAAAGAGAGCTTTGCCTCGTATATTTTCGATTTTGTTTACTTTTGGTTCAGTTTCAGATCGTTCCAATAACTGACAGCATTCGCTGGCTATAGCTCAAAAGGGCCTATGCATATAATGAAAATATCGTAGGTATAATTTCAAATCATAATGCTATAATTTCGAACAGAATACAACAATCATAATGTCAGGTGTGTCTTGTTTTCTGCTAAATGCTATCGCATTACATTTTTGAACATTTAATTGTAAAAGGCTTTTGTTACACCAAGTATAGAAAATATGTATTTCTTCTTGAAATATCTTGTAATCTTCTTTGTTTCTTACTTCTAGGAAGAGCTTTATATCGTCGGCATATATTAAGACTTTTACAGTTTTAAGAATGAATGAAATATCGTTTACGAAAAGAATAAACAAAAGAGGTCCTAGATGGGATCCTTGGGGGACACCTGAGGAGACTTGAATAGGATTTGATTCCTTTCCTTTAAATCTTACTTTTTGTTGGCGGTTAGTTAGGTGAGTCATTTGAGAAGACCTGGCTCAAAACCCAGTTTTTGTAATGTGAATAGTAGCATGGGAATGTCTATCCGATCAAATGCCTTACTGAAATCTGTATAGAGAGCTTCTGCGTGGTTTCCGCTATCCATTGCAATCAACGTGTAGTTAACGAAATCTAGTAAATTTGTATTAGTTGAACGTCCTCTGTAGAACCCATTTTGATTGTTAGTAATCCTGTTGACGTAGGACTACGTCTGTGTTTTCAATACTCGGGTACACGTTCAAATTGCGAGAATTTGGAGCGTCACGAAAAATATATAGGTTTTGAACGTTAATAACTAAGTCATTCCACGATTGATTTCCAAAATGTTTGCACCAATCGATCGGAACATTTTCTACGCTTCGATTTAAATATTTCAAACTATTGATTTTGAACATGCAATTAATAAAATTAACGCAAATATAAGGTGATGTCTTATAACATCGATTTTTCATAGTAAATTTACCAAATGCACAGTACTTTCCGCGCACAGACTTCATATTTAAGTAAGGAACGTCTCCTAGGCAGCCGTGAATGTTATGTAAGGGGTACACCTTCCCATTTTGATTTAGTTTTCCGGCGGTCGTGGAGCTGTGCAGAGTAGGATCTGCAGTTGGACGAGCAGTCTCTGCCCAGAGAGGCGTTGGTGCAGTTGGCTGTTGCCGATGCTCCCGTCAACCTCCGCTGCGAGAAACATGGCTGCCGAAGCCTACAAGTTGGCGGGAAAAAGCCGCCCGTGACAGCGAAACAAGAATCAATCATCCCACGTCACCTGCAGATGGCCACCCGCAATGAAGAGGAGATGAACCAAGAAAGAAAGTCCAAGTTCAATCGCGAACTGTTTCTCCCCCGTCAACTAAATCCGTCCTTTTCAGGACGACCAAATTAGTTTGCCAACTAAAGAGTTTATTTGGTTGAAATTTTCTCTTGTGCTGTTTGAAATTAATTTCAATTACCACGCCCCGGTTGAACATAGCATTCATAAAACGCCGCGTCCCGTAATAAATGACAAAGAACGTTGAACAACCAACGTACGGAATTCGAGCAGAACTGCGTCACTTCAGACCGACCATGTGGTTGAGTTCGTTGTAGTTCCTAGCTATGCATAGCGGATTAGTTGCTGGCGGTGGCAAGCAAATTAGGAAAGGTTCGGTTAAGAAAATAATCCGTCTTGCGTGTAATAGTTAAAACTAATTATTGTGGCGCAATAATTGAAGTTCGTCCCCTTTGATGCCATTTGTAACACATTGCCTTCGTTGGTACCGCCTTCTTTCGTGCACTAGCATCCGATGCCTTTACCTAATAGCTTTCAGCAGAACATTTTGATTCAGTCTTACGACAGTCGTTAAGCTGTGCAGTGGCTGTAGGATCGCAGTTGGCGACGGCGAGCAATCGTTGCCCAGAGAGGCGTTGGTGCAGTTGGCTGTTGTTGCCAATGCTCCCGTCAACCTCGCTGCGAGAAACATGGCTGCTGAAGCCTACAAGTTGGCGGAAAAAGCCACCCGTGACAACGAGACAAGAATCAATCATCCCGCGAGATGAACCAAGAGAGAAAGCGCAAGTTCAATTGCGAACTGTTTCTCCCCCGTCAACTAAATCCGTCCTTTTCAGGACGACCAAATTAGTTTGCCAACTGAAGAGTTCGTTTGGATGATTTTTTCTCTTGTGCTGTTTGAAATTAATTTCCATTACCACGCCCCGGCTGAACATGGCAACGCCGGAGTAAATGACAAAGCGCGTTGAACAACCAATGAACCAACAGATCCATAACTATCTTCTACGCGTTAGAGATAGTGGCCCTCTCAACCATCGTAGAAACTACAACCGGGGCCGTATCATAATTAAGAGCCACCAAATGCTTTATAAAGAGTGTACAATAGAATTTTCTTGGCCCTTTTCAGGACTGACTTAAATCAATTAGTGGATGGCCCTGACTTGTATGGGAATTAGATTGCTGCGTAGTGCTACGTCACCTTTGCGCACAACCCCATTGGGCTGTACCTTGTAGTTTTTTTGATTTGATAGAACAGTTTTTCATGAACTATTGCTTCAAAAAGCTTAGGAATGCATGAAATAATGGCAATTCCACGGTAATTGCGTATGTCAGATTTTTTGCCGTTTTTAAATATTGATACTAGGTAGGAGCTCTTCCATGATTTGGGAAAAATGCCAGATTCAAGCGACATATTGAAAAGCCAAAACAATGGAGTTGTGAATTCTAACGCTAAGTTTTTTTTAGGTCCACATCCTTTCGATGCATCTAATTTATTCAATGCTTCTCTAATGTCTTGTACATTCACGCTGTTGACACTAACCTCATTAGCAAACTCTGGGAAGAAATCAAAATATTCCCGATCAAGATCTTCTTCCGAAAATGTGGTATAAATTTCTTGGAAAAAACTTGCAAATAAGTTGCAAATTTTTTCTGAGTTATCCCTAACATTTGCGTTCAGATGCATTTTGGATGGAAATTTGTCCGATTTCAATTTAGTTTTCACATAGCTAAAGACATTTTTTGGACAGCATTTTATTTCACGTTCAGTTTTCGAATTGTACTCTTCTAAAGCAATGTCAGTAGCTAGATTTAGTTGATCGCAAATGTTCAAATAGGTGACCAGATTATCGTTACTACTATACTTTTTATAAGCTCACAAATTTTTGTTTGCGGTTTTTCAATTTTTTTATTTCTTGGTTATACCAAACCGGATGCTTTGAATTGTTTTGCCGCCTTATTTTTTTCACAGGTACGTGTTCATGTATAATTTCAAATAGTTATTTAGAAAAGACATCAACTGACGTTTCGATATTTTCCTCGTTTCTAAAAATCGTTTGCCAATCTATTCTGCTTAGCCTATGGTTTATTTTTTCATAATTTGCCGAGTGGTATTGGAAGATCTCTTCGTACTCGCAGTCGTTGGGTCTTTTGTTTTCATGTACAAATATAGATAACTCAATAGCTGTGTGAAACGCTTCATTTTTCCATAATGGATTAACTGATTCGGTCACACAGAAGTCTTCATGAATATTTGTTAAAAGGAAATCTAAATAGCAATTTTGCCGATTTTTAACATGATTAATTTGATTGTGTCCTAAACTTGCACCAAGGTTGCTGATTATCACAACGAATGGTGTTTCGCTCTTTCTACAACTCACCACCGTTTTCCAGCTGCTACAGAAAAAAACTACTCTCACCGTACACGAAAACTTGAGCAACGACTCACTCGGTCCTTTCTTGTTTCTTCTTGTGCCTACTTTCGTTCACTGAGTTATCACCATGTCCAACCAACCAAGCGACACTCACCAATTCTTCTCTTCTGCGCGAACATTTATTCCGAATATTCGCAGTGAAGTCGTCTGAACGAAGCAAACGAATCGTTTTATTAGAAAAAAAAGAAAAGAAAAGAAAAGCAGCGGATGGATGAGAAGCAGGCCCTGCTAATTCTCCATACTGTGAGTGTGTGTTTGTTTACACAAATGCATTATTGATTTATACATATCAAGCTGAACCACATTGGGTCCAAAGTTACCTTGAGAAATTCTCTTCGTCAAGCTTGTCTATTAAACAATTTGTTGATGTTTTCTACGTATTCAATCCTTAATTACACTCTATATTTCCACACTGTGTGTTGAAAATTTTTGAATATGGTTTTAGTCGACGAAGAGAATCTCCCAATGTTACTTAGGACATTGTTACATTGTTCAGCTTGATATGTTAAAGTGAGGCTCTACTACGACAGCGGTCAAATTTCCGGCTTTCACAGCCAGTCGTTTGAAGAATAAATTGAATTAGATCTAACGTGATTTCTCATTTGTTTATTTATAACAAAGTAGTATCCATTTGGCTATATATGTATGAATAAAAAGAGATTGATAAAGGCAAACATATTCTAGTTTGAATTGTTTGTGCCTAAACTAAAAATCGTATTAGTTTGATTTGACTACCTATGGTGGTTAAAACAAACTAAAATTATGAGTAATTGTTTCGGGAATTTAGCAGTTAAGTTCAACTGTCGTCCGTTTGAATTAATCATTATGATGGTTGTTCCATTATGCCAGCTACGAAAACAAACAGATTTGTTGGTTGATTCTACCAACGTTTATGACTTTTTCAAACAAATTTTAGTATGATATAAATTGAATTGCTGTTTGAAACAAACAAACTAGAACGGTTGAAACAACAAACATTTCCGTTTTCAATCAACTAAATTTCTTTTTGTAATTTCAATTATTTGAAATTAATGCTAACAAACATAAGAAAAGTGCACATTTACATTTATAGACTTCTTTTAGTCTAAGAGAAATCTACAAATGATAATGCGAGCCTTCCTATTGTTTTCAGGTTTTTTAAATAAAATATTAAATTTTCACCTGTTGTTGAGTGACAGCGCCAGAGCATACAGCGGGACCGGGTGACGGAAAATGAAATAAACCAACAAAATAATTTGTTTAAAACTAAATTTTTAGTTATATTTTCGCCCAACAAAATATCAGTTTGGTTTAACCGCCGCTTGGGTTGAATCAATCTAAAATTCCCCTTTCAAGGTGGAAACAACAAACATATTAGTTTATAACAGCCATAATTTCTGTAGTATTTTTGTAATATAGTTAGGTAGCAACAACCAACCTGGCTGTTTGTTGCAAAACAAAATCGGTGGTTTAAAACAACAAATCGGACTTTTGAAAAAACTATTTTTTTAGTTTAGATCTCAACAAGCAAGATTGTTGTTTCAACCGGGACTGTATTTTCTTCGTGGTGATTTAGAGAATATTGATTTCAAATCCCATGCACATAATTTCTAGTGTAAACTAGATGTATGGATGCTGATATCAATATAGTCTATATCACGTGATATAAGTTGTAATGTGAGCGGGGTGTAAATCACTTCCAGCCGGACTAATAGGATCACTCCTCAGATGATGACCTAATAATCAGCATATTCAAAAGGAAAGACCTAAATTGTAGTAAATAGAAACGTTTTACATCCGCTTTACTCGAGGCGAATCAGAAAATACCATTCTTTAATAAGCGTCAAGGCCAAAACCGAACTCGAGTTTTCCACTTTACTAAATTTACTCGCGGCGAATCGCTAAAACAACATTCGTCGACAAAGTTACTCACGTTCGAATAGCAAACAGTGAAGAACGACAGTGAACGAATGAGAGGAATGTAACATAGCGCGAATAGCACAAAACTTCCTCTCACAGTCAATCCTGAAAGCCACCATCAACGACTTAGCCTCCTTTCGTTCGCGAATGCTTTACTTGCAAGTAACACCAAAAACATCTTTGAAATATAAATATAATAAACTTATTACTTAAAGGTAACGTAATGAAATATGAGTACATCTTTAGTCAAAAAAAAGGTTCTAGGGATGTTTTTCAAATGCCTTTTCATTTTAAACAAAACCTCAAAAAACTAATAAGAGTGATGTTTATAGTTGCTATATTGTAGTAAATATTGCGTTATTAGAATCCTTTAGTGACAGTGATACGTAAATATACCAACGTTGTTATTTAGATGCTGTTAGATACATGATGTTTTATTCGAGCGAGCTTTTAACATGTAATAAACATTTTTTTTCTACTTATTTTAATATTTATTATTCACTGAGAGAGTTACTATGATGCTCTGATTAGGTTGATATGATGCTACCGCAGTAAACTAAAGTGATTTTGAAATGCAATATAGCCCAAACTTCAATTAAAATTTTTATTGAGATGCTCATAGGATATTTTTAGGACGTCATACCAACCCCCTCAAATAAATATCAACTTCGCTTTATCAAATAACCATCTTCCGTCGCCGAACCTAGATTTGGCTCCCGGTTCGAACCTACGATACACGAACTTATTATCCCAGAAAAGCGTAAACCTCTAACCCGATACTAGTTACAAATAAAGGAAAATGCCGACATTAACCCAACACACAACAAATCTATTGAATTTTGATACTCGATCGAGGTTGGAACTGAACCAGAAACGAATTCGCTATAAGCTACTTTCCATAAATCTAGACAAAATCGACAAAAACGTCGATAGCAATTACATGAAAAACAATGACTTAAAACGGAAATTTCCTGGAAATGCATGGTTGCTAACATCTATATCCACTTCCGACGGGAAGGTAATAACTCCCTGTATCTGTTTCTGCTGCTATCTTGTTTGTGGACCAAGCAGATCCCAGAAAATACGCTAGAAGTCATTGTTTACAAATGTTACTTTCGACCTATTGACTATTTCATGTAGAAATGTGGGCCAAATTACAGTGCTGTTGGAAAATTTTTAATCTATCAAGCAATCTTCATTTGTGCAAATCCTGATATGACTCTATCGCAAATTAATAAAAATGAAACCTTCAATATATCGAAGATGACAAATGATAAAGGGAGAAATTTTTCTAATTATGTTTTTCAAGATTAACCGAGTGGCAAAACTGATTACAGATCTCTTTAGGATTACTTAAATAAGTGTCTTTATAGTTTGTATAGTTTCACCTGTTGCAATGAGTAATAGTAAAATAGTAATATGAGAATTATCGTTTTATGGCGTTGATGTCGGCTATTTTTATATTCTAGCGATCATCACCGTACTGCCGATTAAAAATGGGATAGTTGGGATAATAACTTATTATAGTAAGCTGTCAAATCAATTCCAAAAAATACGAACTCCTTTGAAAAAATAAACCGTAGGCTTTCGAGTCAAATCACATGTTTTTCTTTAATTTTCAATCATTTTATAGTTTTGAATCGGTATTGATACATACCACACATGGAAACAGCGGAAATTCATAATGAAATTGTTGTTTGTACATGTTGTTCACCGAGTCCTATATAACTTGTCGTAGAGCAGCATATGATGAATCATTCAGATTTTGACAGCTCTCGCTGCGCGATTCTCTCAAAATGATTGCTTCCGCTTAAGCTTATATCCTAAGACATGCCCACAATGGATACGTTGCGTTTTCATTTGCGTATTTTGTTCATGAATAAGATAAATGAAAAATACATATTGTCATTATGTTAGATTTACTATTCACTCCATATGCTAGGAGTTTCAACAGTAGTGAAACAATACAATCAATTTTAATTGACTCAAATTTAAGATACATAATAACCCCCTTCTCTATTGTCTCAATGTACATTGAATTCTATAGTTGAAACAATAACTCCTATTGTCATTTAATCCATCTATTAATTATGTATAGATGCTATTGTATAGTAACAATCATATTTGAAAATAATATATACGTTTTCAATCGAAACAGTTCCAAATTATTTTCATCGGCAGTGTACGTTTTATGCAGAATACGCCATATTGTGGTTTGAATTTTTTTACAAATCCATGCAATATTGTATAAATTGACTGATTTTTTTTTGCATGTTTCTATCCAATCAATGGCGCGTGAATTTTAGTTGAGTAAAATAGAAAGTTCCACCATACATCTCTTGTCGCATATTAATTATACTACATTGCAGCGTAAATTATCTTTTCATAACTTTGTTGCCTTTGATAGCTTGATAATAACCATTTAGTATTTTTGAAGTAATCGATAACCTCATTAAGACATATCATTATGTTACAAGTATGCTATTGAGAGCATCGTAAGGCATAATCATTAGTCTCATTTATGCATTGCAAAACATCTCTTGTGACTTGAAAGATGTTATATAAACTTCAATTTATTGCGCTGTTTCGGTGTTATAAGTGTAAAAAATTAGGTAAATTTAACTTGAACAAAAACATGTGTCTATGTCTGGAAGATGTATTTTTTACTTTTACATAACAAGTTGTGTTACTTGGGTAGCGTAGACTTTGGGCAAACCCCCTCCCCCTACAAAAAGTCTACGTGGTTTATGAATAGCCCCTGTGTTTCACCTGCGATATGCACCTTTACGCATACATGTTCAAATTCAACGTAGTGATACTTTCGGAGTTCAAATTGACCGAGACGGCAATAAGAAAACCCCTCCTGATTTTTTCAGACATTTGAAAATTTCTGTCACCTTATAAACATTATAACTGCTTCCAAAAAATTCTTCACTTCGTACACTATTATCCCAATTGGTTTCATTTTCAAAATTATTTGGTAGGAACAATGCAAAATTTTATTTTGAATTTCTTTCATCTGACCGGCTTCGGACTTCTCATTCGATTGAAATTTTGGCAATATACCAAAATCTGTTCCTATCTCTGTTTGAGGTGAAGCCGTTTGTTGGATCGTATCAGTCAAATTTGTATAACTAAAACTATTTACCTCTCCTTGCTGGGGAGAGGTCGTCGGAGTCCTCAAAAAGGTAGATTCTGCGAGATTTTCTTCTTCCTCCAAAGGGTTCGTCAATTCCGAAAAAAACTCGACCCCTGTTTGCACATGTTGTGCCCTTTTGATGTATCTAAGGAGCTCCCCGGATCCATCCAGTTTGAAGTGAACGTGCTGCGTCAGGACGTGAAAATACACCGCACGGCCGGGTACGGGTTTAAAATTTCACTTGGTGGGAATTGAATCGGCGGCCTTTCGAAGGCATCCAGTGGGACAGGCGCGCTGGTTCGGGACGTGAAAAAACATCATTCGTCGGGTACCTGTTTATGATTTCGCCTCGTTGACATTGAATCGGTGGTCTAGAGAACCGATATTTCGCTGCTGCTAAAGCTCTCTATCAAGGAGAGGGTGGTTGATATTGTGATTGTTGCTGTAGTAGTTAAAGCTGTGATCATTGGTATGATTTGTGTTGCTTCGATCATCACTGTTGAATTTCTGGATGAAACATCTGTTTCGGTTGTAGCGTTCTTTGTTTTGTTTTTGCTTCCTAGCCTTTTCAGCCAATTTCCACACCTTCCTTGTACCTAACAATCGCCAGGATGAGTCATCTTTGTTGTTATTTTCATTTATTTATATTGCTAAGCTAGGATGTGAGTCCAGCGACGCATGCGGAGTATTTTGTGCTGCCTGGAAATTAGCTGATGTTGTCTTCAGCTCATTAAATATATCGGACTCCAACATTGGATTGTTGAGCATAGGAGAAGCTAAGTCCATAGTGTGGCTTGAAAGTTCTTTCACTTCTTCATTTAAACATTTCAAGCTATTTGATATATTAGCTGACATAGATTTTAGCAACTTGTTGACATTTTTGTTGGATTCCTGCATTGCTATATCGAGCACCGACGTAAGGTGGTTTTTAATTGTAGAAATGGATCCACTGTTTTTCACCATCAGCTCTTTTTTTATGTCGGTCAGCTGACCCGGTCGATAGCTTCATGCATAATTTCAACTTTGTTTTCGTGCTGTGATCGATGAATGACCTCCGTGTTTTTGTCCAAGTTTTCAGTAAGCGCTGCCAGTTCACATGATTTTAATTTAAAATCGAAGTTTAGGGTATGAGCGTTTGACAGGAACTACAACAGGGCAGCACATACGACTGCACATCAATTTTTTTATCCTCTTGCCTTGTCTTCCGTAGAGAGTTGCGTAGATAAGACACTCCCACGCAGGCAGCATGGAACATACGATCAGGTCCACATCACCCCCTCACCGGTAGAGTAAGCAAATTTCACAGCTCATTTCGAAACAAACGCACGCAATAAAAAAAACGAAAAGTTCACAAAAAAATTAAACGCGAAGCGCACGCGGTAAGGATGGAAATACAAACGCGTCCATTCTGATTGACGACTGAAATTGAAAAAAAGGTTGATTTACTGGATACTACTCGAAATAACGGTTCTCTGGACGAACCATTCACAATGTTGGAATTTTCAATGGCACTTCTTTCATCGAACAACTCTGCTTCGGGAAGCGATATGATTAAATTCAACCTTCTAAATCTCCCCGATATCGCTAAAAGACGATTACTTAACCTGTATAACACTCTCATGGAATAAAACATAGTTCCACCCGCATGGAGGCAGGTTAAAGTAATAGCTATTCAAAAGCCTGGGAAACCAGCGTCTGATTACAATTCTTACCGTCCGATCTCTATATGCTATCATGTTTAAGGAAATTGTTAGAAAAAATGATCCTATCAAGACTTGACCGTTGGGTTGAATCAAACAACCTACTATCAAATACGCAATTTGGTTTCCGAAAGTGCAAAGGAACAAACGATTGTTTAGCGATGCTTTCATCTGATATACAACTGGCCTTTGCACACAAGGAGCAATTGGCTTCAGTATTTCTGGATATTAAGGGCGCATTTGATTCAGTTTCCATAGATATACTGGCAGATAGTCTGCACAGTAGTGGTTTACCAGGAATTTTAAACAACTTTTTGTATAATTTCCTGCAGAAAAACAAATGACCATTAATCTAGGTCAACTGACAACTTCCAGAATTAGCTACATGAGCTTACCCCAAGACTCATGTTTAAGTCCCTTGCTTTATAATTTTAATGTTAAAGATATTGATAACTGCTTGGAAAATAGATGCACGCTAAGACAACTTGCACATGATGCTGTCTCCTTTAGAGGGCCACGAGCGGAAATCGAGACCATTGCAAAATTCCATAGATAATCTGTCCATCTAGGCCAGAAATGTGGGGATCAAGTTTTAACCGCATAAAACCGAATTGGTAGTGTTTACTAGAAAGTGGTTCCCTGCCCAACTGCGTCTCAAGCTGTTGGGAAGAGACATTACCCAATTACCTTCAAATACCTTGGAGTCATGTTTGATTCGAAATGCACTTGGAGTACTCACAATGCATATTTGAAACAGAAATGTTAACAAAGGATCAATTTTATAAGATCAATTTCCGGGACATGGTGGGGTGCTCACCCGGAAGACCTTATTAAACTCAATATAACAACTATTCTTTCAGTTCTCAAATATGGCTCTTTTAGCTTCCTCTCGGCAAGAAACAGCCATCTCATCAAATTGGAACGCATTCAATATCGTTGTCTACGTATTGCCCTTGGCTGTATGCATTCAACGCACAATATGAGCCCGGAGGTTCTGGCAGGAGTAAAACCCTTACAGAACCGCTTCTGGGAGCTCTCATCTAGAATACTGATCGAAGTGTGGAATCAGTAACAACCTTGTGATTAAAAACTTCGAAGAAATGCTCGAATCGAGTGCCCAGTCTAGGTTCTGGTACGAATCTATATTAACTATATATCATCTGATATTAGTCTTCCATGCTATAATTCTCCTAGTGTTCGCTTCCCTTATCACAGTTCCTCCATTGACTATAATCTCTCCATGAAACAGGCTGTTCAAGGAGTTCCAGATCACCTTCGACTTATTTTTAGTTCCCCATATTTTTATTAAAAAGTACCAACATGTCAATTGCAATAGAAGAATTTTCACTGATGGGTCGCGCATTGACGGATTCACTGGTTTCGGTGTTTACAATAAATACTCATCTGCCTTCCTGAAACTTCAGGAACCTTGTTCCGTATATGTTGCTGAGCTGGCAGCAATTAATTTCACATTGGGGATAATTTCCCACATGCCCATAGACCATTATTTCATCTTCTCGGATAGTCTCAGTTCTATTGAGGCCCTCCGGTCGATGAAAACAGTGAGGCACTCATCTTACTTTCTTTCAAAAATAAGGGAGCAGATGTGTGCGTTGGTCGAAAGATCATTTAGAATTACCTTTGCATGGGTCCCCTCACATTGCTCAATTCCAGGCAATGAGAAGGCGGACTCTCTAGCAAAGGTGGGCGCAAAAGAAGGCGAGATTTTTGAAAGAAGAATTTCACATGATGAATTTTTCCATTAGTACGTCAGAGTTCTCTTCAAAGTTGGCAAAACGATTGGACAAGTAATTCTCTTGGGCGGTGGATGCCTCCAGAGCACGACTATTGGATACCCTAGTGGCCCGAGGTAGACAACCCTCCCGCGAGGTAAGAGATGTTTTGGGAATGCGTGATCTCCCCTACATGCAAGCGATTTACGAATTCCTTTGTTTGTCTGATCTAAGAGTGTAATGTCATCACCCCTCCCTCCAGTCTAGTAAATTCCCTGCCATTGTGTCCCAGTTATACTATCCTTTTGTTTCCGTGCTACTTGTACCTGCCCAGCAAGCTGTGGTCACCCATCTGCGGCTTAGTTCCTGAAAGGGACTACAGGGACCGTGGATTTGGTAGATGTCGCAACCATGAGCAGCAAATAATACCTTCAATAAGTTACCTGCCTAGCCCCTTCCAAACGATAATGTGACCCATTAACCTCGAGCTAGCCACGAGTAATTGGCACCCCATTTTACTAAAATTGAAAAATTATACATTGTTAATAACAATATTGAATATCGGCTCCGTAAAGTGTTACACACGCCTGAGCCTAACAAATAAACGAACTAATGCTTAAGATGCTCAAACTATAGCTGCTTGAACCACTTATTAAAGCTCGTCAGTGGAAGTTCTAGTGGGATAGTTTTTGGATGTTAAGTCCAATGATTTCGACGAAACGTGATTCGTAGCTCCGTTCACGTCGACCTCACAAAGAATTTCTACTTAGCGTTGCTGCAGAGTCTTGGGTGGCCTTATTTTCTTAGACAAAATATCTGCCTTGTAAATGCTTTTGCAGTGACGATCTGCATTCACTTTTATCGCAAAAAACAGTCCACAATTAGAGCGGTTATTTTTGCTTTTTACCTTAGATACAAGTAAAATTTATATTCTTTGAAAGTTTTCCAAAACAAGTTGACGTCTTCTCAGACCTCTTCACGTATTTTCTGCTTTTTCCCACTCAGCGCTATAGCTTTACTTGAACACGTCTTTTTCCGTTACTTCAGCGTTTGACAGGTAATCACAACCGGATATAACTAAGGCCCTCTTCAAAATGTATGTCAAATGGGAGCATGTCAACTATCAAATGTCATCTCATTCACGTATACATTAAAATACTAAATGGTTGACATCATAAGCTTACTATTGAGTTGGTGCCATGCATTCCTAAAACATTACTTAATAAGCTCACTGAGCTCATGAGTTCAAGAAGAAATTTACAAATATATTTGAAACGTGCACTAAACTTTTATGTGGAATATTTTTTGTTTTTAATTTTACCAAATTGCTGATTAAAGAACTTACACTTCTCCAGAAGGTTTTTTTTTAATTTTGCCAAGAAATTTTGTTCAATTTTGCTTCTCTATAAAGTTTCACTAAACTCTTAAGAATAATTGAAGAAAAACTTTCTAGTAAGTTTTTAAACTTCCAAAAGATATTGCGTCAAACCTTAAGAAGTTTCCTGGAAAAATCTCTTACACTTTTCAAACGAAAGTTTCTTTGTTTTTCTTTAAGAACCTTCCCGGACTGTTCCAAAATTTCCTCCATAACATTCCAGAACTTTTCTTAGGATTTAAATAAACATCCTTAGAAATTCCTTGAGGATATTCTTAACCTTCTTTACAACTTGTGTGCAGATGTTTTTTTTTTTTTTAAGTTATCAAGAATTCATTTCAAATTCTCAAATGATTCCAGAAAACACATTTGATTTTCACCATGAAGTTCCTTCCCCTTCTATTGAAATTTTAGAGAACATACGAAAAGAATCTTTGCACTTCACGAAATCACAACCCTTTGAAGAAGTTTGTAAAGTTGTATGTTATAAGTTTATTTGTTTGCAAAAGATTATCAACACTTTTTTTTTTTTTTCCTAAAATTCTCCAATAAGTTTTTTTGCTGCTTTGCTTCTGTTCCATTCTAAACTGATAGAGACAAAGAGACCTTCTTATCTCTTCTCGATGCCCCTGCAATCTCGTAACACAAGTTTCTGAAATTAAACACGAAATCTTCCAAATAAAAAAAAACACCTGAATTTTCTTCTAATTTTTTATAACATTCTTCTAGACTTCTCCTTAAGTTCTTATAATTCCCATTGCCCAAGCAACACACAAGTCTTATAACGGTTGAAAATACTTTTATTTGACTAGATTTGGTTATATAGAAGCTTACTCAACATAAAATCATGAAGATGTGTTACTCGGGTGTGACGGGAGTAGCTCAAGCCTCAAATACATTTTTTTTTGTTTTTGGTTGAAAAAAAGACTCGTTATGTATAAAAAATGGATCGTTAGGGTAATAACTTCTTGGCTTCAGGCAAGTTCTTGGAACTCACTATATAATCTTCTGAATTCCCTGACATCTTCTCAAAGATCAGTCAAATCAATCAGACCAAGGTCGGGTTAACCTCTGCTGAATACAAAAGTTGTCTTTATTCTATTCGGTCCATGGGTGCACCTATCCATCCTCACAGTCTGCGAAGGGTCCGCAGGTTGTCATCTACTTGATCGATCAACCATGTTGGTTACGCGCCTCTTCTTCTTGTGCTCGATGGTTAGTTTTCCAGATTCTAAGAAGGTATGATTGCCAGCCTTTGTTTTTTTTTTTCTGCTGGTGTCGTTATCGGTGATCACCAATGAGCTCTGATACCGCCTTGATTTCATCACTCGTGCTGGGAGGCTAACATTGCCTTTTCGCAAGCCTCTTACAGCGCCTCAAAGTTAAAGTTGGACAGACTTCCTGAAGATATCTCCGATCTTCGCTTTTCGGAGGTTTCACACCCTCCAATGCAATGTTAAATAGCAAACACGACAATCCGTCTCCTTGTCGTAAGCTTCTCCGAGATTCGCAGGGACTTGAGAGTGCCCATGGGACTCGGACGAAACACATGACTCGATCCATCGTTGCTTTGACCAACCGCGTCAGTTTTTATCGAAATTCATTTTCGTGCATAATCTGCCAGTCTTAACTTCTCCTAAAATGTTCTGAAATTTTTGAAACAATTCGCCTACGCTTCTCCAAAATGTTTCACATAAAAGTCTCCATAATTTCTCCAAGGAGCTACCTGTTTTGATCTTCCTTAAACTTCTCCAAGAAGTTTTCTAGAATATTTCAAAATCTCTTTAGAATTTCTTTGAACTTATCCTGGAGCTTATGTGAACTTTCTTAGAAAATTTGCTGAAATATACTAAGCTGAGTTTAAGTTGAAGATCGCTGAAGTACAAAAATGACCATCACCATGACTTAGTTAACATCGCCACTTTAAAGTTTTGAAAGCACAAATCTAAGACCCTACAAAGATTTCACATGTCCAACTTTAATAGGATTTTTGCTCCACTGCAGCAAAAAAAAGTCCTAATGATATGGCTTTTGAAATCCTTGTCATAAAACATTTCGGAGAACGTTTAGCTGTCGATCGAAAGAAGATGAGTGGTAGAAAAAGTGTTCCCTACTGTATGAAGGATCACAAGCGAGTGGTTGCTGCCTTTAAACGCAAACCCAAGTAGTTCCGTTCGGGATGTCGCGAAAAAGCTGCATTTGATCAAAAGTTCCGTGCAGAAAGCCAAAAAACTCCGTTCATTCATAGTTGTTCTGGAGTGGTACAAGACGAATGGTGTCAATTTCGTGCCGAAGGATCTTAATCCCCCAAACACTCCAGAGTTCCGGCCAATTGAAAAATAGTGCGTTATAATGAAGCACGAACTTCGTAAGCATCTTAAAGTTGTCACTACAGAACAGGAAATGTTGAAGTCATGGTTGAAAGCGGAAAAAAATGTCGGTTCAAGCGTTGTACAAAATGTTATGCGTGGTATTAAGAAGAAAGTGGGGGCTTTTGGATTTGGTGAAGAAATACAGTGAAATAAAAAATACCTTAACCAAGATTATACATTGTATTTTATTCCCTGAATATTTCATGACAGTCGGTTGAGAGACTTGTTTTTGAGGACGAGTTTAAAGTGATGCAATTTAACTGTGGACACCCTTTAGTTTCTTAGATTTATGCTTTAAAAAAATCTATGTGACGATGCAGAAAAGCCAAGATGACCATTCTTGTTATGTATTTCAGTCTACCAGTGAGGAATTTCAACGTGGTCAATTTATTTTTAAATTAAATTCCCTTACGTCAATGTTGATACTCATCACGTAATTTTTCGTTTTTCTAAAAATATAACTCCTTTATTTTGCCGAACGTTTCCTCTACGTATTTAAAACATTTTAAACATTTCCAAAAAAAACTTGATTACCTCTGAAAACTTTCTTAAATTCTTGAAACAGTCCCCTAGAGTCCTCCAAGCTGCTCCAAGAAAATATTCAAATGGTCTTTTGACCTTCTCCTACTTCAACATGAGTTTTTGAACTTTTTCTAAATGCTCTTTGAATTTGTCTAGGACGTCATTGAACTTCTTCTTAAAATATATAGTAATATACAAAGACCTGGTTAATTTGGGCTTTCTTGAACTTCTTAACAACGTGTTTTACCTTTCTTGGTAGTTAATTTCACGTTGGTTCTGAAATGTTATCATACAATCTAAAACATTCGAACTACTCCACAACAAATCCTCTATTTCTTCTGAGTTTTTCAGGTATTTAAAAAAAGTTGGGGCGCTCCTTCTTAAAGTTTCTAATACATCTTCGGAATATTTTCTGTGCTTTTCGCAACAGATCCCACAAATTTTCTAAGAAGCCCCCAGAACATCTCGTATAAGTTCTTTGAACTACTCTTAGAATACTCTAATTGTTATATTTGTATTCTCCGAACGTGGACCAGTTGAGGTGGCAGATGTATCTGTACCTCAACCTACCCCGCAGTGGGATGTTTGGCAATGATAACGTCCTTGGTTCGAGTACTACTTTACCCATGCCCTTTCGCTCCATTTCAATACTTATATTCCATTTCCAACCTACCGTACACTAACGGAACTGTCAACACTTTCTCTTCTATCTTTCATTCTAGCAAACATGACTGTCTACTCTTGGTGCCTCATGGCGATAGGCAGAAACATCTCCTTCTACATCATACTCTTAGAAGTTTTCTGAACTTCGTAACAATCTGTAAATATTTTTTGTAATTTCTTGGCAATTCGCTGAAACATTCCTTTGGTGAGTTCAAGAGGGGTTTCCTTTCCATATTTGCGCGCGCTGTGCCTGTTCTTTAAAATTTTCATTAAGTTTTCCAAAAAATTTCCTGAAATGTTTCATGAAGTTCCCAGAAAACTTCCGAGATGTTTCTCCAAACTCCTCCAGATGTTTCACAATTCACTCATGATATTTCTCATAGGCTTCAGAAACCACACTCTGAATCCTGTGCAGAGTTCTCTAAAGCTCTTCTTAAATTTCCTTGCATTTCTGAAAGAATAATCTTGCACTAATCGAAGAAGCTTCCTAAAAAAACAACTGAAACATTCCCTGAATTATTGCAAGGGTTTGCCGGACTTCCTCAAGTACTTTGTGCTTCTGCTATACGTTTCCAGAAATTCTCCAAGGAATTCCCGGGACTTTTCTAAAAAAGTTTTATAGATTTTCTTTGAATTTATTCGTGAATGTTAACATTCTTCTGAACTATATTCTTTCGTTAACTTACACCGTGTCCAATATATTCTCATACACTTTTTCCTTGCATTGGTGTCGTGCAACTACTCAACATGCTTCACGTATGTGTTGGTGTAGTTTTGCACTATGTTTATAGAAACGCTTTTAGGTTATGTTCGATTGTTTTCATTCGGTGTTTATCTTTTACCAGCGATGAAGGAGTTTCGTGCTGTGGTGATAATTTTTTTGAAGGGTGGGCGCCCGAGCGCTATTTTCAGAAATTTGAAAAACCTCGAGGTAAAAGCGGGATTTTGTGCACCGAACCATCCGAAGGTAACGTGACACCTGCTCGTTGGATGACCAGAAGAGATGCGGTCGTACTCGTACGGTGCGGACTGCACGATTGTTAAAGTGGTCAGGAAACGGATTAAGACGGAAATCACAGCGCTCTGTACGTAAAATGGCCGCAGATCTGAATGTTTCGAGATCGTCAATGCACAATATACTGCAAAATGACCTCGGATTCCAAGCTATCAAGAAACGTAAGGTTCACGGAGTTTCGGAACCTTTCAAGCAGAAACGACTCGAAGAGCAAGTCTGCTTTTGTCGCGGCACGGTGGGGGAAGAATTTATCTTTTCCGACGAAAAGTTATTCGTCTTGCAACAATCCCACAATGTCCAGAACGACAGATTGTG